>LT986462.1:0-334136 GCA_900290405.1 Saccharomyces jurei | reverse complement strand
AACGCTTTTCATAAGAGTGCAGGTTATTAACTCCACCTTCTATTTGAGCAGATGCGGTTCTGAATTCAAATCTGACTTTGCCCCTTTGCACATTCTCCTTCAATAGAGTTAGCGTTTTGCAACCAATTTCTTGACAGGAATGTTGCAGGCCGTTGTACAAATACGGAATAAACTTCTTAATGGATCCTTTGTCAACCACAGCACCCGCCACACCTTGCGCAACCAAAACGCTGTCGCATTCAGAAAAGTATCGAGACGTCGACGCATTCCCTTTAGTACCAGTCTGTTGCATGGCATCAATGGAACCCATGCCACGATACACCTTCAATCGTTTACCATCCTGGTAGAAATATTCACCGGGTGATTCGGTAGCACCAGCCAACATACCACCCATCATAACAGTAGAAGAGCCAAGCGCCAAGGCCTTCATGATATGGCCGATGTTTTGAACACCACCATCAGCCATACATGGAACACCAAACTGGTTAGCAAACTCACAGACGTTGTAAACAGCCGTCCCCTGCGGTCTACCACAGGCCATCACTTCTTGTGTGATGCAGATAGAGCCAGTACCCATCCCAATTCTCAAGCCGTCCGCACCGGCTGCAATCAAATTGGCTGCCTGTTCCCTAGTCACAACGTTTCCAGCAATAACTTCCAACTCGGGGAAAGTCTCTTTCACCCAGTGGAGCATATTCAACTGGAAAATAGAGTTGCCCTGCGATGAATCTAAGATAACCACATCCAAGCCAGCTTCCACCAACAGGCCCAGTCTTTCCCTATCAGAGTCCATAGTGCCTATAGAAGCTCCGCATAGCAACTGCTTGCTGCTGGCAGACTTGGAAGCTAACGGGAAGTTTTCGTTTTCTTCAAGTCAGTCCTGGAAAGCATGGACACCAGATGACCCCGGTCGTCAACAATCAACAGCTTACCCTTTTTGGTTTTCTTCAAGATTTCATTACCTTCAGACAATGTAATACCTTGTGCACCGGTAACAGGATTCTTAGTCATGACATCCCGAACAAGCAAAGAGTTGTCTTCAATGAATTGTATATCACGAGAAGTGATGATACCCGTCAACCTTCCGTCTCTTCTACCGTCTTCTGTAACGGGGAAACCGGAAAATCCAAACGTTGCTTTCATACTCTTGGCTTCACCAACGGTGGCAGTTGGGGAAATCACTATAGGGTTGTCAATAAACCCGTTTTCATAGTTCTTGACTCTTCTGACCATGGGCAGCTTGGTCCTCGGGAGCACAGTTATGGTGAATGAAACCAATACCAACCCAACAGAGCCATGAAAGATGGCCATTTCTGATTCCGTAACAGTGTCCATTGGAGAGGAAACGAATGGGGTCTTCAAATTGATATTCCTAGTCAACTTAGTCTGCAGGCTAATTCGGAGGACAGGAAGAGACCAAGCCTGGTAACACCAAAAAATCGTTATATGTCAACCCACCTCTGGTCTTGGAGTCCATCAATTCCTGGACTGACAAACCATCCATTCGGGGCAACCTCTCGGCAAGTTCCAAAGCAGTCGTGTAGTCTCTAACAGCAGCCATTGTTTTTACGTGTTTTTGGACTTATCAATTGCACCAATAATATACTTAATGCCGTTGATGGCAGTTAAAGAGTCTTTTAGAGTTTACATATACAATTAATAAGAGAAGAAAATTTTCAGTACGCCAGATAAAAATACACAGGCCCATAAAACTGAGAAATTCCACCAAGATTCTCCGCCTAGATGTTCAGCAAAAAGTTTTCAGAAAAAGATTTTCACCAAACGTCAAATGGGAAAACAGTGCACTATTTATACTTTTTTTTTTCCCTTGCTCTTTTCTTTATTTTTCCGGAAAAGAAAATGTCCGGCCCGCCCGCGCGACTCACAATCCATCGCTGAAAACAAACCCAAATTTCAATATGGAAAGAGAGATGATGAATCACTAGTACACAGTTATTGAAAAGATATGCCGGATTCGTGACTGCACGTATAGAACAACTATCGTCATAATGGTGTCACAGAAGGTGTTCGATCCATCGCTTGCAGTAAGGAAATGGCTCTTTGATTTCTCGATTAGAGGGGGGTTTGGTATGTTAGCTAGGCCTCTTTTTAACCTCCTAGAGCGAGCGGCTTAGATGACATACATTTCAGGCTGAGATGTGCACGTTTATTAGGTTTGATTTTTTTTTTTGGCTTCTCCCAAGTTTATCAAACTTGGAATTAATAAAACAGCAAACTTCTCATTGAGCTATTATCACACATTGTTAGAGCCTTCTATTTAAGTAAGATTCATAGACATAATTGCTTCTGCTCGCAAAGGCTAGTGCCACACGCTCTTCTTGATTAATGCCTTACTGAACCATTGCTCGAGCCATATTCCTGGGGTCGACGTATCAAACAGCTTCAACGTTTTGGAAAACACAGTTGGCCACTGAAATAACCACACTGAGGAGGCGCATACCTTTATCCCAATGTCATCAGGCCAATTTTTGGATAGTACTCATCATTCTCTATTTACACATTTTCCAGCACATGTGCAATTGTTGGATTTTCTACACGGTATTAATGATCCTGTCACGTATTGTGGTTTGGATTCATTCGTCGTTGCAACGGAATACATCCTGTCACTTCTTGGTGCACAGATGAGCTTTCAATCGTTCTGAATTGACCGAAGTGTTCTCATAGTCCTCTGGTCATTCACATACAAAATCCCTTACAAAGAGACATGCTAATCCCGTGAATCAGACCCTTTCTACTCCACCAAATAGATCCATGCTGAGGGCAAAATGATCGAATAGGAGATTACTTCTCAACAATGTTACATAAAACTACACGCTATTGACAGGTTTTTACTCTTCGCCAAGGCTTTGATTTTCATGAGGTATCATCAATGTACCTTCGGAGAAAAGATACCCCTTTATTTGGTCCTTACTTCTGCATAGCATATAAGAGGCTATTTAATAGTCCTACTATAAGTAAATCTCTTACGCTTCAATACGGCTTGTACCTACCACACACACGTTTGTAGGGTCTCTCATGCACGTGATGTTTTCTTTGTTCATTTGTTCATTTGTTCATAACGGGAGTTATTTTTTTTTGTTGACTTCATGCATGCTTCGAAGGTTGATAAGATGTTGATAAACGATTTTTATTATAAAAGCAGGACAAAAGAAGCCTTGCGGTAGCTTCCCGGTCTCGGAAATGGGAAGTAGAGCCCTTCAACAAGAGAAAGTATGACAAATATAAATGATTTTGGGCAAGAAGTTGGTGCCGCCGTCGATGGCTGGACAACCAGGGTCTTCCCACAGGAAGTTGTATTGAAAGGCAACCACTGTAGACTAGAACCGCTTGACAAAGAAAAGCACGGGTTGCAGCTCTTTAGTGCGTATGCTAAAGCGGGTCAACGCTTGTGGACGTATTTGCCTGTAGGTCCGTTCAACAACGTAGACGAATACCTAGGATTCATCGACGAACTCAATGAAACTGAAGACACCGTGCCCTACGCAATTATCCGTGAAAAGACTGGTTGTGCCGTTGGTACACTTTGCCTTATAAGGATCGATGAAGCCAATGGTTCACTTGAAGTTGGATATGTAGTTTTTTCGCCGGAGTTACAGAAGACAGTAATCGCTACTGAAGCCCAATTCCTTTTGATGAAATACGTGTTTGATGTTTTACAGTACAGGTGATATGAGTGGAAGTGCGATAGTCTAAATGGGCCATCCAGGAGGGCGGCGATGCGCCTAGGGTTCAAGCACGAGGGAACCTTTCGACAAGTGGTGGTGTACAAGGGTCGGACTCGAGACACCCAATGGTTCTCAATAATCGACAAAGAATGGATGAACATCCGTAAAGCATTCGAGCAATGGTTAGACGGGGAAAACTTTGAGGATGGTAGACAGAAGAGAGGATTGGCTACAATAAGAGAAGGCTTGTAAAAAGACTGATCAATTATATGCAAGGAATATATAGATAGCACTATGCGATTATCAAATTTATAGATTCTAATATTTTTCACCGGCATGCGAGTTCACGACTTCCTCTTCCACAACGGAGAATCAAATTGCAATCATACGCGATTTCACATACTCTCGTTTAAACCAGAATGACAGTAGAGGACAAAAACCCTCGTTTGAACATGCCATACTAACTCTAAGGTTGATACTGACATTGTTTTTGGCTCCCAACATGTTAATACACATTATGAAACGTAGTTCCTGCGTTACCTGTCATTCAGAGTGCTATTTCATACACCTTCTTCCATCTTATGTCTCCTAAATACTTTACGATATCAGATCTGGAACTGCCGTATCAATTTTCGAAAAACAAAATAGGAAAGTTGCATTGCTACGACTGACTGGTCGGTAACTCGTACAGACCCTGATCTACCAACCTTAACTGAAAGTGACACATAAAACAGCGGATGACTACGCGCCAAGACTCTAAAAAAAGATTCAACCTTTTCATGCGAGAGATAAAAGAGTGTGGAGATATACATTCACTTCCTGCTTCAATATTCTTCGCTAGATGCGGTTCTTTCCATATATGTATACCCCCACGCTGCTTATAAGTGCAACGTACATACACTGCAGCAGAAAAGAATATCGTTCCGAGGCTTATTGTACTCCGTCCAATGGCATATGCACAGCGATTGATCAAGTAAGTTTGTAATATTAATATACATTTACATATAAAACTATTTCTATACCATCAAAAAAAAGAAAGCTTTTTTTTTTTGAATTTTTCGTTACTCAGTGTCTATAATATCTTATTCGTATAGGCATCAGTCTCTATTTGGCGATAGTGTAGATACCATCCTTGGATAGAGCCTTAGAGATAGCTGGCTTTAATCTGGTGGAGTACCATGGCACACCAGTGATCATTCTGGTCACTTGCTCTGGGGCAATACCGGTCAACATGGTGGTGAAATCACCGTAGTTGAAGACAGCTTCAGCAACTTCGACTGGGTAGGTTTCGGTTGGATGAGCAGCTTGGAACAAGTAGTATTGGGCCAAATGAGCTCTGATATCAGAGACGTAGACACCCAATTCAACCAAGTTGACTCTTTCGTCGGATTGAGCTAGAGTGGTGGTGGCGGAGGCACCGGCAGCGATGGCGGCGACACCAGCAGCAATTGAAGTTAATTTGACCATTGTGTTTGTTTTGTTTTTTAGTGCTGATATAAGCTTAGTTGAAAAGAAGAGAGAGAAGGCATATTTACAAAGATAGGCGGACAAGTCTACTCTACTTATACAAATTCCTTCACCAGCTGGTGCTGGCCAAACGAATCGCCGACTGACACTCATTTTTCACCTCCAGATCCCACATATCTCATCTACCACACCTTATCCACCCACCGTAACTATAGAAATGCACTTGTCCTCGAACGATTCGTGCATTCGTCACACATTTCGTATATGAAGGTATGTTTTACGGCGCCTATGTGAATTCGTATGCGCGCAATCTGAGATCAACAATTATAGGGGTGCCCAGGTGCCTTTAAAAAAACCCTTTTACGTGCCTGCGATTTTTTTCAAGGACCCTCGTTCGGAAGCTATTGTCTAAGCCCATATTGGTATGCTCTAAACGATTTTCGTGGGATAATACTACAGTTTGTTTTCCCAAGCTGAAGTGAAATAACAATCATGTGCTGGGAGTCGTATGTAGGTACGCACCACCTAGAGAGAACGCGACATCGAAACGAGGAAATTACACTTAGCTACGCTTGTGGTCCAAATAGAATTAATTAATGTTGGGGTGGTTTGGGGCATATGCCAAGGTTGTGTGTAATGAGACATCTTTGATGCCGGGCTACCATTTTTCTTTTGTTCAAAAATGAAAAAGGGAGCGCAGAAGTCAATGGATGGCTCTGATATTTTTTTGTTTTACGTTTAAATCATTTGTTGAGGAAGTTTACCTATATACTTGGTTCTTGAAACCATTAAACACCTATACCTATGGTAAAGACTTATCGGCAGAGGTCAGTGGCACTTCCTGGATGTATGGCCACAATGTAATGTTTCCTGGCCTAGGCGACGCAGTTTTCTTTGAATCTAAAATGCTACTAATGTATCGCTCAAAAGAGTACTCAACAGTAAGCCCTGTCAAAGAAAAATTTCTCACTCTTCTAAGCTTTCTCCCCAAACAAGCTTCTGTGCTTTCTGTTGGCACTTTCATCAGATTCATCAGCAGCACTTCCCTGCTTATCTGTGTTCCAATCTCATAGGGAATATCACTAGACTGGAGAATTTCGTACCGATAGGGAAAAACTGGTTCCACAAGGCAAGACAGCCTGGGAGTCCTACGGACCATGTAAGGTAAGATAGCAGTGAAATAAATAGCATGCAGTTGGTGTGGCGTGTATAAGAGCAAAACCCTCTTGAGAACCTATGTGAGCTTAAACAAACTTCTCTTTGGGAAATTGAACGTCCCCAGGTAAACAGGGCTCCACACTTTCTCAGTCCAGCTTCCACTGATTTCAACTTCTGTAAAGTCAGTATTCAGCGTCCTTTTGTGTAATAGACCGAACCTTTGGACGATTGAGTCCTAGTGTCTTTTCCTTCTTCTACGAGAATGGGTCCAGAACGGTTCTTCTGAATTCTTCGTCGTAGTTCTGACCATTGAAAAGGAAATTTCTAGTATTTTAAAGTTTGTCGTTGTGCAAGTATGGATTCAAGCTCTTGTTACAAAAGCCGGGAATGAAGTATTGATGGCTTGTACGTCTCATAGCAGCACCAGGTGAAACCATTTCTGAAACTTTCTTGAGACGAAATTATTTTCCGGGATTCGAGGTCTTCAGAGTACAATATGTTCTTCGCATCTTGGCTTTTTGTATCTTTATATCTTGGACGATCTGGTCAGTTCGTAGATCTAGTAAAGTTTAAATTCTTGAAAAGTTGCCTTTAGGTAGCTAGAGGAGAATAAAAGTACCTCCCAAAGCATTCGCGTCATAATGCTGATGGTTCTATGCTGATTCTATAATCAAAGAAGAAAAGAGAAGTCAAGCAAAATCGAGTGAAAAGAAAAAGGGTACTCAGTTACTGGAAGAACGTATGAAAAAATGATTATAGCTTTTACCCTATTTCCTTGGTAATTTTCAAATGTAACATATACTGTTGTAATCACAACTACGGGCGCTTAAAGGTTTGTGATAGTCTGTGGTTTATACATGGTCTATTCATTATGTTTATAGGACAAAGAGCAGAGCAAGGGCTTTCAAAAACTACCGAATGATAAAAATGTTACAATTTTACGAACGCAGCTGGTCTGTAGCTGAGTAAATCTCTATACAATTCTTGTCTATCAATTCTTTGCACATCGCTAACTCTTTCATGATATACTCATCCAATCCAAACCGAACCCTTTAACTGAGTTTTACTTAGTTGCCCCTTTCAAAGTATTTATATCTTTACATAGCCCTTTTTTTTTTAACGATTATCAAGCACTTTTTGGTTATGTGAGGTGATGCAATTCCCCTGAAACTTTCATGGCATCACTTGGCGTAATGGACAATATGCCTAGTTTTTCAAAGACCTTTTTCATAGATAGATTAGTATACTATATGATCCCAAGTATGGATAGCTAACATTGGGATTCTGATGAATAGCCTTTGTTGATAACTTCATTCTTCCAACTGTGACAAGTGTTCTAGCTTTATTGTTGGAACTTGGGGATATCGCATCATAGCGATAAATAAATATAATATATGTCATAGCAAGTGCAGCTCTACAAACAGCAAAAAACTATTTCAAAACATCCGTTGTTAGAATGCTGAGAGAGAGAAAAGAGTGCTCGCAGTAAATAGGGCGGCAATAGATGTGCAGAGCAATAATGTAGGCAGCACAGAAACTTAGAATAATACATATCACGATAAAGGACAAATAATTTGAAATGCCCTGAGAGTTTACTGCTGTTGTTGTTCATGGCAAAAAATGCTTATTGTGTCGGCTGTTTATTTAATTCAGTCACACTTCCATATTCTTGGAACCTCTTGAAATTATTCACGAGGGGAAGTACCGGCGGAAATTTGGTTGAGTGGTCAGGTTTCCCTTACTATGAGAAAGATTCACAGGAATGTAATATCTATATATCTTCCTTGATGGATACTTATGTTTCAAGTGCAATGAACAGGTTTATTGCTTTACAGAAGCTTATGAACTAAAAGTGGAATCACTTGACCATTTTTTACGGATTTAAATAAGCATCTGTGCAGTATTTACCAATTAGTTCTGTGTGGAGAACCTGAATTCTTGAGTATAATCATTGCTCTGTTCAAAATTTAGTTTTGGATATACCTTTTCAATTTAGTCCATTTTAGGCTGACCTGATCGGGCATTCTTTTTCAATATTTCTTGTCATGAAATTAAACTTCGCTACCTTCATGATGGTTACATGTTCTTGAAGAGAAGCAACAACACAATATGATTGCAGCCATATAGATTTTGAAATTGACTACTAGCTAATGTAGTAGGAAAATTTTTGTAGGCTCTGCACAATAGTAATGTCTTAACATATCATTCCTTAAAACAAACGTTGGTGTATATCCACAACACATCCCGACAATTATACCTGTACAACTCTCCCATATATAGTAAAGCACACTTAATAACATGTAAAAATAGATCGTGCCACCGATCGATTGAATAATGACTAATAAGTAGCTTCAAAGTACAGGAGCAATCCCAACATCATTTTGGCATAGTTTCAGGCACACTAACCACTTGAAGGAACATAAAAAATGAAGATATAACATAGTTTGTGCTCCCCCCTTACCCTCATTGATGTTATAAATATTCACCGCAAGGAAATAATCTTTGTTAAATAGTACAAATCATAACCGATATAATTGAAGGAGGAATGCTTATATAATAATTGATGCTCTACTCAACTATAATTGCGATTTTGATAGCGTATCCTCGGATTATCTCCGGTAGGGCATGAAATTTCTGTATGAATATTATACTAGTTTTTACGACTTTACAAATGACGCTAAATTAATCACATTTTCATAACTCGTGCAATACCCCAGATCTTGGTATTTGATAGCAATTACTATTCATGAATGGTAATTTGGAAAAAAGCAGAACTATTGAATTTCTATTACTGTTTCATTCAGAGGAACTATTCCCAAAAGAATATTAAGCCAATATAGTTCCTGACGCTATTGATGCCATAGACTTTTAACAAGACATCCTTCTTTGTTGTAGAAGTAGCGGAGCTATCCGTCTTCAATAAAAATAGGGCAGATATCATTGGAAGTATTCTTCAACGTCAGAAATTGTGTTACTGATAGTATGTTACCTTAATTAGTATTATAAAGTTATGAAGACATATCCTCGTTTAAGAAAACAAACCAATTGAAGGATTTATTTTTCAATTACTAAAACTTTCTCGTATATTTTAGGTGAATATGGGCATGTTTTTCTACGGCTTCTCATTGTAAATAACCTTGATTGTCTCACCGTAATATCCTTTTTCAACTTCGTTTTCAAACAAGCTAGGGTTGGCAAGATGTCCTGGACTTTTGTAATCAATGTAACCACAATAAGGCTCACTAGTTTTCAATCCCAAAAGTTGCAAAGTATCCAGCGGCATATCTTTGAAAACTTTAGGATCTGTTCCAAAGTGAAGATTTTCCTCTTGCTTCAAGTAACCTTGTGACATAAAGAAATATCCAGCAATCCTATCATTTAGGGTATGGTTTGCACTTGCAGCATGATAAAGGCTGCCCAAGAATAAAATGGCATCGCCTTTAGCAGCGTTTACATGAAACTCCATCCTCTTATCAAACTTTCCACAAGAATCTTGTGGGCCCCATAAGTGTGAACCAATAATTACACGCGTAGCACCATTCGCTTTGTTCATATCTGTGAAAGCCACACCTATTCCCAGTAGCGTTTCCTTTCCATATTGGAAATGGTCACACGCTTGATGAATCGTGTGATGAATGTGGTCTTCTCGATGATAGCCTTGGTCACCAGCACCAGGACCAACCTTGTAGATAATACCAGAGTTTAACTGAATACCACTCGAGCACTTCCTAATGACATTTCCGGTCAAAAAGTAATTTTCCTCATTCAAAAAATGGTTTGCCATATTGCAGAACGAGCTATCGGATACAATATCCTTCAAGATAGTAGGTGAGTGGAGGACGGCCCTTGACACTACCGTAGTTTCCTTTGGGAATGGCGAACCCTGCCAAGCGTCGTGCCTATAGAAATGGGGATCAAGCTCCTTCAATATCTGGTCACATTTGGATTGTTCTATGAAATTTGGGACCACGCAGAGCCCGTACTTTTCCAAATTTTCTATTATTCCTTTGTAATCGTACTTATCTTTGGCCGTGAATGCATCCTGTGTCAATCCTGGCTCATATACTCCGAGGTCCTCCTTCACAGCCATCTTGATGTATTTTTGACCATCAATTTCGAATGGCTCATAAAAGTTAAGTGATTTCGTGTTCATTGGGTGGCGTATGATTTACTTCTTTAACAGTAAGTATACAGAATAATAATTGGTATTGACTTGTTTTATCGAGTTATCTTCATAGAATGGCGGTTCTTATATATTCAAGGCGATTGTAGAATGCCGCATGGCCTGAGATATTTTGAGTGGAAAATTGTTGTATTTAATTTAGTCATGCGTTTAAATTTTCTGTTGGGTATAATCAATACACAATGTTGCATCTACGGTTGTATTTATGGCTGCATCTACGTTTGCGTTCATGTTTAACTCCACGTTGAGTACAGGAGACTTAAATTGTTGGGTCTTTACTATGGAATCACGTTTTCCCCAAAAACAGTCTAAGACGTATGTCTCTTTTTCAATTCATGAGTCATTGGCAACAGCGATAACCATGGTTGTGTTACACGCAAGTGCATATTATTTGTTGCCTTTAGTGTAGTCATGTGTCTATGATTATTCTGACGCCGCGCGGCTGAACGTCTCTCAAAAATTGTGAAAATCTTTATTATATGAGTACATTATTATATACTTCAAGCTATTCTTTTAGTGTTAAATCGCTTTTTATTCTTTGAAGAATAGGCTAAATAAAGTCAAGAACAGATCTTATAGCTTCAGTTAAGATGGACAATTCTTCGGAGGTGATTATATATGGAGGTAGGATGTAGATTATGTTATTGAAAGGTCTAATCCATGCCCCTGCTTTGACAAATCGCTCTTGCAAGTCTTCAACGTTCACACGCTTCATGACCTCGACAACACCTATGGCTCCTAGTATCCTCACATCTGCTACAATATGATGTTTTAATAAGGGCAAAAGCTCTTTTTTTAACTGAGTTTCAATTTTTTTAACTTGAGATTTCCACTTACCTTCCATTAAGATTGACAAGTTTTCACTAGCAACAGCACATGCTAACGGATTAGCCATATAGGTCTGACCATGCATGAAGCAGCCCTCAGGTCCATTCGAGATCAGATCGCCAATCTTTCTGGTGGTGACTGTTGCAGATAACGTCAGATACCCAGCCGTCAAAGTCTTACCTAGGCAAACTATATCTGGTACTATTCCTGCATGCTCAAACCCAAAGAGCTTTCCTGTTCTTCCGAGGCCTACTGCAACCTCATCAAGGATCAGCAAAATATTGAACTCGTTGCAGAGTTCACGGACCCGTTTCAAAAAGTATGGATGGTACATTCTTAGGCCACCTGCACCTTGTACTATGCTCTCCATTACAACACCAGATATTTCACTATGATTTTCTTTAATAATATCTGCAAACACTTTTACGTCGAGTTCTTCAACCAATTTCTCAACATTTTCTTTTGGACAATCAAAACGGACTTCAGGAGCTTTGCAGAATATGTTCTCAGCGAGAAATCCATTATAAGTACTGTGTCTTGAATTGACAGGATCGCAAACTGATACTGCTCCAAAGGCGTCTCCGTGGTATCCCTTCCTAATTGTCAAAAACCTCTTTTTCGATGTATTTCCTAATGAGTGGTGGTATCTTAAAGCCATTTTCATTGCAATGTCAACAGAAATAGATCCAGAATCTGCCAGTAAAGCACACTCCAAGGTGTCCGGTAGTAAAGCAAGCAACTTTTTACAAAAGGCAATGCCAGCCTTATGAGTAATTCCTCCAAACATCACATGTGACATTTTATTAATCTGTGCAATGGCAGCTGTATTTAGTCTACGATTATTGTATCCTTGCTGAACGCACCACCAACTTGCCATACCATCTACTACCTTGGTATCATTATCGAGATACAAACAACTTCCCTCTGCTTTGGCAACAGGGTATACTTTTAATGGAGTAGTTATTGATGTGTAGGGGTGCCATATGTGCTTTTTATCGAATTCGAGATCTTCATGAGTTAATTGATCACACATTTTTTTAAATTCGATGTATCGCAGGGTGCTTACAGCATCAACTAGATGAGTTATAACAAACAAAGTCTTCTGTTTTCTTTTGGAAAGAATACCATGTTATATATAGAAGAAATTGTGGCAGAAGCAACAGCAATTTGTCATAAAATTGTTGGATTTCTCAGTTTTTCTTAGCAAACTACTCAGCATTTTGTTTATAATTGAATCAGTCTTACATGACTCAATGATTGAAAAGTACAAAATCAGAGGAGAGTGCGTTTAAATAAGGCACGATCTTTTACAAGTCACATTCTATTTTATGACTGATTCTTCTGAATTTCCACCTTTAAATCATTTTTCCAATTGTTGAAATTACTACTTTCGTTCATCCATCGTGTTTCCTATATTTACTATATTTCATTATACATCATTACATTCAACTTCATCAAATTCAACTTCAGCACACACGGCAGCATTTCAGATACATTGCGTGAATGGAACAAGACAAAAAACCTATACTATTGGTTCTTATTCATTCAAACCATCACATGTTTCATATTTAAAATCAATGAAAGCTCAACCAGGTAATTGTTATTGAGCAATTCCCCTGTACGGGTTTGACACTGTTAAGCCCAGTCATTGGCTTATGTTGCCCTAGCACTTAATTTGGCCACTTAACATTTTATTATACATCGTTCCTTTTTGCAGGTTTCCTGAGCTCTCGGACTCAAAAGTTTCACATATCGAACTTCTTCCAAAGTCTGTCCTGAGGAGGTAGTAGCGCTGCGCTCTTAGGACTAGCATTTGCTCAGCACCCGAGTGTTTGTTCTTGGTGTAATGGCCATCTTTCTATCCGACATTTCCTCGAGCATGTCGACCTTACATATTGTCTTTTAAGACACGTAGTTTCTTGGTATTTTTGAATATTTTTATACCCAGAGAGTCAGTTCCAGTTGGCAAGTTGTAGAGATTGTTATATTTCAACAGAAATTTAATAAGGTGTGTGTTTAACATACTTGAATATTCGCGTAACAACTCTCTGCGGGCTACATCTAAATGTATATTATCAATGATAGCAGTTTTTAATGATGAGAAAATAGAATTTCGGTTTTAAAGATCATTTTGTGGGAAATCTGCTATTCTTTGTGCATGCACTGTTATGATACAATCGTTAGAACGAGATACGTAAGGAACTAAGACCGAGGATAACAGATTTTATTGAAATATAGAAAAAGCAACTCCTTGGAGAATGTCCTTTTTAAATTCACCGGATATCAGCTCTTTTTAATCATATGAATACACTCTCAGGCCTCCTCTGATATGTATCCTAAATCGCGCCCTGGAGTATTTAACAGAGAGCAATAGGTGAAGGTGAAGGACGATAATGGAGGAAGGAACAGCCTCGACCGAAGTCTTGTTGTGTCCATTTACTTCAAGTGTTCAAATAACTCTGACTTAATAATTATCTATAAACTAGAGTCTTATATGGACCTTAATAAATGTCGAACAGACTTTTCTTCGAATGGAGTGCGGTGAAACTTAAGAAGATCTCTGTAGATCGATTCAAATTGAAGGATCTATAAACATATAAACTAAATATATTAACAGAGCTATCGAGAAGGGGGGAGGAGCAAAGAATAATAATGCATGCCTAAAAAATCTATCATAAAGAGGCATGAATATATAAAAGAACGTGCCTTAACAAACAATTGACATCAACAAGGAGGCAATGAAGACACACAGTCCACTATTGGCCAGCAGACCATTCGCAATACCAACGTAGCTTGAAATTTCTAAGGAGGCCGTGCTGGACATAGCTGTACCGCTTGGAGAAGCGCTGCGAGGCTGTTGGGAAATAGTGTTCAATCCAGAAGTCGCAACACCTCTGGTGCTGGCAGGTACAGGGATAGAAACTACACTATTGCTGTGTCCAATTGCGCCGGACGCATCAGTCGAGTGTGTTTCTTCGGCATAGCTGGATCTTAAAAGTGAAGAACGGGTTGCTGTTTTAGTTGTAGCAGCTTCTGAGATGGTGGAAGTACTACTGACAATAGCAGAGCTAACAGCTTTTTCATCCGTAGTCTGTGGGCTCCATGTAGGGAAAACCGTTACGACGTCATTGATGGTAGTGGTTGCTGTCGAAACGATAGCTGGTGAAGCAGTTTCTGAACACACACCGGATTTACAAGAAGTAACTGTGACTAGTGTTGTCTGCGGTTTTGATTCTGTAGCAGAAATAGGACACCATGTTGTGTATTCGGTGGCTGCTCCGTTAATAGTAGCCGTGGTTGTAGAAACAATAGCGAGAGAGGTAGTCTTGGCACAGATGTCAGACTCACAAGAAGTGACAGTAATCAATGTAGTTTGTTTTGTTGGGACCGTAGTGGAAATAGGGCACCATGTGGTGTACTCTGTTGTGACGCCGTTAACAGTTGTGGTGGCAGTAGAAACGATAGCGGATGATGTGGACTCAGTGCATGTTTGAGGTCCACAGGAAGTTATGGTAACCAAAGTGGTTTGCTCGCTTGTTGTTGTAGTAGTAGTATGGGGTGACGAATATAGATTGCTGGATACCTTTGATGGTTCAGCAGAAGCGGATGAAATAGATGCAGAACTGGCTTTACGGTTTGTGGAATAGCTGATAAAAGAATTAATTGAACTGCTTTGGCTCTCGACAGAATCAGTAGTCGAGCCGGTAGTTGGAATTACAGATGTTTTAGATGGACCAGAGGTTACAGAAGAGGAGCTCACTAAGGTGGTTGTTGAAGAAATTAGGGTTTGATCCTTGGAGCTGGTGGAAGAACTTATAACTGAAGTTCCGTTGCTGGGGTACAAGGGCGTAATAATTGGATAAGATGATGAAGCACTAGATGGGCTGGCGCCAGTTGGTGTTCTGATAACAATGACAGTTTCGTCAGTTGGGATACCGTTAGTACCAGTGACGGTGCTCATTTCAGTAGTGGTGGTAGTGAAAGTACCGGTCCATGGCTGAGTGGTGGTGATCAAACCTGCACTGGTTGGGGTCTTGATAACAATGACAGTTTCGTCAGTTGGGATACCGTTAGTACCAGTGACGGTGCTCATTTCAGTAGTGGTAGTGGTGAAAGTACCGGACCATGGTTGAGTAGTAGTGGTGATCAAACCTGCACTGGTTGGGGTCTTGATAACAATGACGGTTTCGTCAGTTGGACTACCATTAGTACCAGTGACGGTGCTCATTTCAGTAGTGGTGGTAGTGAAAGTACCGGACCATGGTTGAGTGGTGGTGGTGATCAAACCTGCACTGGTTGGTGTTCTGATAACAATGACAGTTTCGTCAGTTGGACTACCGTTAGTACCAGTGACGGTGCTCATTTCAGTAGTGGTAGTAGTGAAAGTACCGGACCATGGTTGAGTAGTAGTGGTGATCAAACCTGCACTGGTTGGGGTCTTGATAACAATGACGGTTTCGTCAGTTGGACTACCATTAGTACCAGTGACGGTGCTCATTTCAGTAGTGGTGGTAGTGAAAGTACCGGACCATGGTTGAGTGGTGGTGGTGATCAAACCTGCACTGGTTGGTGTTCTGATAACAATGACAGTTTCGTCAGTTGGACTACCGTTAGTACCAGTGACGGTGCTCATTTCAGTAGTGGTAGTAGTGAAAGTACCGGACCATGGTTGAGTGGTGGTGGTGATCAAACCTGCACTGGTTGGTGTTCTGATAACAATGACAGTTTCATCTGTTGGGATACCGTTAGTACCAGTGACGGTGCTCATTTCAGTAGTGGTAGTGGTGAAAGTACCGGACCATGGTTGAGTAGTAGTGGTGATCAAACCTGCACTAGTTGGGGTCTTGATAACAATGACGGTTTCGTCAGTTGGGATACCGTTAGTACCAGTGACGGTGCTCATTTCAGTAGTGGTAGTGGTGAAAGTACCGGACCATGGCTGAGTGGTGGTGGTGATCAAACCTGCACTGGTTGGGGTCTTGATAACAATGACGGTTTCATCTGTTGGGATACCGTTAGTACCAGTGACGGTGCTCATTTCAGTAGTGGTAGTGGTGAAAGTACCGGACCATGGCTGAGTGGTGGTGGTGATCAAACCTGCACTGGTTGGGGTCTTGATAACAATGACGGTTTCATCTGTTGGGATACCGTTAGTACCAGTGACGGTGCTCATTTCAGTAGTGGTAGTGGTGAAAGTACCGGACCATGGTTGAGTGGTGGTGGTGATCAAACCTGCACTGGTTGGGGTCTTGATAACAATGACAGTTTCGTCAGTTGGGATACCGTTAGTACCGGTGACAGTACTAACTTCGGTGGTGGTGGTAGTGAAAGTACCGGTCCATGGCTGAGTAGTTCTGACTAAACCTGCTACAGTTGATGAAACACTAGATAGATTAGCGCTAGTTGGTGTTCTGATAACAATGACAGTTTCGTCAGTTGGGATACCGTTAGTACCAGTGACGGTGCTCATTTCAGTAGTGGTGGTAGTGAAAGTACCGGACCATGGTTGAGTGGTGGTGGTGATCAAACCTGCACTGGTTGGGGTCTTGATAACAATGACGGTTTCGTCAGTTGGACTACCATTAGTACCAGTGACGGTGCTCATTTCAGTAGTGGTGGTAGTGAAAGTACCGGACCATGGTTGAGTGGTGGTGGTGATCAAACCTGCACTGGTTGGTGTTCTGATAACAATGACAGTTTCGTCAGTTGGGATACCGTTAGTACCAGTGACGGTGCTCATTTCAGTAGTGGTGGTAGTGAAAGTACCGGACCATGGTTGAGTGGTGGTGGTGATCAAACCTGCACTGGTTGGGGTCTTGATAACAATGACGGTTTCGTCAGTTGGACTACCATTAGTACCAGTGACGGTGCTCATTTCAGTAGTGGTGGTAGTGAAAGTACCGGACCATGGTTGAGTGGTGGTGGTGATCAAACCTGCACTGGTTGGGGTCTTGATAACAATGACGGTTTCGTCAGTTGGACTACCATTAGTACCAGTGACGGTGCTCATTTCAGTAGTGGTGGTAGTGAAAGTACCGGACCATGGTTGAGTGGTGGTGGTGATCAAACCTGCACTGGTTGGTGTTCTGATAACAATGACAGTTTCGTCAGTTGGACTACCGTTAGTACCAGTGACGGTGCTCATTTCAGTAGTGGTAGTAGTGAAAGTACCGGACCATGGTTGAGTAGTAGTGGTGATCAAACCTGCACTGGTTGGGGTCTTGATAACAATGACGGTTTCGTCAGTTGGACTACCATTAGTACCAGTGACGGTGCTCATTTCAGTAGTGGTGGTAGTGAAAGTACCGGACCATGGTTGAGTGGTGGTGGTGATCAAACCTGCACTGGTTGGTGTTCTGATAACAATGACAGTTTCGTCAGTTGGACTACCGTTAGTACCAGTGACGGTGCTCATTTCAGTAGTGGTAGTAGTGAAAGTACCGGACCATGGTTGAGTGGTGGTGGTGATCAAACCCTTGCTGTTTGGCGTTTTAATCTCAATAATAGTTTCATCAGTTGGTAGTCCATTAGATCCAGTGACTGTAGATGTCTCGGTGTATGTAGTGGTGAAAGTACCAGTCCATGATTCCGTGGTGGTTGTTATAATACCTGGATTAGTATGGTTGGAAGGATCTGGGACGGCACAGTTTTCTTGGCTCAGATCATCATCAAAAGAATAGACATATCCCTGGAAATCATCACTGACAGTTGTGCCATCAGGAAGTGTGACACTAATAGGAAGTTTAGCATATGAAACAGCATTCGAATAAACAATTTTCATTGGATAGTAGTAGCCAGCGTACATATAGACAGATCCTACGATGTTAGGTGGCAAACTTTGATGCCATTTCTTGATACCGTTGATTGTGAAATTTGTCGATGTGATAGGAGGTTGTTGTTGCGCACAACAATCAAATGCTACATTACCACCAACCGATAGAATTGCTGAGTCATCTACCGTGGCAAATTTAAATTGGTAAGACCCTGTCTGTGGTGGCAAAAAGTAACCTGTCATTTCTAGAGTAACATTTGTTGGTGTGGTGTAGAAGCCAAACAAGGTTGAACTCCAGTGAGCCTTGGCTTCGTCACAACCGGCACGTTTTTGGATTCCGGAAGAAAGAACTGTATCGTAATATTCCTCAACGTCACGTTTATTAGCCACAACAGTTTCATCATCAGCTTCTGTTTGGCATGGAGCGTATAGAATCGAAAGTTTAGTTTTACCAGAAACAGAACCTAATTTAACTTTATTTGTATATTGATAGGCCATATATGCCGCATTAGAATATGTGGAGGAATCCATCAACGAGTATTGGTAGAAATTAATATTCATACCATTTTTTCTTTGACCCTCTGGGAGACACGCTTCTGTGCTACCTAAA
The DNA here is from genome assembly GCA_900290405.1 of Saccharomyces jurei. Classification (NCBI taxonomy): domain Eukaryota; kingdom Fungi; phylum Ascomycota; class Saccharomycetes; order Saccharomycetales; family Saccharomycetaceae; genus Saccharomyces; species Saccharomyces jurei. The sequence continues at coordinate 315,432 of LT986462.1, read as the reverse complement.
GCCACATTAAGTAGCGTTAGAAAGGCTATTGCTGCCAAAAATATACGATGATGAATACCTACCATTTTTGGTTGTCTTCTTGAAAAAAGGGTTAAAAAGAAGAACTTTAGGAGAAATTATAGAAAGAATGGATGCAAATTGGCGCCTTTTTATACATTCACAATCTTCCAGAAGTGTCTTCTTTTAGGCGAAAGTGCACAACCACTAAGAGCTTGCAGAGCTGCTAGACCGCGGAAAACATGCAACATCATTAATGAAAAAGTTTTCAGCGCACTTACTCCACCATCAACGACGACTATTCATACAATCAGCTCCGATTACATCCCATTTTCCCCTGGGACTTATCGGCGAGATTTCCTTTTAGTACCTATCAGGTCCCACAAACTGTAAGATAAAATGAAAAGGTTACGAGCACTTCTAGCGTCGAAGTAGAATTGACCGCGCATCAAAGTGCTGCTGGATGATCCCACTGCAATTGTAGCAACCCTTTTTTGTTTGGGTATACTGCTAAATCGGGATGAAGAATATTCGTTGAGAAAACCACGAAATAAACTTTGAAGTGCCAGATTTCACAATAAAAATATCTGTACGAAAGAAGAAAAAGAAGCATATTTTTCTCTTTCTTTCTTTTTTTCATTACATAATGAACAATCTTTAGTGACATAAGTAGGATATTGCCTTTCTATCGGCGTTCCCGAGATAAAAGAAGAAAAGAGAAGGGGAAAGCAACGTCAACTATTCTCCGGTCACAACCTAAAAGCTCGGTCCTGCATGACAATCTGCGGGAAAAACAAAAAAAAAAATTAACTTAACTTTAATGTAAATTAAGCTTAATGTAGAATAAGGTTTTTTTCTCGAATAGAATTCTTCAGAGATGAGAGGTGAACCCGGAAAATCAATTGTGTCAGAAAAAGCCGTAGAAAAGATTTGCTTTACTGGGCCGAATTGAAGATCCTATCTAAGAAATAGCCGAGAGTTGGCAGGAACTGTGACCTGATCCATTGAGAGAGTACGTTTTTATGGAAATGATCGTAAAACGTAATACTTCATGTCTGCCAGAAGCGGCAGGCAATAAGAAGACCCTCTTTCTTCTTCAACGCCTTTTCTTAGAGTCGAAGTTGGAAGGGGAAAGAGCAAATTTACCACAGGCACATTTTCTTGATCCTAATATATTTGATGAACTTCATGTTAAGACGCGATGGTACTTCCAAAACAAGTATTTTTTTCTGTGATAACAAACAAAATCACCGCTTAGAACGACTACTCTTCTAAAATAGATATATCTTTTGAAATCCTTCGCCCACCCTAATTTTCACGATTCAGATAGCTGGTAAGCCGTGGGGGCGGTGTCTGATTACAGACTGTTCAAAGTGAATTCTAATGGTTTGTCCGGTCGCATTCTCTATACGAAATGCTTATGACAAGAAACACGTGGAGAATATCACCTGGCAGTCACGGTAAACCTGTGAATATAGTTTGTAAATTACTCCTTGCAATATAGTACCTCGCTCTAATCCAATTTACAGATTCTCTTGATGAAATATTCAATGTTACATGATAGAAGTTTATTATTAACAAGTTAGCAATTATTTGATATTCGGTTTGAGCAATAGCCAGGCAAATGTTTTTTTGATCTTTTGTCACTGCAAAATGAATTCATCAGTACTTTCGATATCATGGCCAAACGGCGTTCATACTATTTACGAGCAGCTGATATGCCAAACATCTTATCAAAATCAGCAGCAAACCTTAGCGACTTTCATTCATCAAACTAGAAGGGACAAGTAATGCCTTGCTGTTTAACGTCTCCGTAACCTCGGTATGTGACATGCTGGGAACTACCCAATAAAGCAGTTACTGTTTCCGGTAGCCTGCGCATATAGTGTGAATATTCGTACCACGTCCTTACTGGCCGGAGAATGCGTATTCCAGTAAGGGTTTTGTAGATATAAGCGAACTCTTAAGTGTCAATTCTTGCCGTTTGAGTGTATCCAGTTCACATGAAAGCAGAATTTGAAGCATTCCTCTCACTCATTTTTCAGTTCTTTTCTTGAACCATTCACAGAATTTGCACTTTTTTTTGCCTTTACCTTCTGAATGGTTACTAGGGAGCTCCCAGATTTCTCTAAAGTGCACTTTTAGCAGAATTTATTAATCCTGTCAATGGTCGGCCGATCTTATTGCGACTCGGAATTTTAATACAGATAACAATGCCAATCGAGACTCGGAAACTGGAGAAAACTATTAGTTGGTACTAGTGGCTGAAACTTCTCAATGTACATGGTTTTGACACTCCTAAACACATCTTTTTGCGAGTTCACAATGCAAATGATCAGTCCTCAATCATAAAAAATGAGGTCATTGACAATATTCTAGTGGTAGCTGTTGAAGTGGAAAAGACCTCGTTGCACATACCCCGTGGAAATGAACAGCGGCTTCAACAGAATAAAATATCCACACCAATAGAGGTCAAAATTAGCAATAAATTGGGACAGATATCCACGAGACCACGAGACCACGTAACTCCTTACGCACTTCTGCATAAAAGATGTTTAGTCTACCTGATGGCGTTGCAGAAAGGAATATATGCGTCGCAAAAGATTGCATTGCAGTGGTAATCATATTAACAGGGAAGAATGCACGGTATATCCATCGTATGCAAAAGAAGAGGCATCCCAACACAAAGAAGATGTCAGAAATACAACAAAAATTTTTGGTATGTTGCTTAGGTTCTTTTACAATACGCTTGGAAACTGGGACAACAAGCATCAGATCCCAAAATAGAGCGAGGACTTATGGTTAACTGCGTTTTATGCTATCGATATTGTTGCAACATTTCTATTGGTATAAACTAGGCATCAAATTTTCTCAGGTATAAAGAAACTTTACAACACAACAAAAAAAAAGCTAAAAACATTAAAAATAGAGAATGCCAGGTGATACAAAGGTAATATAAAGGTCAGAAAAACAAATAATGTTGATCTAGGATGCCATTAGAGGTCGAAAGAAATACTAGAATATAAGCCGTACAACGGTATTCCCTGTGCTTACTTTTCGAGTGTATTGATTTTTGCACTGATTCTGATTATGACCTCTGTGGTTGGCTGGTAAAGCCTGGCGGTCGTCTAAAATTGTATTGCCAGATGTTTTTGAAGAAGAATAATAGAGTATCATCAAAAGGATATGCCACTTTGTGGAGTTCTTTTTAAACAACTTCGAATGAAGACAAGGTTTTGTGGGGGTTTTGGTCCTTTTGTTAAATCCTGCAGTGGGTACCATTTATCATAGTAATAAGATGATAGGCGGCTGAAATTTGAATGGAAGACACAAACTAAAAATCATTAAAAACCTTCTCTTAAACACTCATTTCTAATCCAGAGAACCATGTGGACCACATGTCGCATCAATTTCCACTCCTTAGTTTCGGGAATTTTGAGGAATTGATGATTGAGAAATATCCTCTGGAGGGGTATTGATTGGTTTGTCCTCTTCACTATTTGGTAAATACCGTACGTCTCCAGGTTTAACATCTCCTTCCATTATATCGTCCAACATTTTCCCGGGTAGAAGTGCAAGAAGAGCCCGAGTATATAGACGCATCTATACAACCTCTGATACTTAGGTACGCTCTGAAACCACCTGACAACTTGTCAATGAAGAAAGTGGTTTTGGCTGATTCGTGTTGAGCAATTTTTTGGCTATCCAATGTGTATATAATGGTACCACTCAAAATAGCAATAACAGTTCTACAATAAAACACGATGGATGAATCATTCAAGGTTACTCCAGTATTAGGTGTCCTGTAATCATCGCCACATCTATTCGCCGGTGAGAATAAATTCATTGGATCAGAGCGCAAAACAACAACCCCCAGTACCAAACTCTACCTACTTAATTTCATTATCAGGCGTGATTATCTCGACTACCCTCTTTTTACAGAATAAGTTTATTTAAGTTATTATCGTGAGAACATAGTCAATGATTTATTACCCCCCTGCGTGATTCTTCTGTGATTGGTACATATTGTTATGAATGCTGTATGTGATAGCACTAAGGCTTATTTAGAAACAATATTCTAATCAGATCAAAGTCGACAAGAATATTTACGTTTTCTTTCTCATTAACATAATGCATCAGTGATGGTTATAGCATAGTTATGTATGTTTGTGTGTTGATATATAAACATACTGTCTTGATGGTTTGTTCAAATAACAATAAACTCATATCATACATATTTTTTAATATTTAGTTGGAAAATGTTACAAACATTCCTTTAATGATTTCAAAAAAAATCGTCAAGATACTAATTGTTAAGGATGGATCACCCAGTAAATATTAAAAATAAAATAGAGATCATTGCCTGCTCTTTAGTAGCATAACCACCAGAACTAAACAAAGTTTTCGAAGATGTTTATTTGTATGGATATGCAAGTGTCTACAACGTACTACAGCGTAATATACAATGGATACGTATAGTGAGATGATTTCGTATTCAGCCAACGAAGTGATTTTGAAAAGGTTGTTTAATTTTTGTAAACTGCTAAGAAGTAGTGTGCTCTTCTTTGTTTTAATTTATTAATATGTTCGAAAAATTCTGATATTTTCATTTTCTAAGTATATATGTGCTCAACTGATCGATGCCCTATAACAGCATGTTTCTACGGAATGGATAAAACGGAAACAAAGCTCTAACAAGAAACGCGCTACTACTAGCAAATACGCAAGGTTAATATTTCTTCCCCGTACCATGACGTAACTTATGAAGATTTTGCAAGTCAAAGAAGGAACTAAAAAACAAAGTTACCAAATTTTTAGCGTTCAGACGCATTTAGATATACCTCGAAATACTCGTAGAGGTTCCACAAGAGTTCTGTAGTAGGAACCCTTTTTTATCTCACGCAACTTAAATTGGTAGAGCACGCTTTTTCTAGAAGCAATGAACGAAAAGGGATAACTTTACTTCTCCCGTCGAATCTGTAAACTGGTAAAGGTATCCGCACGATACGAAAGAAAATCTAGCTCTTTCTTGTCTGCCACGATAAGCGTTTATGAGTAATGGCAGGATGTGTTTCTATCGAAGAGGCCGAAAATTAAGCTGGCCACAGGGTTAAGATAATTCGCTGAAAATACATTCTATCCAAAAACGCGGAGCTTAGCTTTTGGGTAGAATGTTCATTGAACTCTAATGCGCATTAAGGTTTCTCGTAGAATAAGGTTATTCGATAATTAGAGCAAAATGTCGCAAAACAATATGATAGAAGCAATTATAGGAATGTGACATACTCAACGGAAAATTGGATTGAATGACCTTTCAAAACAAATCTCCGGAGGTTTAGTAGCATTCATTACACATCGAATCTTTGGGTATGAAAGATTTTTTTATTACTAAATTCGTTTACGTTACCGGTAGTGATAGAGAAGCCAGCAACCTCGGTATAGCACTTTCCCACATAATTGCTTGTTTCGTGACTTCGTGCCTAAATTATAACGCCATTGTGATGGTAAGCGTGACGTATACAAGTGATTTGTGCCTACGCGCTTTCGGCTTTTCAGATTGCGTCATGTAGGTATTTTTCCTACTACTATTTAAAGTTCGGTAAAGGTGGCTAGCGCCGGGAGAAAAGGTACTGGAGAATTTGAACATGAGACCATCTTGGTATTTGACGACAGATTCGCAACAAAAAATGTATGTAAATTCTTGCGAGCACAGATTAGTTGAAGAATTTCATCCTAATTTGGCTAGTAAACATTCTTTCACATAAACAGCCGGCACTGTTAGTTGAGACTAGTAGTTACAGATGAATATGGTCGTATGCGAGTTCTTAAATTTGGTGTACGGACAGATATAAACGTTCATGTTTTCTCTCATTCAACAAAGGATTTTGTTCTTCGTTGAAATAATCATAGCGCCCAGATATTTGGAATTATTCAAGATATTACATAGTTGAATTTGAAAAAAAAAAGTGCCAATGAGGTTTCCTATGAGTGATATGTCCCTCTTGCAGCTAATCGAACTTAACTTATGTTCCCCGCGGTCCTCGTTAGCAAAGTAAGAGCAAAGAATTTTTCACTCTTGAACATTTCCTTACATTCAGTTTAAAACGTGGATTTGATGTAGCTCCATCATTCTACATTAGAAACATTCTTTCCCTACTACTCGTACAAAGCCGGTTAAAAAAAGCTAGGCGCTCCATTTTCTGCTGTCTGGTCCTCTTACTAAGAGGTTGAAAAGTTTCTAGGTTCCCCACATCGGACAACAGTTCAATGGCTTTTCAAGTACCTCTCCCTTAAACATTTGTATATTCGAGATAGATACGTATTTCTTGATGAGGTGATTTCTCGTGGGAAATCTAATACCTCCGAGGAGTGGATCCCAAAATGACGGTAATATGATGCTGCATATTTGGGAACATAGGAAGAAATTCAAGTAAGTTAGGATATGCATGTTAAGACCGATCAAAGAAGGCAGAAGATGCCGTAAAAGTTGCTGTAGTCACGCTTTAAGAATTGCTGCATGTGGGATGTCGATATACCTCTGGGCAATATAAATGAGAAGAAGCGTTGCCACAGAAAGTGGAAATGCTGCTATAAAAACATCAACTAATGGTAGAGTATGGGCCATACCTCCCTTCTGAAGAAAATGGAGAAAAACAAGGAAAAACTAATACCAAAGATAGAATAAGAATCTATGTACATCATGGAATCTGTTTCCGACATTTGGTTAATACTTGGCAATAGAATCAGAACGAAATGACACACAAAGACAAATATATCAAAGTATTGAAACATTCTACGAATAATAATAGTTAATTCAGGTTAAGCACTGGCTTCGGAGAGGTTTTAGGCTGACCATATGGACTTGAGTTCATACAGTGGCTATTACTGCACTATAGACATTGCAGTAATCAAGTTATCTTCCTAAATTCTTTAAATGTCATCGAAGATTCATCTTGCGATAAAGGGGGGTCAACAAAGTAAAAAAATGCGAAGTATTATAAATAGTATGAAAAAAAAGTGGAGACAGGACCCAAGATGCAGTATCCTATTAAAGCCCATTATGGATGTTAAATAAGAGGCCATACAAAGTATGTCTCTTGCACGGAGGTCTCCTATCAGCAAACTAGACGAAAATATGCGATAAGTAGGTATGGCTTACGTCTTCACATTCAAGACTCGACTGTTTAAGAAGGGTACAGTTCTTTACAAAAATTCATACCTCAAAATCTGTCAAGTTCGTCTCGATTATTTTCAACTAAAATGATTGTCCCATATACCAAAAGTAATGCATTAATGTGCTGACAAATCTTTGTAGTTACCCCGAAAATTATGTCACGAAGTGGTCGATCCTCTTAAGAAATTCCATTATGAGTTTGGCAAGGTTTAGGCTTCAACAGATGATGCTAATTCCTTGGAGCCGACTGATTTATATAATTACTTGATGGATTGCGTGATTTCCTTGCGTATTATTTTAATTATTTAAGCAAAATTTGCGATGATATTTAGATGCCTCCTATGAAATAATAACTTACCTAGGGCGGTTCATGTTGAAAGGTGGATACACTACTTTCTTTTCAAAAATACTGCTAATCCTAAAAATAATTGTAACTTAAAAAAAAATGGCAAAACGCATTCATCTTGCAGGAAAATATTAACACATTATGCTACACGGTTGAATAGATCCTGTCTTCAATGTACTTATAGTGTATTGTACTAGCGTTCTCAGTACACACTTATAAGTGCATTTTTTTGCGGCTGTATGTACGGTTTAGAAGATATCAACACAATCACCGAAATCATGATTCTTTCTCTTCGTCCAGTACTCACTATTAAGTTTCCAACATAAACTCTTCGTAATCGGGTGTTCTTCTTGAACAAACCATCTAGGCCTGTATTCTTCTCCTCTTTGTTCCCGCTCCTTTTCTGCAGTCATTTGCTTCACTTCCACACGATACTGTTTCCTCGGCAGCCTTATCATATTCACCATTTTCCAAAGCTATTTGATCAGGCCTCGAACGACTATCTGTGGGTGCCAAATATGGCAACAAGTGGGGAGCTAGGTCATTCTAAGGTCAGTGCAAATAATGGGATGAAAAAAAATGGACTCACCTAGTTTTGGTTTCCTACGGACATATTTGCCGTCCTTGCTCCATCTAAGGCAAAACATCCATTATAGATTTCAACCATATGCCACATGCAACAATCACCTCTACTGTATTTTGTAGTTTTGACACTGTTGCCATTATGAACAGATCGCTCAGCTCGCCAGCACCCTGTGCTTGGTTAAAAAAACTGAATACTTTAGGATATCCCATGAGAAACTGTTCGCACTGAAAATTTTCAGCGGCTGATATTTACACACCTTGCATAAGCTGCTTTCGTTTCCTTTGCCTGTAATGGAAGGTGTGATTTCATAACAATATTCAGGAACAGCTGTCAAATCCCAGCGGTGCGACCTAAATTAGGAAGACTACAACCAAGCCTGCTTGCTCGAAGTTCTAATGAAGTAACGCAGTAAAAGAAAACCTTTTTTTTCTTTTTATCTGCTCCTTAAACGGGCTAAAGTATAATTCTAGAAGAAACCGCGGAGAAAAAGCGCAAGCAACCTCGAGTTTCCAGATTGGATTAGCAATGAAATCATCGATACAACTAATAAAACCGTTTCTACTTCCTTCTGCTTCTCCATAAGGAGATCATGTGCAGTGACGTACCACTTCTATATAGGCGTGGGCGCGGGAATGGAAGAAAAGCAACAACGTCAAATAAGTCTCGTGAGAATTTGGAGGTTTGACGCTGCATAATAGTCTGCGGAATAAAAAGTGTCTTCGACAGTTTCAGTGAAAAAAAGCTTAATGTAAAATAAGGTTCTTTTTTCGGTAGTAAACCCGGAAAATCAATTGTGTCAGAAAAAGCCGTAGAAAAGATTTGCTTTACTGGGCCGAATTGAAGATCCTATCTAAGAAATAGCCGAGAGTTGGCAGGAACTGTGACCTGATCCATTGAGAGAGCACGACTGTATGGAAATGATCGTAAAACGTAATACTTCAGGTCTGCCAGAAGCGGTAGCCAACAAGATTGGCCATCTTTTTCACAGACATTATTTCATGGAGTACTGTAGCGCAGGGAGCTGATGAATCACCAAGCGTCTTTTGTTTCGAGTAATATTCTCAACAAACTTCACGATCCAGATTATGACATAACTTTTCATGTTATTTACCTTTTGAAAATGTGTACTTTTCTCTGTAGCCACAAGCGGTTGAGCAGGTTGCTTGATATTTCTGGATGAACGCTTGTTTTGGGATACTTTGCGTAGTGTAATTTCTACAATTGAGGTCGTGGGGGTACCTATTTTGTGAATGACGAACGTGGATTATAGTGAGGTTTTTCTCTTCCAATCGTTCTGGATTCGGTATAGGATAAGCCGGTGATTAGGAGATGTTTGAAAGGCTTTGTTGCACAATTAGTTGGGGTTTTCAAAGGGACCTGTAAGCAAAACGCTGTCGGTGAAGGTTTGCAATAAAGTGCCTCCCATTAATCAATGGGCAGATATGCTTTAGTTGGGTATTGAATGCCTCTCAATGAAATGTTTACCAATAGTAAACAATTGCCGATGGCTTTTTTTGTTTAAACTTGGAACCTCACTAATAGTCCTGTCCTAAGAAAGTTGCCATCTTCTTTCATTGCAAAATGAGTTCATCAATACTTTCGATATCATGGCCAAACGGCGTCCATACTATTTACGAGCAGCTGATATGCCAAATGTCTTATCAAAGTCAGCAGCAAACCTTAGTGACTTTCATTCATCAAACTAGAAGGGACAAGTAATGCCTTGCTGTTTAACGTCTCCGTAACCTCGGTATGTGACATGCTGGGAACTACCCAATAAAGCAGTTACTGTTTCCGGTAGCCTGCGCATATAGTGTGAATATTCGTACCACGTCCTTACTGGCCGGAGAATGCGTATTCCAGTAAGGGTTTTGTAGATATAAGCGAACTCTTAAGTGTCAATTCTTGCTGTTTGAGTGTATCTAGTTCACATGAAAGCAGAATTTGAAGCATTCCTCTCACTCATTTTTCAGTTCTTTTCTTGAACCATTCACAGAATTTGCACTTTTTTTTGCCTTTACCTTCTGAATGGTTACTAGGGAGCTCCCAGATTTCTCTAAAGTGCACTTTTAGCAGAATTTATTAATCCTGTCAATGGTCGGCCGATCTTATTGCGACTCGGAATTTTAATACAGATAACAATGCCAATCTAGACTCGGAAACTGGAGAAAACTATTAGTTGGTACTAGTGGCTGAAACTTCTCAATGTACATGGTTTTGACACTCCTAAACACATCTTTTTGCGAGTTCACAATGCAAATGATCAGTCCTCAATCATAAAAAATGAGGTCATTGACAATATTCTAGTGGTAGCTGTTGAAGTGGAAAAGACCTCGTTGCACATACCCCGTGGAAATGAACAGCGGCTTCAACAGAATAAAATATCCACACCAATAGAGGTCAAAATTGGCAATAAATTGGGACAGATATCCACGAGACCACGAGACCACGTAACTCCTTACGCACTTCTGCATAAAAGATGTTTAGTCTACCTGATGGCGTTGCAGAAAGGAATATATGCGTCGCAAAAGATTGCATTGCAGTGGTAATCATATTAACAGGGAAGAATGCACGGTATATCCATCGTATGCAAAAGAAGAGGCATCCCAACACAAAGAAGATGTCAGAAATACAACAAAAATTTTTGGTATGTTGCTTAGGTTCTTTTACAATACGCTTGGAAACTGGGACAACAAGCATCAGATCCCAAAATAGAGCGAGGACTTATGGTTAACTGCCTTTTATGCTATCGATATTGTTGCAACATTTCTATTGGTATAAACTAGGCATGAAATTTTCTCAGGTATAAAGAAACTTTACAACACAACAAAAAAAAAGCTAAAAACATTAAAAATAGAGAATGCCAGGTGATGCAAAGGTAATATAAAGGTCAGAAAAACAAATAATGTTGATCTAGGATGCCATTAGAGGTCGAAAGAAATACTAGAATATAAGCCGTACAACGATATTCTCTGTACTCACTCATGGAGTATATTGCTGAAAATACAGTTGAAATTATGTTAAGCTGTTTTCTTCAGGCATACATATGCCGTACATTATGCAACTATTAAGTACAATAAATTATAACTTTTCATATTGATTTTTGCATCAATCAAGAACGATACCTATTGCAAGACCTCTTTTAAATGCATTCTAAGAGAAGATTATTCTACAGTCATGTTGGGCACAAAATTTTGCTTCATTTTCACTTCGCAGTTCTAGTATAAGTTGGATATATGCATTTCTATGAGTATCAACCAAAAAACTATTCATGGAATGAACCAATAATTAGCATATTTTATTTTGGTCTTTACTTTGCTTTCAATGTGACAGGCGTGATTGTCTCGACAACGTTTTTGTTGCCGAATGAGTTTATCTGAACTTTTGTTGTGGAGAGAACATCAATAATATTTTCCCTTTCTGAGTAAATCTACCGTGATGAAGATGTAAACTGTTACGGGGTAGCATGTAAAAGTGCTCTGGCTTGTTTAAGACGGCGTTATAAAAAGATATGACTATTGGAGCAAAGACGCTGCCAGATTCAAAATTATCAAATAAGTGGAGAGAAAAATTCTACAAGATGGTTTATGCAGAGATACCAGCGTTAAGAGATGTCAATGCAGTTTTATTAAACTGTGTGAAGGGTATAAACGAGCAAATGGTCCCGACTTCTTTCAAAGTAACCGTGGATACCCTCCAGATCCAAGCTAAAAAGCAACTGTGAGTTGGCATTGTCCAAAATGTCTATATTACTCTATAAGGTAATGCTTGTAACGTAAATCATTGTTATACCAAATGATGTATATTTTAAGAAACAGAGATTGGTTGGCTTTGAGGTGTGGGAACAAACACCTCTGCCCAGTCACTAGAAAGAACATTATAGTAGCGGAGATTATTGTCTGCAGTTTAGCGGTGGTTTTCCTGTTTGTTTTTCGTTTTTTGGGGATCAATTTTATACAGACGTAGTTTCTTTTTTTTGTCGATGTCGATAACCGTTGCTAAAATCATGGAAGACATATACTTAATCCGACTTAGTTGTTTCCGCCCAGTCCCTGATTTTCCTTTCCTTTCGACAAAGAGGACATCTTAACCATAGGACTTGAATTTCATCCTTAGAATGATGGCATATTCGTGCAACAAGAAAATTTGAATATGTTAAATTATATGATTAAATAGATCCTGTCTTCAATGTGCTAGTAGTGTACTGTACTAGCGTTCTCAGTACACACTTATGAGTGTATTTTTTTTTGCGGCTGTAGGTACGGCTTAGAATATATCAACACAATCACCGAAATCATGATTCTTTCTCTTCGTCCAGTACTCACCGTTAAATTTCCAATATAAACTCTTGGTGATCGGGTGTTCTTCTTGGATAAACCATCTAGGCCTGTATTCTTCTCCTCTTTGTTCCCGTTCCCTTTTTGCAGTCCTTTGTTTCACTTCCACGCGGTGCTTTTCCTCGGCAGCCTTATCATATTCACCATTTTCCATAGCTCTTTGGTCAGGCCTCAAACGACTATCTGTGGGTGCCAAATATGGCAACAAGTGTGGAGGTAAAGCATTCAAGGTTAATGCAAATGATGTTAAATTAAATGGCACGGAAGGTCTTTCATTCGCTTTCCAAATTAAAAACTTAGAGCCATCTAATTTCGGTCCTCCCATAGCAGAATTTGCCGTTTTTATTCTGTCCAAAGTCAATTCCCCACCTCTGGCAGTCACTTTTTTACCATAAATGGAATCATTCCAATGTCCACCAAGAACCCATACTTTTTCACCATTGCTATTGAATACCTCACCTCTGACTTCATATGCACCAGCTGAGGTCCAACCATGGGCCTTGTAATGCAACATACAATAGTCACCCGTGATATGGTTTGTAACTTTGACGTCCCCACTGTTGTCGACTTGTGGTTTTCCCATCAAAATACCAATAACAGTGTTATTTGGTTTTTTCCAGGAGTAAGTCTCCTCGGGAACGTTGCTATTATGATCAGGACGGATAGCAATATACCACAATCCCAAATGCTGTACGGAAAACGTACGTCCATTAAATGACGAATCAACATTACATTCACCGTAGAAATCCCATTTTGGAGATTCTGTCCAAGTAGCGGATATAGGTGGATGGTGGGAAACTTGTTCGGTGAAAAATCGATATTGGCCATCAGGCCTGGCATATTCAAAAGTTTCTCCGAGCAAGGGATTAAATGGTTTAGAAACCCTGTTTGTTGTGGATGCGTACATTGACGCGGTGAAGGCAGCTACATATAGCATTCTTAAAGATGAGTCTTCAAAAGTGGCAGCTTGGTCAAGGATATGAGAATATTCGATATCTTCGGAAACTCTTTGTAATAGGGATGTTGGCTCATTGAAAGATACTGGTAGAGTCAGTTTGGTCAGATCTTGGCCAACCATTGACTTTAAAACAGACCAAAGACCAATCTTGGGACGATTATCTTCGTTTAAAGCCAGTTTGGTTCTCATTGGATCTTCATATCCAACATATGACCCCTCTTTTAAAAGTTGGTTTTTCTTTTCTACTTGTGGAGAACTGATTACAATAAGGCTTTCGGCTTCTGTCACTTCATCTTGTGGTATTTCATTTGTCGTAGTTCCCTCATTTGTGGGCAAGCTTTCCGATTCTATAGCCTTTTCGTCAGAAGCAGCTTCTTCTGCGTCGAAAAATTCGTCAGCGTCTGAATCTTCGTCACTTTCCTTTGTGGCTTCAATGAATTTTACGATTTCTTCAAGGGTATTTGTTGATTCTTCAGACCCCTTTATCATTGAATTATCGTCGCCAGAATCTTCATTGGGCTCGAGTTCAAGCTGTGGTTGACTATTCAGTTTCTTTTGCAGCATTTTTTTCAAATTTTTCCGTTCTTTATCCAAGGCAACCAATTTTTCATCTTTATCGACCAATTCCATTTCCAGATCTTTCACTGATTGAATCCAAACGTTGTTGACATCGCGTTGTTTGGTCATCTGTGCGATCATTCTTTTCTCTCTTTGCGAGGTTAAACGATTCAGTTTGTCGAAAAATTCGCTGACGGTTCCAATGGAAGTGTTAACGGTGTTCCAATATTCGTCATGTTGTTGTTTATCTTGCAGTAATTCGTTCAAGGAAGCCAACTCAATGGAAATTGATCTTTGTAGCATATGTAGTTTTTGAAGGTACGGTCCGTATATGGCATTTAAATCTTCATCGCCATCGTTTTCCACAGTAAAAGAAGAGGTGCCGTCGTCATCAGAATCGTTGTCCGAGTAACGCTCATCATCCAATGGTAAATCAACCTTTGCAAATGAAGCTGTGGACTTTCTGGGATGCGGACCGGAAGCAATATCGCTTAAGCTTTGGCTTCTAGATGAAATCAGGGGCAACGGATCGACGAGGTATTTACCATCATTTTCTTTATTATCATCCTCTTCATTATGATTATGACTATTATTATTATTATTATTATTATTATTATTATTGTCATCGTCATCGTCATTATCGTTAGCAGCGGCACCACTATCAATGTTTTGTGTCAGTGTGGATTTGGAGAGATGCGGGCTCTTGATCAACCGTTTTGGGGTTGTATGCAAGTTTTCTTGATTGGGCACCTTGGGTGACAAACCATGGCTCAATGCCAACGAGGGGGAATAGGTACCGTCGTGTAGCAAAATCTCTCTGTCCTTTGCGTATCTGATGGCTCCCTGGATGGCCCAAACCCATCTGTTTGTCTCGATAGGATGATTGCCCTTCAAATGCCACCTAATAACGCCGTTGTTACCGCCGATGATTTCGAATTTCAGCTTTTCAGACGAATCCAAGTGCAGAGAGCACGAAGACATGTTTAATGAGCCTCTACAGGCATTCTTAGTGTCAGCCTGGTCGATGTAGTACGACAGTTTTCCATCGCTACTCAGGATGAACCAACGTAACTTGTATCCTTGAGCGAAATTGGTCCATTTTTTCAAGTAGCCCTTGTAAGTGGGGGCCTCGTGCAAATTGTTGTTTGTGACGTCGATGACGCTTTGTTCCCTGGTGGCCCTTTCCAGCAGTTTTCTTAGTTCGATGTCGATAGCGATCTTGGTATTGGTGGCAGTATCGTTTTCGTTGACTTTCCTGACGAGGTCAATGGGCAGTTTTCCTTTGCGATCTCTCTTGAACGGGTCGGCACCGTGTTCGAGCAACCAACGGCACATGATGACGTCCCTTTTCTTGACGAATTCGTGCAGAACGGTGTCGCCGGTTTCTGGGTCCATGCCATTGATGTCGAGCAGTTCTGCGTTTCGAGGGCTGGAGAGAATAGACTCTAAGTGGCCGAAGTCTCTGTTGTTGAATGCTGTCCTGAATTCCTGGGCCGTCTCTGCGACGTAGGTGGAGCGTTTCACCTGCATCATCTGCGCGATATTTAGGTTCTTGCACATCTCGATTGCCTGCAAGTGTGAGTTATTGAGCACGCAGTCGTTGATGGTGGGCTGGTCTAGGAGAAAAGCCACGATGTCACCGCGGGACTGGTAGGCGGCGATGTGCAGTGGAGTGTTGCCATTGGAGTCCTGTTCGTTTAGATCGAGATGGACGTTCAAGAACGTGGGATTTGTCGAGACCCAATGGTGGACGATGTCCCTTATTGTTGTCATGGGGGCGACTTGTACGGCGTAGTGCAGCATGAGATGGAGTACTTGTTGGACATTTGGGTCGTCTAGTGGCTGGAATTGCTTTTGTAGGAGATCTTTCAAGTTAGGGAAACTGCCCTGGCGCAGGGCGTCAAGAAGTTTCAACTTCAGCAACGGCTTACTGATAACCACGGAGGATAGGTCGGGTTGTTCCATGATGAGTAGAGCGGCGGAGGAGGGTGAACTGAAGTGGGTACTTTGATGATGTATTTTTAAATTTTTTTTATTTTTTTTTTTTTTTTTCCTTCTTCTTCTTTTCTGTTGATAGTGTGTGTATTATTTATTACCTTTAATATCTGAGGTTCCTTTCTCCTCTTCCTTTTTTTTTTTTCTCTTCTTCGGTTTACGTTCGCTCGGTGATCGAGCCGAGTAGTAGAGAGAGAGGAATGGAATACAAACGACGGGTGGATAGATAAATTACAGTCGTTGTTGGACAAACCCATATGTGTTTACAGCAGCAGCAGATTCAGCGAGCTTGAGAATACCATCCGAGTTACTTGGGGGTTTGTTGTTTTATTTTTTTAGCTTAGATAGTATATATATATATATAGTATTCAGTATTTAGTATAGCATTCCGCGTGAACTGAGAAGACATCATCAGCCCGAGACACTGACATCAAAGTAGTCGTAGCCAGACAACAGGTACTTCATGTCTTCCGACTTTGTGCTCGCACTAGCAGTGGCCCTTGCGGCAGGTTTCGCTGCGTGACGTTGTTGGCGTTTGAAGATACGGTCAATCTCAAGTAGGGACTTCTCCATGAGTGAGACGAACCGAGCCGTTTGGCGATGTCTCGAAGACACGACCACGGAGATGGAATGATCTCTGATGATGTAGCCGATGCCAAAGCCGTTAGCAGTGACGGGTCCAAACCCGAAACTTTTGAGACACGGGTTACCGCAGTTAGAAGTGCTTAAAACGTTATTCTGCATGGCGGCCCAGGACTTGTCCTGGAAAATGGGAGGCAGCTCCAGCTTGTCTTTGTACCACTGGTTCCAGATGCAGTATAGAGCATACAGATGGCGGTCCTGGCCCAGTCCCTGCGAGCATTCCCTGGTGATTTGCGAATGTGCGGCGCATGCCTCGTGCAAGAGCTGGACCTTGGTGGAGTCCGAGGCGTCCTGGTCCAGTAGCGACTTGACAAAAAGCTTGGATTGCAGCGTGACAGAGCGGATGGCCTCTGTACGGCCGTTCTGGAACGCCTTGGTCATGGCGGGCTCGTACACGGTCTCAAACCGCCCGTACAGCGCGAAATAGGCGACCTGGAACACCTGTTGCACGAAGGCGTCCGGAGAGCATTTGAACAGCGTCTTGACGTGCGAGGCGCCATATTGCGAGAAGTCAAGGTTAACAAACTCATACTGCGAGATTAGGTCCGAGATGCGGGTTTCGGCAAAGTGCAACGACGACTGCAAAAAATTATCTGTACGCCATTCCAGTTTACGGGGAATAGTGATCAAGTTGGCGGAGCGAGCGGCTGATGCCGTTGTCAACGATGATGATGGTGATGGTTTGCCATCACCATCATCATCGCCAAAGATGTCCACTACGTTCTTGGTGACACCACGTGCAAAACTTAAAATCGAGTCTGTGTAGATGTCTGTGGCGAGTCGCAGCACGGTGTGGCCATCTACTCCCGTATGTTCGAAGTTGATGCCGGCTTTGCCGTTCTTGGTCACGATTAGTTGTAATTTGTCATACCAGCGGTTGAGGCAGGTACCCGTTTGCACGTTCAATGGCGGCTGGTGCTGGCGTGGGTCGAGGTTGATGTTGGAAGTCCCGCACAGCATCGAACGCGTGAGCTCGTCCTGTTGGTCCGCGGCAAACGCCACATCATCGAGACAGATCACGAACAACGCGGAGTCGATCAGTTTGAGATTGCGCCAGTTGGTACAGTCTTCGGCGTGAAACAGATAGTCTCTGATGTTGGACCACACACGACGTGACTCGGTGGTGAACACGCCAAAGGGTGCGGATCCGCTTCCAGCGGATTCCGCGTCCATGATGATGGAGTATAGGTTCCACTCCAGTTGCTCTGGGGTGGCAAAGATTGGCTCATTACGGGTGTCCAACACGTCAAACCAGTAGAACTGACCACGGTACATTGCCACCACGTGATGCGAAGTGGTGTCTGTTTGCAAGTGGCAAGAAGGTTCGCCTGGGCCCGGAGGTATTCTACTGGACCCAAATAGCCGCTCATACTGGTCCATCGACAGGGGCGTTTTGCCGCGCACGGTGTCTGTGCGCAGAGTGCCGTGGCGGATCTGGCGAATGAACTTGAGGATCGAGGTCGTGAGTCGTGCAGCACGACGTACTTGTACCGTGTGTGCGCCGTACGGTCCCTGTGCCGCGGTTTCTGGGGTGTCTTTGATGGTCGGATCGTCTTGCAGCTGGAAGTACGGGTTGACGTTGAGAACGACAGATGCGTCATAAAGCAGATACGCGTCGTACCAAAACTGCTCGATGTATGAAGATTGGGGGTTGTTTGCTGCGAGCCGTGTATCGTATTCTAGCAGCCGCTGGTGCAGCGTGTTCAGAGCGTCTAGGTTTTCTGCGGAGAGCACAGTGCGGCGCGTACGGCGGTTTTGGCGCTCGTCCTGCAGAGGTTCCACGCGTGCTAGGTAGCGATTGAGTGTGTCCTGCAGTGGCGGAACGGGTAGTCTTTTCAAGCTGTTTGGCATTGTGTACGGAAAGGGGATGATATTACTGTCGTGGGTTTCCTTTTTTATTTGTATCTTTTTACTGTGTGTGTCTGCCTTTGTTGTGTGTGTCTTGTATATATATGCGCAATCTGTTTGCCGCTGATATGGTCCCGCCGGGCGGATGGAAAGTCCGCGGGGATGACCACGGACTGCCGGGGCGATGACTGTAGTGCTGATGCTGATTGTTTTTCTTTTTAGCCGCTGATCACGTAGAGAGTCTCTTCTAAATGGAAAGGGGAGTCTTCTTAATCATGCTTTGTCTTTGCCCCTTTGCTTTGAACTATGCAATCGTGGTTGTGATCATGACCAAGATGATGACGCTGATGATGGGGTTTATCGTTCCGCACGTTCTGTTTTTAAATATATACATTGTTAAAACTTTCCGAAACAATACGTAGTGAAAATGCACCAATGCAACAATGATAAACAGTTTTACAAACACTTACTAGTTCTAGATCTTCTAGGAGTTGCTTATTTTGGTACTTGCTCTATAAATCTATAACGTAAACTAAGTAAATCACAAAGCTTTTGTTTTAGAGTTAATCAGCCCTCTGGATATTGCTTCTTCTACTACTCATGTTGAGCCTCTTTCTCTACTTCTACTGCTTTCAACATATACGACTTCAAGGTCCGAGTCTGTACCTTTTGGATTTTTCCTTGTTATCATTCTGAAGAAATCATGGCATTCCCGATCACCGTGAAAATAATACGGAGTATTTCCATAATCCTTCATTAAAAAGGTATTGGTTCATGTTATATGCAACAGTTCCCCATTCTCCACAAATATAGTGTACCGCTGATGTAGGCAATGTAAACCGAACGATAGGTAGTTTTATTCCAATTGTTATTCTTATAGTTGCGATACTGAACCCTTTTTGAGATTTTTTTTTTTTTTTTTTTCTTTTTTTATTGTTCAGATTTTCTTGGTGCATTATGCGAAGCGGAATGTGACGAAAACCCTAATGAACAGGCACTGGAACTTTCATTAGCATAAAACAACCACCCTCGAATCTCATAGTACCCGTATAATAAACGAGTTAACACTTGATTTCTTGTTTCAAGATGTTTTTAAAGTCGTTTATTTGGTACTTTCTTTATAGAAGTATGCTTTAAGGAAAATCAAAGTCGGGTTATTTGCATTCTCTAATACTCACTCTGAGCTCCCATTTCTATTTGTGTTGCCTTCAAAATCTACGCCGTCAAAATCGGGTTTAATGCAGGATTACGAGCATTAGCCTCACCGTTTGAAGTCTCCGTTGCTGAAGAATTTGACTTTGAGCCAGAATTTATTACATTGATAAGAGCGGTGAGGGACTCATGGCTTTTGCCACCACTGTAAATGTAGCATGGAGATCCCATAGTCCATTTTCTGGCAAATATTGATTCATATTATATGCAATTATTTTTTTACTTTTTCCCCTTTACCGTTGGTTTGCTTGCTCTCACCACTACTAACAGTTCAATGTGAAGTCTTGATGACTGATTGGTTTTAAAAAAATATTAATTATAACAATTTGTAAAGTCGGCAAACCTAGGTGAATCAGCACTACAGAAATGGCAAGTCATGACCCGTTATCATAAAGAAAAAATGATTACTAAGATTGAAACACCCATTGCCAGGGACCGAGACGTGAGTGGTATACAGTGATCCTTTTCGTAGAACAGATAGCTCAGATACAAATTGCATATGTCTATAAAAAGAACCACGTCTTCCTCGTTGATGTGTGCATTGTATCCACTGAGTGTATCCGATTTGTAATCGACATTATCTGAGTAATTTGTATGCCAATTTAGCACTGTCTTCTCTATGGTTATAGTATACGGCTGACAGGATGCTGCACTGATTATGACTGTATTCGTCCTCTATCAATTGCCATTTTATTAAACGATATTAGACTCTTATCTGGTTTTTTTTTGTTTGTTTTTAGAGGCATTTCTCATCAATCGCAATAGCATTTGAAGCATGCAACAGGGTTGAAAAGGTTTCTCTGCTGATAACTAGCCGTCTATTACTGTAGGGCTTCACACTTTGGTATATTAGAGCAAAATAATGGAAATGTCGGTGTTTGCTTTTATTTCTTCAAAGGTATAGTATAAATGGATCATTCTCTAGTACATAATACCTACTCATACACCCATGAAAGCTAACGCTCGAGCGCTAGCCTCGATATGTATTCAAAGCTGCTTCTTTTTTCTGCTTGTCTTATACATAAGTTATTTAGTGAACAATGGATTTCCGGTTTAAGGTAAATCAGCGTCAGGATACTGCTTTCTCCAGTATTCACGTTGGGCTTCCTTTTCTGTTTGTGTTGCCTTCGAAACATACGCCATCAAAATTGGGTCTGATCTAATACTACCAAAGTTGTTTGGACCATTTGAAGTCTTCCTTGCTGAGGCAGGGGATTGTGTATCCTCGTCATTATTCGATGAAGAATCTGAGTGCGAACCAGAATTCACTTCATGGATAAGAGTGGTGAAGAACCCATGGCACTTTTTACCGCTGTAGAAATAATACGGGGTATACCATAATCTCTCCTTAAATAAATATTGGTTCATATTACATGCAACAGTGCCCCATTCCTTCCCAGCAGGCTTGCGTGCTATGACTTCCACTAAGAGCTTCATCATGAAACCTTGTTCAGTTATCGGTGCCCCGAACATGTGCATTAAAACCAGCAACAAAGCCACAATGCATATAGAAAGGAATACTCCGAAGATTATAGCGCAGATATCGATACTGTGGAAAAGTATGATCGATAGAACCAAGGCTGAGATTACTGACAATAAGATCATTATCGGTTTATAATGAGTTATTTCATAAAGTAGATAGCTCAGATACGAACTGAATTGGTCCTCAGGAAGAGCCACATTTTCCTCGATTAAATGCGCAGTAGGTTCGTCGAGTGCATCCAACTTGACGTCGGTATTTTCGGAGGCGGGTTCCATGTGCAATCTACACCTTATCTTGTCTATGGCTATAATGTAGTATTGGCCTACGTTATGCTGAGCAAATAGCGATCTGTCTTGTGCTAGTTAAACCTCGTTCGAATGCTTGAACCATACCGAACTATTTTCGCCATTTGTTCTTATAATAGAGGCATTTTCCGGCAAATATCACACCTTTCTGAAAAATGTAAAATGATGAGAAGTCGCGGTTAGTATTTACCACAGCAAAATCCAATATATATATTAAAGATTGTTTTATTTATACGGTAACGGGTAAAGCCTTGTGTGTGGATTGGTCCTAAGGAAGAGCCACTTTTTCCTCGATTAAATGCGCAGTAGGTTCGTCTAGTGCATCCAACTTGACGTCGGTATTTGCGGAGGGGGTTTGCATGCCTACTTAATATCTTTTCTTGTCTAGAAATTGGAGCATAGAGGTGGGAGATGTTATATTGATCAGAAATATACTTGTCTTCTATTTATTGCTTCATTGTAGCAGAATTGTAGATTTCTTTAAATGATAGAGGCTTTTTGGCTATTATTGTGGCCTCTGAAACGATACAATGGGAAAGCGATAATAATAGTGTAAATAGGTAATGAATAACGCTGATGAAAAAAGACAGAATTATTTTTATTGAGAGATTGGTGAATTTTGAGACTGAGAATGTGGTGAATTTTGAGACAAAAATGATGGGATTCCATTGTTGATAAAGGCAGTATAATTAGGTATATAGAATATACTAGAAGTTCTCCTCGAGGATATAGGAATCCAATAAATGGAATCCATAACTCTACATAATCCTATCTATACTTTTATTGTCATTTTATATGTTGTAATTCATTATCCTATTACATTATCAATCTTGCATTTCAGCTTCCTCTAGTTTCGACGACAGCTTCTCATAACTTATGTGTTGATAATTAGTAGTTTAGTAAGTTGAAATAATTAAGAATAAGTCGTTCTTTCTTAAATTATATAAGAGAGGTATATAAAACACACGCTGATTGGTTATATTAAACCCAATGGTTCAGACATAATACAGAACGTTGATGATAAGATTTTGGTTATAACTCATCTTCTTATATACTAAGTTCTGGTCAATTAATAGATCTTTATCTTGTCACTGCAGTAAATTCTATTATTAGAATTTCAATTTATACGAATAAATGTATAGTTGTAATCACTTATTCCAACACAAATGGAATCCCATCATTTGTCTCAAAATTCCCCAATATCTCAGAAATCACTTATTCCAACAATTTTAACGAAAATTCACCTATACTTCAAAGAAGACCTGATCTTGACATTGAATCCTAGAGAGATCAACAAAGAAACAATTTGTATGAACATCAAAATAGCTTTTAATAATCACAAATTGGAGGTTGTTTGGCCGAGCGGTCTAAGGCGCCTGATTCAAGAAATATCTTGACCGCAGTGAACTGTGGGAATACTCAGGTATCGTAAGATGCAAGAGTTCGAATCTCTTAGCAACCACCATTTTTCAAATTTTTTTTCAGTCTTTCCATCTTGAAGTTCAAAAGAGAAATCAAACAAGAAGCCTTGAATGTGATCAGCTAATTCATCAAATGTAAATCAAAATGGTTATATTGCGATAGGAATCTGTTGCTTCTTCTGTATTGATACTGTTGATAATTAGTAGTTTAGTAAGTTGTAATAATTAAGAATAAGTCGTTCTTTCTTAAATTATATAAGAGAGGTATATAAAAAACACACGCTGATTGGTTATATTAAACCCAATGGTTCAGACATAATACGGAACGTTGATGATAAGATTTTGGTTATAACTCATCTTCTTATATACTAAGTTCTGGTCAATTAATAGATCTTTATCTTGTCACTGCAGAAAATTCTATTATTAGGATTTCAATTTATACGAAGAACGTATAATTGAAATCACTTATTCCAACATATACGAATAAATGTATAGCTGTAATCACTTATTCCAACAAATACCGCTTCATAGGTAATTTTACTTCTATATACAGGTTATAAGAAGAGTTTCCTAGCGTATTTTGATTGAATTCGATACATACATGACCCGATTGAACAATAGCCTCTTTCGATAGGAAGACGCTGCCATCTCACAAAATGTTTGTTTTACTATTTTGTTTCCAATCTGCTATTTAAGATTTTTATCGTATGTACCATTAAGAAGGGAAAGAATAAAGGGCGCAAACCACAATTGAAAAACTTGTCATCAAATTGAAGAAATTTCAACTAAGCATATACAGAATTATGTAGAATTACGAGTTCCATTTATTGGATTCCTATATCCTCGAGGAGAACTTCTAGTATATTCTATATACCAAATTATATTGCCTTTATCAACAATGGAATTCCATCAATTGTCTCAAAATTCACCCGTTTCTCAGACAGAATTATGTAGAGTTACGGATTCCATTTATTGGATACCTATATCCTCGAGGAGAACTTCTAGTATGTTCTATATACCTAATTATATTGCCTTTATCAACAATGGAATCCCATCATTTTTGTCTCAAAATTCACCAATATCTCAAAATCTGACTTGAAAGTGAGTTCGCCTCAAAAGAGAGAAACTTGTTATCAGACTACATGGTAAAAACGACAACTGCAGGACTCGAACCTGCGCGGGCAGAGCCCAAAAGATTTCTAATCTTTCGCCTTAACCACTCGGCCAAGTTGCCTGTATTTATTAGTTTTGTTGATTGAAATAATGGTGTAACACATTATGAAAATAATCATTCTAGACGTTTCCGTTCCTTTCCATGAACACATATGTTGGAATAAATGATTATGAGAATTAGGTGAATTTTGAGACAAATGATGGGATTCCTGTTGATAATTAGTAGTTTAGTAAGTTGAAATAATTAAGAATGAGTCGTTCTTTCTTAAATTATATAAGAGAGGTATATAAAACGCACGCTGATTGGTTATATTAAACCCAATGGTTCAGACATAATACGGAACATTGATGATAAGATTTTGGTTATAACTCATCCTCTTATATACTAAGTTCTGGTCAATTAATAGATCCCTATCTTATTATTGCAGTAAGTTCTGTTATTAGAATTTGCCTACTCCAATATAATTGGTATCATGATATGAATGTTTGTATTCATTTATCCAATATAATTGGTATCATGATATGAATGTTTGTATTCATTTATCCAACATAATTAGTATCATGTTAAAGAATGTTCGTCATCAATTACTCCAGTTTATACGAATAAGTGTGAAGTAGTAATCACTTATTCCAACTTGATTGCTCTTTGTTGATCCCTACGTCCTCGAGAAAAACTTCTAGTATTATCTGTATACATAATAATACTACCCTAATCAAAAATGGAAACCCAACAATTATTTCAAGATTTACCTATTTTTCAATTTTATGTCTCATCCTTGTTATGTTATGTGCTTTCGTTGAGGTGCTGCACAAAGTGATAAGGCTACTTATTGTCCAAAAAAAAGGTCTGATTTGGTTTTGAAATTGCCTGAAATATTCGACTTTATCTCTTCCAAGTTGACACTGCTTATAATCATAACGATCGAAACAAGTCAAATCATCTGTTGAACATGCAATCCCATTTGAAAAATGATGATGCCAAGAACGATGTCAAAATAGGCTCGTCAAATGAACACTCTTCCAGTGATCCTGAAAAATCCTTAGTCTCGGCTAATACCGCTGTTCCGGAGGACATATTTTTATCTTACTGGACATATTTGCTTTACGAAATGGTACACTCATACCTTTTAATGATCCAATTCTTGACGTTTCTAGTAACAATTTCATCGGCTATACTGGCTCTCACACCTGCTCAGGTGGTCGGAATATGCTTCAACGGCTCTATGCTAGTGCTTCAAGTGTACCAATTTAGTAGACCAATAAGATGTAAAGCTTTCCGCACAAAACTTCTATTGGAGGTAATTACTCGTAAACCATCGATGACTAATGGAGGATGGAAGACTATAACATATAATATTAATAAGTATTTGTTCAATAAAGAACTATGGAAAACCTCATACTACTTTTTCGATGAATATCATTGCTATGAATTTTTCAAAACTCTCATAAAAGGTAATTATCCTGATGTACAGTGGGATACTGCAAATACACAGCCATTCAGGAGCATTCCAGAAAATGTGGGCGCACCCCACAATTCTGATGTTGACCCAACCATGAAATGGTGTCTCTTCAAAGCAGCTGAAGTTCAAGCGCATACTTTTCGGGAACATTGGAGAAGCCAATATCCTGATGCTAAAATACCTTCATTTTAACTATTTTTGTATATACTTCATATATTAACGCAGAAGGAAAGTGCGGTAGTGGGGATACGATTTAAGTAATAAACATGATCTATCCGGTAAAAAAATTTGAGTATTTCGGAGTTTTTGAAAGACTGATTGATACTTACGGAAACTTACACTGGCAAGATAGTTTTGGGAGTAATCTTTCACACTTAGAAGCAGCTGGTAATATTTATTTCATACAAGATCAAATTTGAGATAACTAGAGATCCCATAGTTGACTAGACTGTGAAATCGCAATTCTCTCCTGGAGCTACACACGGTTGGGTTATCTCAACAATCAATCAATATTGAACGAGAGGTGGTACGCTATAATAAATAAATTTTATCTATGCATGCCCTTTCGTGACAATGTTTTAGTCAGCATATTGACCGATTTTCTTTGACCAATCTAGTGCACCGAACCTTTTTCAACAAAAATAACCGTAATTTCGATAACAAATTTCTAGTTCATATGGTATACTAACGCACCAGTAATTTTACTATATATCTACTGAAGGTGTCGACCAACAGGAAAGTATAGTTAAAGTGGTATCATTACAACACATATCACACCAGAATTTCTCGGACAGCGCAGTCTCCTATAACATATCAACTAAGGCTTCCTACCTGAGGATCGAGTGAATATAATGTTCCACGGACATGAGAACATGGATATCTAGAGGAGAATTCATGGAAACAAATGCTTCCCTCAGCAACATCAGCAGCAAAAAAAAACTTCTGGTTCAAGTCATGTAGTGTGGGGTTTCCCCATATTTATTTTCCTACAACACCATTGAAGTTCCTTTATAATGGCTACTGCGTTTAAATATGTTTATACTCTTTCGCCGCCATACTAGTCATGGAGTCCAAGATAGAATTGATGTAAAGGTCTTGAAGCTGGTTTTAATGGCATGGGCATACTATCGCCGATTTAGATTGCCTAACGACAGTAAAGATCAGATACTCTATTGGAACGTGACGTATCAAAGAAGTGGTATAAATTCTGATTGGTCGCACTAGTCTTTTATTTTGTCGTAACTGATACCCACGCCTAGGTTGCACGCTATACCATTTCTTTAATACACATTCCTCTACTGTAGCTGCTACGAATTACAAGTTCATTGTTTAGAATGACGGCGAGAGAAACATACGGTTGCTAATACAAGGACTTTGTAGTAGCTTGATTGCGGAACTCGAAAACATTGGGAAATATTTCAGTATTATTCTGAAAGCTGATGCGCAGTGCCAATTCAAGACATTCGCCCATTCAGACAGACATTACTATTCCGAGTAGTTTACATTCGTATAGAAATCTCAGCTTTGATACTTGAATTTTGAAAAGTGGTGCATGGCTCAAAATTTTTGTCGTTCCATGCCATCTATTCCCTGGTTATAACTTCGTCATCTCCCTTTTTCCTCATAGGTTTAAGGTGTTCTACGAGACCAATCTTAAGTTTTAACTCTATCGAAGGCTTGGTATTAGGCACGGTATCTCGCAACATGGGCTCAGTGACATCAATGTTCAGATATGGCTGCACGGAGTTTAGAAGAGGGCTCCTTTATTTGGAGAGTACCTTCAAGGCGTTTTCTCCTAGTGGTAATTGGTCCACCATCCTGTTCACCACAAATGAGGCAACAGTCAACTCATTCATGTACCGGCACATCTACGCCGGCTCTAATACCTGAAATCTCGAGAAAAAAATCCTCGTACTATCTTGCATGGATATTGGTAGTTCTCGATATATCGTATGGCCTGATTTATTACTTATAATTGTCCTTTCTATGGGTATACTTTAAAAGATAAAGCACACACGCAGACACACACGATTTTTCATTTTTTCTAATTTGGGAAA
This sequence comes from Saccharomyces jurei, assembly GCA_900290405.1. Taxonomy (NCBI): domain Eukaryota; kingdom Fungi; phylum Ascomycota; class Saccharomycetes; order Saccharomycetales; family Saccharomycetaceae; genus Saccharomyces; species Saccharomyces jurei. The sequence goes on along the minus strand of LT986462.1, from coordinate 287,880 downwards.
AAGTCCGATTTTAGACCTGACAACCGTTTAATGCCAAGGGTTTGATGACCTTTGAACGAGGGTCCAAATCAATTTTGGCTTTGGTTTCATTTCTTGGCCGGAAACTGCAGCTGCAGTTCCAAAGGCACCTCTCCTGTAAGGAACATTCTTGTGCTCTCAACTATGAAGGGTTATGGGCAATACAAATTGTGTCTCGTATACGAAGTAAAGCATTGTTCAAGAACAATCTGTGCCCATAGTAATAACTACTGACGGACCAGGAAGTGAAACGTGGAAAATATGGTTGTGATATGTGTAACCAATAATGATTTGTTTGTGCAATGGTGTTGTTCATAATTATAATATAAATAGAGCAGCTTTTACCGCCTATCTCTGCGAATAAACCTTCATTTCTTTCTTCATAGCAGGGCTTATATCGCCACTAAAAAACAAAACAAATATAATGGTCAAATTAACTTCAATTGCTGCTGGTGTCGCCGCCATTGCTGCTGGTGTCTCCGCCACCACCACTCTGGCTCAATCTGATGAAAAAGTCAACTTGGTTGAATTAGGTGTCTACGTCTCTGATATCAGAGCTCATTTGGCCCAGTATTATTCTTTCCAAGCCGCCCACCCAACTGAAACCTACCCTGTTGAAATCGCTGAAGCTGTCTTCAACTACGGTGATTTCACCACTATGTTGACCGGTATTGCCCCAGACCAAGTCACAAGAATGATCACTGGTGTCCCATGGTATTCTAGCAGATTAAAGCCAGCCATCTCTAGTGCTTTATCCAAGGATGGCATCTACACTATCGCAAACTAGAGTCCCTGGTTCACGAATAAATTCTAAAAAGGTATTACGAGAAAAAATGACAAAACTTAATAATATGAAATTAATGGTATTGAATGATTAAACACATGTATATGAATATAAATACTTGTATATGTATCTTTAGTATTAAAAATTTCCTATTATCAAACTGTTCTGCAGAATTAATCACCTACCCGTCGGCAAAGCATTCTTTCAAAGAATGCTTGGGAAGTTAAAGTAATTCATGTGTGTTTCATGGCGCCATCCATTCTAATTAGATATCGCGAGTTCGTGGTTTGTTTATCTATTTATTTCTATCCTTGAAGCTCACGGTACCAGTATCCCCACAAAGGTCATAATCAGTAATTTCCTGTGCACACATATAAACTACCGGTTCTTTAAATTCGTTCTCCTCTGGGGGGAAGTTCGATCTTTTGTTAGCTTCCAGTGAAGGCAGATTGGATTTATCCTTTAGGAAGTTCAGCTTCAAAATAAAGAACAGTAAATCCATCTCGAAAGAGAATCATCCTGTCTCAATATAATTGAGAAATTCTGTTAGATAGTAAAAACATCCTTTTTGGAGCATTGAATTTTAAGTAAGCAATAGACAGCATGGTCGCAAGAGAGGCTAACTACTAACTATCAACATAAAAAGCAATGCTTCTGCACTAAAGTGAATCAGTGTTCGGGTATGAGAACTGCTGAAGAAAATATAATTTGTTTCGTTATAAATATTCACTACCATTGAGCGACTTGCTACTTTAAAGATATTAAGACTATAACTATAACATCGTTTAATGGCTTGTTGCATTGTTTTTTACTTACACTAGAGAAAATACTCAATACTATTTCTCTTGGTTATTATTAAAAGTACAAGTATTGGATATGAGCGTAATATGAGATTAAACTGAGAGAGCTATACGGTCGTTTTTCCTTCTGTACTAAATATATATTTGCAGCTATGGACTCATGTGGTAATTTCCTGAGAGATTCTTCAAACGAGGCCAGTGTCTCGCCAATTGCCGATAATGAAAGAGAAGCGGTGACCTTATTACTGGGGTTCCTGGAAGACAAAGATAAATTGGATTTTTACTCTGGAAGTACACTTCACAATCACAAGGCGTTATTGTATTGGAATAGGAAATTGTCATCGTTTATTGAGTAGTACTCATATTACTAGTTAATAATCATATTCGGTGAAAAAAGAAGACATAAATAATGAGAAACAGTCATTAATTTTAGTGCAAGCTGAAATGCAAGGATTGATTATGTAATAGGGTAATCGATGACAACGTATTAAAAAAGATGGTTAATAATAATATTATTAGTATTATATAGAACTATCGGTTTCCTATTTTGGATCGCTATATCCTCGAAGATAAGAACTTCTAGTATATTGTGTATATCTAATAATATTGTATTGCCTCTATCAAAAACGAAATCCCAACAAGTATCTCAAAATTCACTTGTTTCATAAATTTGATTATGTGTTGGAATGGGATCTAATCATCATCTCAAAGTAGTGATTATTGTAATATAATTTCATCGTATATGGTATTCAATAATAATATTATAATTATGCTCTACGAGCTCAACAATGAAGTTTTCGCTCATAATCAAATTATCGTTGTATTGAGATTGATTAAACATAGTGAGTATACCCTTAAGCCATCTATGCTCTAATTATTAAGAAGTTTGGTGATGTTCAAAGAATGTTCTTGCGGAAACGGCACAGTTCTTCCTAGGCTGCTCTTCTTTTGCATGAAGACAAATTGTGAACTTGATATTAGTTTGCCTTGATGGTACTAGAAACTTTATACAAAGCGCTTTTCGGTTTCAAAAAGTCAAAGGCTTCGTTAACCTTCGGTTAACCATCCGTATTTTTCTGAGCAATCACTTTCTGACGTAGGTTTTCACTGTAAAACTTCGGCCAGTTCTTTACACGAAGACTGTGAGTGCCTTTTCTTCTTTAAAATTATTACAGTATCGAAGTAGCCAAGAAACGAAGTCATACAATGCAATGCACTAGGTTGCATTTAGAGAAAAAAGTAGACTATATATAATGAAAGTTAGTGCCCGTTCCTATAGCGTCAAAACTTTCAAGCGATAATAAAAATGTCTTCAGTATATTTGAGTGCATTTTAGTGGTAACTTCGGAAAGATTACTTACTGTTCTTAAGAGTTTTAATAAATCAGTGGTACAATAAAAAGCATCATTAAAAATCATTAAATAAAAATTATGTTGAGTATCTATTAAAATATTAGTAGCCATTATCCTTAAAAAAGGAGAAATGAACTATATTGAACGCAACCTTTTGCTTATTCCTCAGTAACTCTGTTCTCTTTGGAGATCCAGTTACCAGACTTCCATGGTTTGATACCTTCGACATACATTTCATTAACTTCTTCTAATGTTAAGCCCTTCGTTTCACAGACAAAGAAGAAGACGTAGAAGAATGAAAATACTAAGCAGCCCATAAAGACATAACCATATGAAAAGCCAATGGCACTAGTAATGAAAGGAGTGAAGAACCCAATCAAGAAACCCCAAATCCAGTTAGCACCAACAGCAATAGCCATAGCACGATTTTTGACACGTAGAGGATAAGATTCAGCAACAATGACGTAGGCAATTGGAGCCCAACTGATAGCAAAGAAGAAAATGAATAAACAGGTGAAGACAATCATGACGTTACCGGCAGCCTTAGAGGATGGTTGATCCTTACCATTTGGATATAAACTTGTGACACCAACAGTAGAGAAGATCACAAAACAAATAGCCATGGTAGCAGAACCACCTAATAGACACTTACGACGGCCGAATTTATCGACGGTGTATAGGGCCACGAAGGTGGATGCGAAGTTAACTATACCTAAAACAATAGAGGTTTGGAAGGAGTCTTTCATGCCGACAGCGTTGAAGATAGTGGTACCGTAATAGAAAAAGTAGTTGTTACCAGTTAATTGTTGCAAGGATTGAATCATAATACCCATAATAACACGAGGTAGAATGGCACCCTTGCTAGAGAATAATTCTCCCCAGGTAGCATTACCGGCTAATCTTTCAATTTCAACATTGGCCATAATTGTGTCCATTTCAGCAAGAATACTTGGATCTTCGACTGTGACTTTGTTAGATTTAGCCAAAGAACGTTTAGCATCTTCGTACTTACCTTTTTCGACTAAAAATCTTGGAGATTCTGGAACCATTAGCATACCAGCGATCATGAAGATAGCGAAGGCAAAGTTCAAACCCAATGGAACTCTCCATTGAACTGAGTTGGAGTAGTCCTTAGTACCATAGTTGGTACAATAGCCCAAGAAAATACCTAGAGTAATCATTAGTTGATAGAAAGAGACACAAGTACCTCTGATGTGTTTTGGCGCAGTTTCAGAAATTAAAGTTGGGGATAGGACAGCAATACCACCGACACCCATACCAGAGACAATCCTGCCGATGAAATATTGGTACCATTTGTCACTGGAAGCAATTTGAATCACAATACCAACAATGTACACTAAAACGACGCACATTAAACCAATTCTACGTCCATACATATCACCTAGACGTCCCAATGTTAACCCACCAATAGCACAACCAATATTGAAAATACCAACAATCAAACCAGTCCTGACATCAGAAAGATAATAAGTGCCATCAGATTTCATTTGACCAAATCTTCTTTTGAAATCGGTTTGGTTAACAAAACCAGAGATAGTACCAGTATCCCAACCAAAGACAAAACCACCAAATGCAATCATTAGACATAAACAGATGACAGTCCAATAAGCAGAGATTGGTTTTGCTGGAAGTTCAGCGTTAGTGTATTCAGATTTAGTTTGAATTGGAGATTCATCAGTCTCTAATTTCTGTACCACCGGAGTAGAGTGCATGGAAGTTTGTTGAGAGCCACTTTCAACGCGGCCAGTAGCGAATTCAGACATTTTTTTGTTTTGAAAGTCTTGTTATAATGTTTATTTTTGTTGTTCTTCTAAGTTAACTATAAGAGTAATAGAGAAAAACAATCTCAAATCTGGTTTGAATGAAGAATTGTAATCGCTTTTTATATCATTTAAAAAATTCGAGACGTTGACAAAGTTCGATGAAGATTCTGCTGATTTTGGGAAAAATGTGGAGAATGGATGACTTATGCTGTTGTCCACGTCAATTGTGTGGCCTATTACTATCAGTAAGCGGCGTGCCATTAACTTTCTTCCCAGCCCTACTTCGCCATCGCAAAAACAAAAAGGCACGCATGGCTTGCGAAAAACTAAAATGGTGGAAAAACAGGAGAAACTCACCCTCATTCAGTCCTAATAAAACGCGCAGGAGAAAGATTTCGGAAAATTCTATTCAGGTAAAAGACCCCGCTTTTCTCCGGATTTTTTAAACTGGATTAAGTTAGCGGTTGCGCCGTGAGGGGAAAAAGAAACATAATAGTGCTACGGTCATATCTAAGGTGTCATATGTGTGGGATGAGAGAAAGTGGTTAATGAAAAGAAAAGAATCTGTTTTTACGGAAAATTTTTTAATTTTCTTTTTTCTCCCCTCTCCTCTACTGCTTATTTCTTCTGTATAGTACAATTTCTCCTAGACAAAGAAAAATATGGGGAAATCAAAGCCACGTGGAGAAAAAGTGTAGTAGACCCGGAAGAAAAGAGGCATAAAAAGAAAGAGCAACCCATTCTTTTCATTAATTTTCCCCGGTTCTTTTTCTTTTCTACGGTATCTTAACAGCAGTTCATTAATACTACTTTTCTTGTGCCTTAATTGACAGGTCAACTAGAATTTGTTTGATCTTTCGTGACTACGAAACCTATCTTCGTTTAGATAATATAGCATTTCCTCACTTGCCCCAAAAGGGAACATGAGGGTTTGTTATTTTTTTTTTTTTACGTCATAACAGTTTGGTGAAAAGTTTCATACTAAACAAACGTTTTTTCGGTCTGGCAGCCTATATCATCGGGTGTACAGAAAATAACTTGCTACTACATGCGTTGTGGAGGGGGTTTACAGGTCGCTTAAACCTTACCGAATATGATACGTTTTGCAAGTTATTATTTTTGGGCAAATATTTATGTTTCTTTAAGCTGTTGGCTCTTTGAACCAAAGGATCTTCTAGCTTTAGAATATACAAATCATGATAAAAAAAAACTCACAACGTAGTGAACAAACACTATGCACAAGCAATATGAGGGATCTCTAAAGATATGTTTTTATATGTAGATGTCGCAGAATATTAATTAAAAGGATTCATTGAAAATTGCCCACTAACGGCATTCTTCTTGTGACCGTAAACCAGAGATGAATACCAATAAGCAAACTTTTTGGATGCTTAAATGCAATCTTTTTTTTTGCGGCTACTGCATCTGGTTATAATAACGGGATGTTTAAATTTCAGATCGTAAGCTTATAAGGAACTTTTTTTGTGGGAGTGCGACAATATCATTCTTTTCCCCCCAACAAAGCATAGAAGAGGTATATTGAACGAGAGTAATTACAACAATAATCATGTTGTACGTGGGATATGCATGCATATATATACTGAATTATGAATGCATATAACTATATAAAAAAACCTCTATCAACTTTTTGTTCACAAACCCGAAAAATTTCTATACTGTTACCGTGTGTTCCTGAGATTTACCGACTTGATCATCTTGAGGAGAATCTGACGTAGTATTGCTATCATGTTTTAAGGCCTTTTCGACATCTTTTTGTAAGGTATTAAAAAGATCTAACTCGTACATTTCACTCTCATCTTCATCCGAGGGCGAATTACTGTCATTAGGATGATGCTGGTGCCTTAGCTTTGGATAGTAGTATTTATAATAAATGTATTGACCACCAATGTAAAAGTCTAATGACATTTGAAATAATGCAAAAATGACAAATAAGGCAGAAATATTTTTTGCGCCAAATATCAGGTACGTGATTTTCAATGTATCACCACAAAGCCAGCTTACTAACAGGATTAATTTGAAACCTTGGACCGATTTCAATTTGTAAAGAATAGCGATTTGTGGTAATGGCAAAAGGGATTCTACCAATAAACCCAACGATCCTATGATGGAACCTAGTCCTTGAGCTAGTGGGTCCCAATTTAAGATGTTAGAAATAAAAAAAGTGACCAGTAATTGTACAGTTGCAAAAAGGGCTAGGAATCTCCAGAAGTTTTTATCGTTATCCCACTGCCAAAATGCTCCAATTCTTTTGAAATTCGGGTCAAAGAATTTCAAAATCTTGTAAAAGAATGCCAAGAAAATTTTGAATGAAAACTTCAACAGGTTCGTGAAAGATAGTGACCGAATCAAGTTCTTCCAATCTTCACTTAAAAATTTCGGTCTATTAATGCAACTGAAAAACTCAAACCATATGTCGTGAATCAAATGTGACAATGACTCTACATCGGTTAAATTTTGATACTTGTATTCATCAGGTCTATATTTCAAACTTGTCCTTAGCAAGATCAGTTGAATAAAAATCATCACTAATGACTGTCTCAGCAAAGTAGTTTCGTATGGTGTAATGAGATAATAAGATATCCTTAGGATACTAGCGATCAACATTGTGGCACATATATCTATGGAAAACCCCAAAGCAGTCTTACATTTCTCAATGCTAATGATCGTGGTACCATAAGAGAATAGGGGGGTGAAACTGATCAGATTGTTGGCGATGAACTGCATTGTAAGCCATTCAGGAATATAAAATTGATCAACTTTGGGTAGATATGAATATATAGTATCACTCATATCATACGATGCTTTAGAAGCAGTAGCAACTGCAGCGTTCCTTATCAAAGTAGCATCTAAAATACCTGCCGTTGTCGTTGTTGACATTCTCCAGTTTCTACCTATGAACGGTATAAGTTATTTTTTTTTTGGGTTTATAAAAAAAGGAATGCAACTATATGCGTATAGTTTTGTATAAAAAAAGTGGGCGTTGAAACCAAATCAAAAATATTGGATGTCGTATCGTTTTTGGCTTGCAGTGCGTTGAAGTTTATGGATGGTGGTAGGGGTTTGCTTTTTGTTATTACGACTATGGTCTATACTTTTTCACTATGCTCCATAGGAGTATGCAGATAAATGAAGAAAGAAATGAATATCTCACTGTCATCTAAATATAAAATATTACGAAAATAGTTAAGCTCTCAGCATTTCTTTTTCCAGTTTTGGTGTTTTCCCTTTCCAAATTCACAGACTGAAAGATCGTTCATAACGAAAAGTCACCCTGCGCCACCTTCAAACATATAGAGAAGATATTAAGAATGTTATAATGTGGTAACAGTATTTAGTACTGATTGATCTGGGCAATATAGTCTTTGCGTACCGACAGCGAATCTGCCCGAGTCGATCTGTTAATAGCTTGCCATTTAGGTTCGTCCTTAAATAGCCTCAAAGCCTTTATGTGATTGCTAGTCGTCAAGGTAAAACGATGATAAATCCCAGGCGGAAGAATCAGTAGATCCCCTGGCTCCACTAAGCACCTGACCCAATTTTCCGGTGTAGAAGCATCCCTGACATCAAAATATCCTGTGCCTTCAAGGCAATATCTAATTTCTTCGTCTTCGTGTAGATGTTCCTTGTAGAACATCGCTAGTTTTTCATTGAAATCTGTTTCACTTTTGAAAGAACTTTTATGAATATTAACCACATCTCTGTTTTTATATCCTCTTTCCTCGGCTATTCCGTTCACTTCCTCCTCGTTTGCACAGTATTTATAAATCACTCCCAATTTGGTTAGCTCATCCAAGGAAACTTCTGTTCCCGAATTGTGGGGCGCGCGATAATTGGAGTCGCCCTTGTTATCATGAATGTATACTTGCACCATTTTCAATCTTTCTAGCTTAGTATTTTCTGATTTTTTTCGACCTGCGGCTGCCACCATCATTTATTCTTTTTATACCTCGATGTTTTTTTTCAATATGCGTATTTCGGTGTTATCGACCCACTGTGGCGTCGGCCTATTGAACGGCTACTATAAGGGCACTTTTTAGTCATCAACGCCATAAAGGCTTGCAAAAGTTACCTTTCATCTCGCCCCTAAGTTGCTTATTTCATGCTTCACAAACATAGAACAATACAAAAACACTATACGACTTGTGCACGTGTGAATCATCAATGAAACCGCAATTGTTCCGGCTTCTGCATGATTTGTTGTAATGGGGGAAAAGAAGAAAAACAAAAATTTGTCAAAGCTACGCTTGAATTTAATACAAAATTAATTCGAGAATTAAGTGGGTTCCCACAATCTTCTTCCATTGAAGCAGTGCCTTACATCGTTGAGATAAAAAAGAAGGGCACATGATCCGTGCTCGTCCTATACAGAAGTCACGATGTCCTTGCCCCTAAAAAGAATCATAGCTTTTTCAACCTGAGCAAAGTTTTTCGTAGGCAATCAAACTCGCTTCGGCCTATTGTTTTACCGGCAAAACCCATAGCAGTACCAGTACTCCGAATACTACTATTTTTGACTTCCCATTTGCAGTCATCATTGCTGCGCCTTCTAACACATGAAGAGTGGTGAAGCTATCCAATTTGCTCCCGTAAAGTTCCAAGATAAAGACCAGCCTAGTTACTCCTTAGTTACTCCTCCTCGGGTAACGCTGATGATTTCTTGTCGCACCTGACGGCCATTCACCTCTTCCAGATGTTCAAAACAATGCCGAATTGTGGGTGCACGACAGTGGAAGCTACTTACAAATAATTTTCAGTAAAAGTGTTCGGAACTACTACTTACCTTGGTTGGAGTTGCATGTTTTCAGCCACCATCGTCCCAGAATTGCCCTGCGTAATAGCGGCGCAGTGGGCCCTGATGTGCTATTTCCTTAAAAGCTTCCGTATCCCACTAGAAGGGAGGCTCACTTAGGTGGTGTATGGGTTCTTTTTTCGGACTTCCAACGGAAAGACCTAAAATGTCCGTCCCTAACTTCGCCCTTCCCCCGCGGATATGCGGGTTTACACTTGTCTACAACGGGAAATAATATTATCCGTAAACAGCAACTTGTCCGTCTTATTCGCGCACATTTTCTCAGTGAAGTAAAGCTTAGGAAGACATTTGCTAGTAGTAGTAGTAGTAGTAGTAGTAGCAGTAGTAGTAGTAGTTGTGAGATGGGTTAATTACCTTATTTTCTTCTCGCTGCTTAAGAAAGCCTTGCGTTTAATATATAAAGACACCAACGCTGTAAAATAACAAGACCGTCCCTTTGCTATACGGCTTCACATCTGAAAGCTTAATAAGTATTTAGCTATCCATTATTTTCTATTTCATAGCTCTTTTTCTTTCTTTTCCCTTCTTCACAACAGATAATAAACGAGGCCATCGTTAAAAGCGAATTAAAGGAAAAAGAAATAAAACAATGAAGTTGCAGAGTCTGTTGGTCTCTGCTACAGTGTTAACAGCGTTAACAGAGAATGTTGATGCGTGGTCACCAAGTAATAGTTACGTCCCTGCCAACGTAACTTGCGATGATGACATCGAGCTGGTTAGAGAAGCCTCCAATTTATCAAAGAACGAAACGGAATGGCTGAAGAAAAGGGATGCATACACCAAGGAAGCTTTGCATTCTTTCTTGAACAGAGCCACTTCGAACTTCAGCGACAATTCATTGCTCTCTACTCTTTTTGGTAGTAACTCTTCCAACATGCCTAAGGTTGCTGTCGCCTGTTCTGGTGGTGGTTACCGTGCCATGTTGTCCGGTGCCGGTATGATTGCTGCTATGGACAATCGTACTGATGGTGCTAATGAACATGGTCTTGGTGGGTTGCTGCAAGGTGCAACCTACCTGGCGGGTCTGTCAGGGGGTAACTGGTTGACGAGTTCTTTGGCATGGAACAACTGGACTTCTGTGCAAGATATAGTGGATAATATGACAGAATCCAATTCAATCTGGGACATTTCTCATTCGATTCTTACTCCGGGCGGCATAAACATCTTCAAGACTGGGAGCAGATGGGACGATATATCAGACGATGTTCAGGCTAAACAGGATGCCGGTTTCAATATCTCTTTGGCAGATGTTTGGGGCCGCGCTCTTTCCTATAATTTTTGGCCGGAATTGTACCATGGTGGTGTAGGATACACATGGTCGACTTTAAGAGAAGCTGATGTTTTCAAGAATGCAGAAATGCCCTTCCCTATTTCTGTTGCGGATGGTAGGTACCCGGGAACTACCGTGATCAACTTAAATGCCACTCTTTTCGAGTTCAATCCATTTGAGATGGGCTCTTGGGATCCTACTTTAAACGCATTCACCGATGTAAAGTATTTGGGTACCAACGTTACAAACGGTAAACCAGTTAACAAGGGTAAATGCATTGCTGGTTTTGACAACACCGGTTTCATAACAGCCACTTCATCTACTTTGTTTAACCAATTCTTACTACAATTGAACTCTACCGGTTTGCCATCATTCATCGCTAACTTAGCCGCTGATTTCTTAGAAGATATATCCGACAACAGTAATGATATTGCAATTTACGCCCCAAATCCATTCAAAGAAGCCGATTACCTTCAAAAGAACGCGACCTCTAGCATTATCGAATCTGACTATCTATTCTTGGTTGATGGTGGTGAAGATAACCAAAACATTCCGTTAGTCCCATTGCTACAAAAGGAACGTGAAGTGGATGTCATTTTTGCGTTAGACAATTCTGCTGACACTAACGACTATTGGCCAGATGGTGCCTCATTAGTTAATACCTACCAGCGTCAATTTGGTAGTCAAGGCCTCAATTTGTCCTTCCCATATGTTCCAGATGTGAACACATTCGTCAACTTGGGAATGAATAAAAAGCCAACATTTTTTGGTTGTGACGCAACGAATTTGACAGACTTGGAGTATATCCCACCATTAGTTGTTTACATTCCAAATTCAAGGCATTCGTTCAATGGTAACCAAAGCACCTTTAAGATGTCATACTCTGATTCAGAACGCCTTGGTATGATCAAAAACGGGTTTGAAGCAGCCACAATGGGCAATTTTACTGATGACTCTGATTTCTTAGGCTGTGTCGGTTGCGCTATCATCAGACGTAAACAACAAAGTTTAAATGCCACATTACCTTCTGAATGTAGCCAGTGTTTTACCAACTATTGCTGGAACGGTACAATTGACAACAAGTCTGTTTCAGGTATAGGTAATGATGATTATTCTTCTTCCGCTTCCGTATCTGGCTCTGTTGCTGCTGCTTCCGCCTCCGCCTCCACCTCTGGGTCTTCAACTCACAAGAAAAACGCCGCCAATGCTATGGTAAACAATTCTAACTTAAACACGAATACTTTTATTGGGGTGTTGAGTGTCATTAGTGCCGTCTTTGGCCTAATATAAGTTCTCGGTTTGTTACCAACTATTTCCAAATGAACAGAAATCGAGAAGAGTTTAGCAAAAAAGCAGTACGCAAGATCTGAAGCGCATGTCGCTTTTCTTGTACTATCTTTGCAGATTCTCAGAACATTACGAGTATAAATATCTACATATCAAGTACCTTTTCTACATATATATGTATGTATATGTACATTCACAGCAGTACTTTCTTTGAACGTATATGCATACATACCAAATTCAATGTTTGAGATAAGGCTTTGCAGGTGCAATTGATACCTCTGTTTGCGAAACCACGTCTCTGTCCTTCTCATTAAAAAAGGACCGTTTACTTTTCTCAATTCTTGGCTTTTTACTCGAAAGTGAATAGAAGATTCCCCAGTCTAGTTGTACGACAAAGGGCGTATATAATAGATGATTTCCACGAGTAACTTAAGGACATACTCATCAACGGCAGTGCGTTTGAGTAAGTTACCGTGGTACCAAATACAGCCGGCTTGATTAAAATGGGAAATAAGGTTTTCTTCGGCTCGTATACACAAGAAAAGCACCTACAAAGGGACGCGTTTGCCTTTTTCAACAATTTCTACCTTGCGGACCTTTCTTCCGCATGTTCTCTATCTTGGCATTGTTTACCAACAAAAGAAAGTGAAAAGAAAACAAAAAGGAAACGAAAAAATTTCAAAAAAGGTAAAAAATATAAGCTCAGGCTCTCGTTTTGATATCTCAAGCGAAGTAGAGTATAACTTATATATGGCCACAATGAATTGGTTTTACAAGGCGTTAGAAATGTCTCAGATACTGTTAAGTCTTAGTAGGCAAACTCTTTTAAGCTATATCAAGTATTAGAGACCGGTTAAGATTTTATACTCACTAATAAAGTAACAATTCTTACGCAGATGCAACTACAGAATATACTTCTAGTTAGTTCGCTGCTTTCTGGACTTTCACTCGCTGCAGATTCATCGTCAACTACTGGTGATGGTTACGCTCCATCAAAGATCTCTTGCCCTGATGATGTTACTTCTTTAGTTAGGAACGCATCTGGTCTATCTACCGCTGAAACAGATTGGCTAAAGAAGAGGGATACTCATACCAAGGAAGCTTTACATTCGTTCTTAAGCAGAGCTACTTCTAACTTCAGTGATACTTCTTTACTATCCACTCTTTTCGGTAGTAACTCTTCCAATATACCCAAAATTGGTATTGCATGCTCTGGTGGTGGTTACCGTGCTATGTTAGGTGGTGCGGGTATGATTGCTGCTATGGACGATCGTACTGATGGTGCTAAAGAACATGGTCTTGGTGGGTTGCTACAAAGTTCCACGTATCTATCTGGCTTATCAGGTGGAAACTGGTTGACAGGCACTTTGGCATGGAACAATTGGACCTCTGTACAAGAAATTGTTGATCATATGAGCGAAAGCGATTCCATTTGGAACATCACAAAATCTATTGTAAGTCCAGGTGGTTCTAACATGACTTACACTATTGAAAGATGGGAGTCTATTGTCCAAGAAGTGCAGGCCAAATCCAATGCAGGTTTCAATATATCCCTATCAGATTTATGGGGTCGTGCACTTTCTTACAACTTTTTCCCAGGCATGCCAAATGCTGGTTCGGCTTTGACCTGGTCTTCTCTGAGAGATGTTGATGTATTCAAAAACGGTGAAATGCCCTTACCAATTACTGTTGCAGATGGTAGATACCCAGGCACAACCGTGATCAACTTGAATGCCACCCTTTTCGAGTTCACTCCATTCGAAATGGGTTCTTGGGATCCTTCTTTAAATGCTTTTACGGATGTGAAGTATCTAGGTACTAAAGTCACAAACGGTAAACCAGTAAACAAGGACCAGTGCGTCTCTGGTTACGATAATGCTGGATTTGTTATTGCCACCTCCGCAAGTTTATTTAACGAATTTTCCTTAGAAGCCACTACTTCAACCTATTACAAAATTATTAACAATTTTGCCAACCAACACGTCAATAATTTATCTCAAGATGATGATGATATCGCAATTTACGCCCCAAATCCCTTCAAAGATACAGAGTTTGTTGACCGTAATTATACCTCCAGTATTGTGGACGCCGATGATTTGTTCTTGGTTGATGGTGGCGAAGATGGTCAAAATTTGCCTTTAGTCCCGTTGATCAAAAAGGAACGTGATTTAGATGTGGTGTTTGCTTTGGATATATCCGACAATACTGACGAATCATGGCCAAGTGGTGTCTGCATGACTAATACTTATGAGCGCCAATTCTCTAAGCAAGGTAAAGGAATGGCCTTTCCGTATGTTCCAGATGTGAATACCTTTCTTAACTTGGGTCTAACCAACAAGCCGACCTTTTTCGGTTGTGATGCAGCAAACTTAACAGATTTGGAGTATATTCCACCTTTAGTTGTATATATTCCAAACACGAAACATTCCTTCAATGGTAATCAGAGTACTTTGAAGATGAACTATAATATCACCGAACGTCTTGGAATGATCAGAAATGGTTTCGAAGCTGCTACGATGGGTAACCTTACTGATGACTCCGGCTTTTTAGGTTGTATCGGTTGTGCTATTATTAGACGTAAACAAGAAAGTTTAAATGCCACCTTACCTTCCGAGTGTACTAAATGTTTCACTGATTATTGTTGGGATGGTAAGTTAAGTACCTCGACTAGTCCTGAATTATCCGGCAACAGTACATATCAAAATGGTGCAATCGCTTCTGCAATCTCGGAGGCTACTGATGGTATCCCAATAATGGCTCTCCTAGGTTCATCAAGCTCCGTGAATAGTACATCCAACTCAACGACATCGACTTCATCAAATGGTGCCTCCAACTCAACTTCAAACTCAAACTCCAATTCAAACTCAAACTCAAACTCCGCATCCTCTTCTGTTTCTGTCTCTACAGCTTCTTCTTCCTCAACAACAAGCAAAGCAAATGCTGCCGCCATTTCCTATGCGAACATTAATTCTATAATGAGCTTGGTAGGTGTCATAACAGCTGTATTTGGACTGATTTAGAAAGTTTCTATAAGGTAAGTGTATATATCAACTTATAAAATAAAGATAATGACGAACTCCATGTATTTAACGTATATTAATATAAAAACTTTGTTTCCCGGATCGTTCCCTCATCGTTTTGCTGCAATTGAAGAAAGAAAACCAATCCTGAACATCTTCCTTATTCTGTACTTAAGTAAACAAAGGAAAATAGGATGGTCTTCAACATATGATCAATGATATGGGTTAGCGTTTTTTTTCATGGTACAATCCTTTTTTCTGTCAATTTGGTGTTCTTACATCCGAGTTTATTTAAAGAATTATACCTTTAATTAATACAAATAACAGAAAAGATAGGCACTTAATCTCTGATCTTGGCATAGCCCTTTGAAATAATGGTCTGGACACCATTTCGCCTATTTTCGAGTGCATATAGCAGGTCTCTCATTACTATACCAGGTTCCTCTCTAGCTTCTCTAAACTTTAGTCCGCTTTCTCCTCTAGCTGTTATGTCGGAGGCGACCTTACCAGAAGATTTTGCTCCCAGGGACGTCGGTTTATTTACTGATGAAGTTAGCCAACCATATTGCTTTTTACTACCGGCTCTAAGCCCAGCAGTGACGTTCGAGGCCCTGTGTAGCGTTTCTTCGGAATCAATCTTATTCTCATAATCTTCTTTCTCAAGTCCTAACGCAATTCTCTTTTTTACACGCCTCTCTTCTTCCTTCTTCTGAATTAGCGCAATAGCTCTTAACGCCATAGAAACCTCACTTCTTCTGCCCGAATTTATCTTAACTGCTTTTCTTCTATGTCGGGAGATGACAATAGCATTTGTTAAAATATCTCTCATATAGTTTTCGCAGGCGCTTGACATCATATCCAAAATTTCCGGATTCTTCGTAGGGGTCAGGTTGAAGTTTTGTTCTTTTCCAACTTTTTTCATATAGTTGGAAACTTGTTCGGGGTGAAGGAACGGTAAATGATTGGGAACCTTCACGTTGCTTATTTGAACTTGGGATTTAGAAGCATTAATAGATGAATTCAAAAGTGCTTCTTCCTCCCTGACATCGATACCTGCAGAAAATAGAACATCTTGCATTTTGTTTGGATCCGATTGTTGTTGTGCACTTTGTCCTGGAAAGGAGGAGGTTTTTCCTGTACCATCCTTAGAATCTGTTTTGCCTGTGCTTTTACTTTTCTTTTTATCATCCTTCTTTGGTAGAGCTAACCCAACAGGACTAGAAAAAACACCATTAGTATCTCCATTGCTTTCACCTCTCAAGTTAGTAGTGGGTGGTACATTTTTAGGAAGAGAAGGGTCATCCGTCCTATCTGTTGGATTATTACGTGCGGCAGATACACCTGTGGTTGATTTTATTTGATTGGGTGACGGAAAACCATGGGATAAATCACTGGTCTTACTTGGCGACAAATTAAATGCTGGTTTCGTTCCTGGTACAGTATGTTGATATTTTGGTTTGTTAGATGCTGGTACTCCAGTGCCATCAGATGGTCTCTTCGGCGAATTTGCCATTATGTAATGAACCTGGAAGACAATATATGTGCCACGAATGGATAAAAAGCTTGTTGACTGGTCAGTGAAAATGAAGTTATATGGTATTTTGACCAAAAAAGTCGTCCATCTGAATTGCTCATGAGAATCACCTTCCAAATATGGATGTACAGCTCATTTACTTTTTTATAATAGATCATTTATGACGAGCAACATGCGCTTAAAAATCGCCATCTTTAGTATTAATAGGCATAGTTATTTAACCATGTGTCCGAGCTGGCCATTCAAGTAATCATAGGCCTATCACTTACAAAATATAAAACAATTCAAGGACATACTAGATGCGTAGGCATCACACACTATAACTAAAAGGAAGTTTTTGAAGCGAAAAGCAAATGAAACGTTTCATAATGGTGCATATACTTACTCTCTATATATCCAACTGTTTTCAGTTTATCACATCAAATAGATCTCATGAAACTCCTCTGCTATCGTTATAGTGAACACCACAGTAAAATACCAAAGTGAGGCTTGTTATGGGTTATACCGTAAAGTTTATTCACGTGTAATAGGCATATCCATGACGCTTGTAACTAACTTTTCCCACTCGTTCAGTTTGAGACCAGCGTAATTAGAGTTTAATTTTGCCCAGTCTTGAAAGGCACGCGTTATTAAAAATTGAGTTTCTTGGAAAATCGTGAATTCCTCTAAAATACACTGTCTGATCAGCCAAGCCCTGTTGGACTGCTCTATTATACTCCTTCTATCCTTCTGTATGATTTTTTTTATCCTATCATACTCAGCTCCGCTGACATCTGGCTTCCCTTTCATAGATTCCAATTTCTCTTTATTCAATTCAACATGTCTTTGCAATTGAACCACATTATTTGCAGCCATGATTTTGTATCTTTCAAACAAACTTCTCAAAGAGAGTAAAATGTCTGTGAAAATCTTGAATTTTGGGGACAATTTTCCCGATACTTCTTCTGTTTCCTGTTTGCAGATGCTACTCGTAGTTTCTAAGTGTTTTTTGATTATACTTAAATTGTTATTGATGTCCAATATTGTACTGTTTTGTTGTACTGGATATAGCTTTGGAGTTATTTCGCCAAAGTTATCGACTAGCGTTTCAAAGAAATTCCTTTCATGAATCATTTGCGTAATTCTTTTTTCATGTCTTTCTAAAAGCAGCGTAATTCTGTACCATAGGTCCATCGAGGTGTCAATGCAAGATGCAGCCTGGTTCCAATGTTCTGCAAACTCTTTTTTCCACATTTTCATGAATTCTTGTGATATCTTTTTATCAGTGAATTCGTTTGACGTATCATAGGTTGCTTGTTTTCTCCAGCTTGTTAAGTCAGTGCGCACGGTTAAAAATGTTAATACTAAATCATCATTGCTTAACTTAGGGTGTTTCATTACTAAATTGATGAATCTAGACAATCCTATTTTTCTTTTCTTCAGAAAGACCTGATCTGCATTTTGAGATCCAATTCTTTTGGGAGGAAGTTCAGGGATCATTCTAAAAGGATACCTTTTCAGAAGAATTTCTCTTAGCCATAAAAAATCAGAATATCTCCTTATGACAGTACGCTCCTCAGAAGGAGAAGTGCCTGGTAGAGCAATAAGGTGTTTCACTAGATAATTTGCGTGCTTGAACAGTAAACCCTCTCTTTCAGGTATCTCCTCAATTATAATAATGTCAGCAGCTAGAGGTCTGTATGTCTTTCTAATATTTTTGGACCAATCAAATATATCAGTTTCAGTTTCTTCTAAGTTCAAATTTTCAGCATCATTCTGGTCTGTCACAGTTTCGCTAGTCATTATACTGGAAGTTCGGTGTATACCACTCCCACTAAGAGCATTTCCATTATCATCCCAGATACTTTCTTCAAGCACATCATCGGCTGGTAAAAACCCAGTGTCTTCCTCATTAGGGTCCAACGATGCTGAGAGAGTTAGAGTATTAAATTCGCTGGATATCCTGTTGAAATCAGAATCACTATTGATGGTAGGAATGACAGGATCGTCATCTTTCTTCCACGCATTAGAGCTGGTATTCCAAGGATCGCTCTCTTTAAAACTATCCATTATTATTCTTGCCCCAAGCGTCTTTTCTAGAACTCAAGCTTGATCGCTTTTACTATTTTATCACCTCCAAATTGGTTGAAAGGAAGTGGTGGCCACCCTATCTTCATAGTACTTTCCTTCTTTACTTTTTCTTCTGGCATTATTTTGTAAAAGCGCATACTTTAGGCGAAAGTGACGGCAATACAGAGATGACCTGGAACCACGACGTATTGAACGTCGTGAAGTTTGTAAAGTAAAAAAGTCTTAATAGATTATGAAAGAATATACATTCAAGTAATTACAGTGTCAGAGTTGTACTGTTAACGGCCAATGGTAGGTTCAGATTCCTGGGCTTCGAGGTTCCACCAAAGGCATGATAACATAAAAAATCCTATTAAAAATATTCTATCCCTTGGTTGTAAGTGTAAATGAACTTCACAGGGGGGTTGAACATCCGCTAATTTCTGCACTGAAGAATACTTCTCTTCAATGGTTTTTGACATTTTTTTATGAAATAATGATCGATTAATTTTGATTTGTTCATTTAATAATGTGTCTTTTTTGCCTCCATCTATCTTTATGCTTCTTTTCGTATGTGAATAGGAATCGTACGTGATAAGCCTTTGTAATAGGTCGGACTTTCGGCCAGATAATTTTAATCCTCTTGATTTGCACTGCTCTTTAAGTACTTTTATTGTAAATCTCCGGAAAGGCGCCATATCATTATTCTTCAATAAAAATATCAAATGGCTCTTCGTTTGGGTACTATGTACATATCTGTCTAAGCTTATTCCGAAAGCTTCAGAACGTTTCAACAGTGAGGCACACGGTAATGATACTGATCTTCCTAGTCCAACCGTTAGTATACCTAACGATGTTCGTGAACCAATTATACCCAATAGAGGAGTAGACATATTTCTTCTTCTCGAACTTGATTTTGTTGATCAGGCTTCGTTAGTGCTAATCATAAGCTCTTCTTCAGAAGAGCATAATAATAGGTAAATAAACAAAGTCTTCGAAAACCATATGTTACCCTTCTCTGTTGAGAGTTTCACCGAAATGTCAGCCACACCACGCAGAAAGTGTAAATTAAGAAGTCAGCAAATTGGATAATTTGGTTTATAAAAGTTATTTACAGACACATAAAACAAATGAATATATATATATATATATATAATGAAAGATGTTAAGCACTTATTCGTTTGCATTTCCTTCTCTCGTTTCCCTATAAAGTATGCAGGTTCTGTGAAACCGCTAACAAAAGAAAAGTTAAAATGACATGGTTAAAATAAAATGCTTCTCAGAATGTGTGACTTAGTGAATATTTTCTAAATTTTGAGTTTCATGTCTCAGTATTGACGTGCAGCTTCTTGACAGGCTTTTAGTTGCTGCAAATAATAATCACATATTTGAAAGTTTCCATTATTTTCATCCAAACAGCGCGTAAAGTTTCTTGCATCTATTTCACATGTTCTTCCCATCTGCTGGTCCATTTGTGTCTGACCGGAGACGTTACTCATATTTTGCTGTTGCTGTTCAACAGGAGCAGAGTCAGACCCAGATCCGGAAAACATACCTGTAATACCTGCACCTAAAGTGTGACCGATGGTACTACCAACGGCAACACCTGCCGCAGTAGAAGCCATTTGCGCAAACATGCCTGGTTGTTTTGTCTGGGCACCTGCGGCAGGAGGATGTGAATAAGTATTTGTTTGTTGTTGAGGATGAGCTGGAGCTGCCATGGTAGAGGCTGATCTTGTTTGGGTAGGTCTTGACCTAGACATAGGTCTGGATGATCCTCTTGAACGTGCCATGACTTGATATTATATTCCTTGCTGCTTGTTTCTTAGTCTGATCTTTTATTCGTAATATGGTTCCTTCCTTTAGATGAATACCAACTGCGCGAGTGATTGGTTTATATAGGCCGCGGATATTGCGGCGGAACGAAAAAGCGCTTCTGTTTTATACTTTGCACAAGGTGGCGTTTGCCGTGAAAAAAAGTTCACAGATCACATAGCCGAATCTCGGGAAATGAAGATGTTCCATTAATACGCCACTTCAGATGGAAAGACGATCATATTCTATAATACATAAAACTAGAACTCACAAGGACCCAAATCTTTTCCATAGTTATTATCATTATCAGTAGTATTTAAAGAAAATTGATGATGCCAGTGTGGGGGAGATCTGTATCTAGCTATGCCCTTACTCTTCGGCGGTTGTGTATCTGTAAAGTAAAAAGAATACTAAACGCTCATATACGGTCACCCTACATAGATATTTCCATCGCCGTATGAACGTATGAACAATATTACCCGGTTTACACTTTGGTTTTTTTTCGCTGTCAAAAGATATTACCTAAAAGGGCCAAAACAAAACAAACCCAATAAAGAAATTTCAAAATATAGAACAAATAAATATCTCGAGAACTTGGGATGATCTTTGAATGTATATCCTTTGAAACAAGGCATGTCTTGTACAGTTATTCTTTACTACTACATAATTGTATATAATACATATAGTGTAATTGAAAAGTAAATAGAATTTGAGTGGCAACTTCAAAGAACAATAAGCTTTTGTGTCAAAATCCTAATTCTGTTCTTTTTCTTCCTATTTTTCGTTTCTTCAATTTTGTGGCATAATACTACATTAACTTTCAAGAAAATTTAGAAAAAGAAAAGACAAAAAAGCTAATCTGCATAGCCGATTTTGTATAATATACTGAAAACTATTCCCTTTGTACACAAAAACATTACATCTCCCACATCTTTTCTATATATATCCCCTCTCAGTTATCAATAACCATTAACATTTGTTATTCATAAAATAAAAATTATAGCCGTGGGGAGGAAAGAACAGAGTAAGATCAAGTCGAACTAAGATGTCGTTGGGTCCTCTAAAAGCTATCAATGATAAACAATTGAATACCCGCTCTAAATTAGTTCATACCCCAATCAAGGGAAATGCTGCAGACCTTGCAGGCAAAGAAAATCACTACAAACAAACAAAGAGACTAGATCCAAATAACGATAACCACCATCAACCAGCTCAAAAAAGAAAAGAGAAAAGTTATCCGCTCTCTGTAAAACACCACCATCATTGATTAAGACAAGAGGTAAAGACTATCACAGAGGACATTTTTTAGGAGAAGGTGGATTTGCTCGTTGTTTCCAAATTAAGGATGATTCAGGTGATATCTTTGCTGCCAAAACAGTTGCTAAAGCTTCAATAAAATCAGAAAAGACAAGAAAAAAACTACTTTCAGAAATCCAAATACATAAAAGTATGGCCCATCCAAACATCGTTCAATTTATTGATTGTTTCGAAGATGACAGCAATGTCTATATCTTGTTAGAAATATGCCCCAACGGATCATTAATGGAATTATTAAAACGAAGAAAAGTTTTAACAGAACCTGAAGTTAGATTTTTCACCACTCAAATATGCGGTGCAATTAAGTATATGCATTCAAGAAGAGTTATACATAGAGACTTAAAGCTTGGTAATATTTTCTTCGATTCAAATTATAATTTAAAGATCGGCGACTTCGGTCTAGCAGCTGTGTTGGCGAATGAAAGTGAACGTAAGTATACCATATGTGGGACACCTAATTATATTGCTCCTGAAGTGCTAATGGGCAAGCATTCCGGGCATTCGTTTGAGGTTGATATATGGTCATTAGGTGTTATGCTTTACGCTTTGTTGATTGGTAAACCGCCTTTCCAAGCAAGAGATGTAAACACTATTTATGAAAGAATTAAATGCCGTGATTTTTCGTTCCCCAAAGATAAACCGATTTCAGACGAAGGTAAAATTCTAATCAGAGACATCTTATCTTTAGATCCAATAGAGAGACCCTCTTTGACAGAAATAATGGATTATGTATGGTTTAGGGGAACTTTCCCACCATCTATACCTTCAACAGTCATGTCAGAAGTACCAAACTTTGGGAATATTCATGAAGAGCAATCTTTGGTTAACTTCAAAGACTGTATGGAAAAATCCCTATTATTAGAAAGTATGAGCAGTGATAAGAGCCAACGTCAAAAGAAAGACTATATTTCCTCAATTAAATCTAGTATTGATAAACTGGAGGAGTACCATCAGAACAGACCATTTTTACCGCATTCTCTATCCCCTGGTGGGACCAAACAAAAATATAAAGAGGTCGTTGATATAGAAGCACAAAGAAGATTAAATGATTTGGCTCGTGAAGCAAGGATACGCAGAGCACAACAGGCTGTTTTGAGAAAAGAATTGATAGCTACATCGACCAATGTCATCAAATCAGAAATCTCTTTGAGAATACTGGCCAGTGAGTGTCATCTCACTTTAAATGGTATTGTAGAGGCAGAAGCTCAGTATAAAATGGGAGGCCTTCCGAAATCAAGATTACCCAAAATTAAACATCCAATGATAGTTACCAAGTGGGTTGACTACTCTAATAAACACGGTTTTTCCTATCAATTATCAACAGAAGATATTGGTGTTTTATTTAATAATGGGACCACCGTCCTCCGATTGGCAGATGCGGAAGAATTTTGGTATATTAGTTATGACGATAGGGAAGGTTGGGTGGCAAGCCATTATTTACTGAGTGAAAAACCACGAGAGCTAAGTAGGCATTTAGAAGTAGTCGATTTTTTTGCCAAATACATGAAAGCCAATTTAAGCCGAGTTTCTACGTTTGGTAGAGAGGAATATCATAAAGATGACGTATTTTTGAGAAGGTACACAAGATATAAACCGTTTGTTATGTTCGAACTAAGTGATGGTACCTTCCAATTCAATTTTAAGGATCATCATAAAATGGCTATCTCTGATGGAGGCAAGTTAGTGACTTACATCTCTCCCTCGCATGAGAGCACCACGTATCCCTTAGTTGAAGTGCTAAAGTATGGCGAAATTCCGGGATATCCAGAAAGCAATTTTAGAGAAAAATTAACATTGATAAAGGAAGGTTTGAAACAGAAGTCCACAATTGTTACCGTAGATTGAACCGATACTAAATAGAGAAGAAGAACGAATACGAAACAATAATTAGTCCATTGATTGGGCCTCACTAATAACTAATACAAAAATAAAATAAATGATCTTGTTCTTGACGAAGATAATATATAATATTTACACCTAGCATTAATACCCTTTTTATAAAGGTGATTTGCGGAATGAACAAGCATTCCCGTGTTGTTTTCCTTATTAACCACTTCACATATACACGGTTATTTCTTAGGCTCCAAATTTGAGAACCGCATCCACCAATGGATGTTCTGATCCTACTTTTATAATGTATATACTACGAGATGTAACTTTCCTCTTTTGAGCTTTTCTTTGGTCACAAATACTTGATTCCATTAGAGAAAATTACACTGAAGATAGGCCGTACGCTTGGAAAAATATGGAAATACTTGCCAATAAAAAACGAAAGGTTTTAAGATAAAAAAGCTATCAAATCAAAAATGCCATTATTTGATATGCGGGTTATTCTCGACATTCTAAATATTCTATCAAATACTAGTTCCACTTTGTTTATCTCAAGTTTGATATCTCAACTATTAGTTTGGGACAGTTGCTAAGAATAGTTGTTGACGACTTACTTCCTATGTGATTACAAACTAGGTATTAATAGGTAAACGCATATTCCTGCCTTTTTTTGACAAGATACAAAGGTGTTTCAAAATAATAAACCAAAAATGAACACCACATCTATATTTCTTTACCAGTGAACTAATAACTCCAATTCTTTTGAAAAGAACGTTATTCAGTAAAGACAAAGCAACGTATAGCTCTTGGGATGAGGATCATGTAGTCTTTCTACTTTCAGCCAACTAGCCTCGTGCCGCTGTTTACCCTTCAATATATACAAAATCAATTCCACATACCGACGCGAATTTAAAATGAATTCTTTTTTTTAACATAATATAACTAGTTCGGAAACCATATACAAGTAATGTCTATATACTAAAAAGTATTTAATAATATAAATGTTTTAAAAAGCATTTAATAGTATTTTAAATTGTTTTTTTATAGTCATGTGATTAACGACCTTTTTAATATTGAATGGATCGCTTATATAATGCTCCAGTTTTGAAGATTAAATAGCATATCAATTCACCAGAAGGTTTAGTCTTAAATTTCATGTCCTGTGTCCGTAGAGGCTATTCATTCCAAAAACATAGTATTCTTTTTATTTATTGATTAATTTTTAAAAATACGATCGATATAAAGGATTATGTACTAGAAGACACAATCAAGTTGCGTACAGTTCAACAGCTACAAGAATTATTTTCTCCATCGAGTCGAATATTGATGGCATCATTATAGTCATCTTCGAAAGCTTCTGTATCAGCTTGATTCTGTTGTAAAGCACTTCTTGCAATTTCCTCAAAGGCGGTATCAACGTTTATGGCGTTTTTGGCACTTGTCAGAAACAAAGGAATATCACCCAATGACTTAGCAAGTTCTTGAGCAGACTTTTCTGATACAACTTTTTTAGATTCTTCGGCGTCAATTTTATTTCCCAATATAACAAATGGAAATGTCTCCGGCGAGCTTACGTTGGCGTGCACTAGAAATTCATCTCGCCAAGACTTGATATTCTCAAATGAACTAGCATTGGTTACATCGTAAACCAATACACAACAATCTGCACCTCTATAGAAAGCAACACCCAATGATTGGAAACGTTCCTGTCCAGCAGTATCCCAAACTTGCATGGTGGCAACTTTATCACCGTCGACCGTCACTTCCTTCGTCAAAAAATCGGCCCCAATTGTTGCTTTATATTGTTGGGAATACTTATCATTAACATAACGGTGCATCAAGGAGGTTTTCCCGACACCAGAGTCACCTAAGATGATTACCTTCAGAATATTCTTTTTTCTAGAAGACATCACTTATTAAGATTTGATAACAGAAAGGGTTTCTATACGAATACTGAGCGAACAGGATGGCTTTATTCCTCTTATTTGTTGGCGGTTCTCAATACGGTCCAATTGCAATGATTGCTCTTAAGATAAAGGTACAGATTAGTAAAAGGAACTTTCTCTTCAATAAATAAAAGCAAAAAGTTAATCTGCGAGATGCAACAGTTACCCGCACCCAAATTGTGAGGTTACTTTAATACATGATAGCGGAACTGCAATAAAAGTGAATACATAAGCTGCCGTTTATATTGATTAGAGAGCATAGTCTACCGTACAGAATACATATTGAAATCACCAAATTTTTATTGGTTAGTTTTAAGAAACGAATTCTACAAAGGAAGTGAACCGAAGATTGAATCTCTCAATGTTTATATACAGTCCTATATATATTCTTGAAGAACGCTAATGTTGGTTGCTGCAAAGGCTACAATACTACGCTGATCCAAACATGCCTTCCTGAATTCCATATAATTGCTTAACTCCTCAGCTAACTTTTCGTGGGCTGCAAAAATTTCACTTCCAAGTTCTTTAAGCGATTTCGAAGAGACCTTAATTTGAACTGCTAGTCTTTGCTCCGATTGTTCACGTTTGGATTCAATGAAACCACCAAGTTGAATGTGACCAGAGGTATCAGTCGTGCTCTTTGGCTTAACCACACTGGGAAATGCCTTGCGATAGTTTTTGTGTAAAGTTATTAATTCACCGTAATGCTTCCACCAGTTTGGGATTTTTTCAAGTAATATCAGCTGAACGAGGTTAGACAGTTGAATAGTACATTCTTCCAGGAAACGCACATGCCCTAGTAATTTTGCTAGTGAAAAATGATTGAACATGTTATGATTTGTTAAATTACCAGCAAATGCGTCGGCAGCTTTAGCATTGTGTATATTTTTACCCATTTCATTGAGATTGTTATAAACATCTTCAAAATCATTGGATTTTAAACTAATAAATATTAAAATCTTCCTTAAAATACTCAGGCCCGCCTTAAATGACGAAATCTCATCAAAATTAAAACGTAAAAAGCTTTGTATCATATTAATTTCCTCTGGTTCCATTGTTTTGGAATTATCTTTACTTGGTTGTTTCTGATTTCTTTTGGAAGTGTTTATGCGCATCCAATACAGGATCGAAGCCTCATCTGTGAACAGGCTCTTTGGAACTTTTTTCAAGAATAGGAGCACGTTGAAACAGTTACTCAATTTGTGTAGTAAGGATAAAACGTCTGCTTTTCCGATTATTGTTACATCAGAACGGTTTAATTGTGATATTTCATCGATATAGGTATTAAGTGGTAAAAAGGTAAACGGATTGTCTTTTAAAATTGAGCGTAGCAAACCTTGAATTGTTTTCATGTTGATAACCGTGGTTGAAAATGGTTTCTCTGTATCTGAAGCGAACGTTATATTCACTGCAGCATTTAAGTTGTGATACCGCAAAGAATGAAAGTAAATTAACCCAAAAAGTGAATCCTTGGCTCCCCTTTCTCCTACCTTGCTTAGCACTGAATGGTCCTTCGCATAATCAAAACAAGTAAAAAAGGTTGATTTTTGAATCTTTTCTATTATCAGCCGCTGATCTTTTATAATGGCCTCGATATTACTTAGTCTTTTGTATTTGACATAGACCATTAGTGGAGTCAACCCCTTATAATTCTCCCCATTAATATCTAATTTTGTGAGTTGTAAAAGGATTGAAACGTCAGTCTTCAAGACATGTAACAAGCCATTGCCTTTATTATCTGTATGATCTAGATAGTCAAACGACTTGTTTTGTTTTCGGTACCAAATATTCGCGATATCAAAGGCTATCTTTACCATTGCTTCATAATTTGGCTGATCATAACTTCTAAATATTGAAAATAAAGGCGTTTGCCCGCCTGAGTTTTTTCGTTTCCAATCAACATAGTTTCCAATGCTTTTGAGTATATCCATTTCGTGAGTTAGATAATGCCCCACAGTACGTGAATATTTATCTGTTCTATTGATGTACGAAATGAGCTCTTCTTCAGTACAATTAAGCATCATGATTCTTATGAGTATTTTTGCAGCTTCTAAATTCCCTGCTTTAATAGATTCTATAAGTAGTGTAGAACCGTCAATCGTTTCGTCTTCTAAAAGGTCTTCTAATGGAAAAATACTATCATACTCAGAAAGAATATCTAGTAAGATTTGGTTTTTATTGTTGCTTATACATATAGATAGAATAGATTGTCCTTGGTCGTTTCTGTAAGGCAAAATATCCTTGTATGTCGCTAGATTTTCTACTTTATTTGTGGCGTTTTCACAGGATAACATATTCAGTAATCCTTTGGTTTTCTGAAGTAAAACATTAGCTTTTGCCATATTACCAGAATTTTCGTTTAAGTCTTCGAAATAACAAACAACAGCTTCTAGTGTAGATACGGCATACCCCAAAATTCCAAATTTCGAAGAAGATGAGTTGTTCGAGAAATTTTGCAAATAATAAAGATGGCTTTTCAAATGCTTCTGTTCACTTCTACAAACAACAAGCACAAAAAGACTGATTAATGTGTCGGCATCCATTGCTAAGTTATTCAATCTTCCTGGTACGTCTAGTTGATGGGAGCCCATATCAGTGGTACCCGATAATTGTTGTAAAGTCTCAACTAATATCTTAGATTTCTCGGCGTATGAGTGGGTTAAAGTTAACTTTTGGAAATTCTTGGACGCTTGATGAACACGTTTTTCAATGAAAGTAATGTCACGCAACTTGAATTCTCTGAAATTTTTTGAGTACAAATCTGCTAATAAGTGATTCATTGAAAAGTATTTGTATTCTTCAGTATCTACCTCATATCTTTTGAAACGTGCAGTAAGTCTAGACCATATATCATCATAAAGATTCAACTCAAAATATTCATGTATAAGATCGTAAAGATTGGGAAATTTCTTAAAAAGGGAATCGGACCTCATTCCTTCAAACGCTTGCTGCACAATATCTTCAAAAATCCTCTCAGATGGATCATCACTTGGAGCAAGCGTTCTATAATTGGAAAACATTTCACCCAGTTGTGTTAACCGAGCGGGATGAATATGCAATATATTCTCAAATGACAACCTTTCTTGTTGAGAAGAGTCTAATGACAGATTTTGCACAGAATGTACACTTTTTGGTATTTTTTTGTAACTGTAGAAACATTGCAAATAGTCGGTAGGTACAGATTCGCAACTTAAAGGCTGTTCTATGTATAATATAACAAAATCTGTTGCGCCTTCAAAGTAGTCATTAAAGTTGGGTAATATCTTTGTAGCTAAGATTTTCAGCCTTCGCCTTACATGAAACCCATTTAAAGTATGAATGACATTATTTTTCCATTGAATAACAACAGTTTTACCGTCTAACGTTTCATAATGACTGTCTCGTGAGTTCGTGTTTATGTAAGAGTTTTCAGTCATTAGCAGTATATGAGAGTTAATAAACTCAGCATTATAACAAAGCTCGTGTAACGGCAGTTTGGTCTTAACATCGTGATAATTCAAGAGGTATTCTGAAGGAGGTGATAGGAGAATAAACCTGCAGGTTTTCAATGTTGCGAAAAGCTTTTTTAATGGGGATTTTTCTGGTTCAGGGCAGTTGAATATAGCATTAATTAGTGGATTTAGTAGCGTAGGCAGATGGGAAACTGACATTGTCAACCCTAGCTAACTCATGAATTTCCTGCTAAAGAATTCAATATTGGATGGTCCCTTTACTTAAAAATCGCAATAGACAAAAAACTTCGGGCAGCGGCAAAACTGATCCAAGAAAACCTTCTATTATAAACCTTATTGAATGAGGCCTCGTATACATACATATATATGTATACGTGTAAAAATAAGTGCGAGGTCAGGTTATCGCGTGTATGTGTTCTGTTCAATGTAGTGGTATGTAGATTTGGTGGTTGATAGGACTTTCAAGAAGAATAAAGCTTCGTTTGGTAACACAAGAATGTAAGCATGATAATGGAAGGAAATAATTTCCAACAGTTCAGTACAAAACATAAAAAATTAAAAAGGGACCTAACTTTGTGTTTGAGTGTACAAGGAAAATTCTTCAATATGGCTTCCACTACAAGAAAGCTTATCATATCCTTAATCCAAATATAACTTCTGGAAAATCCCGAAAACACTAACCCTTTATTCTTGACTACTTGTTCTTATGAATTTTCATATAGTAAGCACTGCACAAACCATTTAGTATCTGCACACTGAACAAACAAGGAGCATTTTTGCCTTGCTCCCTAGTGTTCAGAGGAGTCCTTAAACTGCGACAATGACTGCTTGCTTTAATTCCGGTATGACTTTCCCTCGTAATAGTTGATATCCCGTATTTCGACTTCTAGTAGCGTTTATAAATGGGGAGACAAAAACCCGGAAAAAGATTTCCTTGCATCTTGAAGACTTGTCACACTAAATACACAATCAGCCTTAAACCAACAATGTCTACTGGTGAGAATTACTTTCCAATTAAGATCGAAAAAGCCTTGAATGATCCAACCCTTTTGCTCAATCATACATGTTTGAGAGTCAAGGATCCAGCAAGGACCGTTGAGTTTTACACCAAATATTTCGGTATGAAGCTATTGAGCAGAAAGGATTTCGAGGGAGCTAAATTTAGCTTGTACTTCTTGAGTTTCCCAAAGGACGACATATCCAAAAACAAGGACGGAGAGCCTGATGTTTTCAGTGCACATGGTATCTTAGAACTAACTCACAATTGGGGTACTGAAAAAGATTCACACTTCAAGATCAACAATGGGAATGAAGAACCCTATCGTGGCTTTGGACATATATGTTTTTCTGTATTTGATATCAATAAGACCTGCGAAGAATTAGAGTCTCAAGGTGTCAAGTTCAAGAAGAGACTTTCTGATGGAAGGCAGAAGGACATTGCATTCGCTTTGGACCCTGATGGATACTGGATTGAGTTGATCACGTATTCCAGAAAAGAACAGGAATACCCAAAGGGCCCAATTGGCAACAAGTTCAATCATACCATGATCCGTGTCAAGAACCCAACTAGATCCTTAGAATTCTACCAGAATGTATTGGGCATGAAGTTGTTAAGAACAAGTGAGCACGAAAATGCCAAATTTACCTTATACTTTCTAGGTTATGGAGTTCCAAAAACAGACAGTGTTTTCTCATGTGAAAGCGTCCTAGAATTAACTCATAATTGGGGAACGGAGGATGATACAAACTTTCAGTACCATAACGGTAACTCGGAGCCCCAAGGTTATGGTCACATTTGCATAAGTTGTGATAATGCTGGCGCTCTTTGTAAAGAAATTGAAACCAAATATGGTGATAAGATCCAATGGTCTCCTAAATTCAACCATGGTAAAATGAAGAATATTGCCTTTTTAAAGGATCCTGACGGGTATTCTATCGAAGTTGTTCCACATGGTTTGGTTGTTTAAAAAAAGTCCAAACACAAAGAGTTGGAAGAATGTCTGTTATTTTTACAATAATGCCCATTCATGTGTATTTATGATGAACTCGTTAAACTCGTTTTTATTTATTTTTTCTACGTACTTATTATGACATCAACATCAAAGCATACATGCCAAATATCTGGTGCAAACGTCTTTATACGTTCAAGCTTAGAATTAACAAACGTAAGTTTAATATCACAGTTATTACTCGGTGTGATTGACTCATTAATAGCGTCAAGTTCTACGATAGCATTCTCTTCAAAACTTCCATCCTCGATTGCTTCTATGTGCACATTTTCGTGTATATGCATCGTCACTGTCTTCAGAGAGTTTCTCTGTAAGTGGACCAATTTGATGGCTAACGACCATCCTTGCCTACTTGAAGGAAGAAGACCCAAATTAATATGCCTGATACGTAATTGAAAATCTGGATTCTGAGCTAGGAATTCAGTGACCCTTTGAACGCACATTTCATTAGATTCTTGATACACATGACAATTCCCGGCTTCATCGAATCCATTCGCCTTTAAGCCACGCTTCAACCCTTCTACACTCCAAGGATTCAACTCAAATGCAAAAAGGGTTCTAGCACCCTTTCTTAAATAGCTAAAAGTGAAATAACCTATACCTGCATATAAATCGACCACATCGTTGTTGTAAACATCTGGAAAAGTAGCCAGAATTCTTTTTTTCTCCTTAATATTTCCTCTACTAAACATAGTAAAAACAGGCGACCAAATTTGTGTTACACCGTTTTGTATAACCTTGCACCATATGCTTGAATCTAGTTGTTCTTGACTGGGATTTTCCCACAGCGTATTATCATCATAATTTAAAATATTTTCATCAATTAAGTTTCCATATAACGGTTGAATATTGAATGGCCTTCGCAATACGTCTGCCTCTGTGATAGGATTGTTTACAGCCAAATGAGTCAGCAATCGATCTTTAGGGTGGTGGCTCGTTTTCTTAATCAGATTTCCAGGAGATAGAAAACATAATAACTCGCTGAAATACTCATTCGGATCAACAAATTTGAGTTGAAATGCTTTCTTCCAGATTGGATGATTGAATGATCTTACAGTAGAATTATTAAACAGAACCACTGGTGGATATATCGTGTATTTTAAGGGTAGATGGTCCAATAAACCAGATAAAAATACCTCATCAATACTAGGTGCATGCTCTTTTAGAAAACCTTTTGTAAATTCCGTGATACTATTGCCTTGGTATTTAAAACGTCCCGCAATGTGCTTAAGATCTATATCTTTATGAACTCGTGCCTTAATACCCGCTATACTGCTAATTTTGAGAGCCAATGGGTGATTGAGGTCCTCAATAGAAGATTTAACTACTTTTCCATCGTTACCAGAATAAATTGGTTTGATGAAAAGGCCATTGTTCTCCAACTTAACCTTTATATGTTTCACCAATCTCGTATCGCTAACTACAAATTCTACCGGCATTCTTCCTTACCCATCCATGCTAGAGTAATTATACATGAATCATTATTGTAAACTCCTACAGTCCCAGCTCATCTCACCTAAAAAAAGTGGAAAAAAAAATGCGAAGAAACCAGGCATCCGCAACCTGCTCACAAAAAAACCAAGTAAAATGCCCATCTTTCTATGTGCATCCTTTCTTTTTAGTTTATAGATTTTTTTGAGATAATTGTGGCGATTTCATTGTTGACAGAGGTATTGTATTAGTTATACAGAATGAACTAAAAGTTCTCCTCGAAGATATATATGATAATACACCGGTAAGACGAATTCCGGTCAATAGACGATGGTCGATTCTTATTCCGACTAAAGCATCCACATAACACGGATAATACGATGGTTACCCATGGTTGTATTTTCAGAGTTAACGACTACGGCTCAGGTAGGATGAAATAATTTCTCTTGGGTTATCTCACGTAGCGAACTTACTTATCCAAATATTAAGGGAACTTTTGTTCTAAACTTAAACTTGTTCTTCTATTACTATATATCTAGTCTTGCATCATAGTTTCCTTGAATACTACTAATTGTATATGTTGGTTGTTATTACTGCTTTGAATAGTGTGTCTTCCTTCGTTTAGGGTGTGGTTAGCAATTGCCCTTTTCAAGTAATTGCTAGCGTTCCATCTGCGACATAGCTGTTACCATTAACGTGCCCTATCAATCTTCAACATTAAAAAGATCTGTTGTATCTCAGTATGACAATACATCATCCTAAACGTTCATGAAACACACACAACACAACCTTATAACTAAGCAAACACATTTAGCAATATACGGTAAAACTTTGCCGCCCTTAGCTGAACTACCCCAACGTATAAATAGCTGAACAATTAGTTAAGGTCCGGAATTCCGCGCTTCCACCGTTTCGTATAATCCATATCTGAGAGATAGGTGAATTTTGAGACAATTGTTAGGATTCCATTGTTGATAAAGGCAATATAATTAGGTATATAAAATATACTAGAAGTTCTCCTCGAGGATATAGGAATCCAGTAAATGGAATCCGTAATTCTACATATTTCTGTCCATACTTTTACTGTCATTTTTATATGTTGTCATTCATTATCCTATTACATTATCAATCCTTGCATTTCAGCTTCCTCTAGCTTCGATGACAGCTTCTCATAACTTATGTCATCTTCTAACACCGTATGTTATAATAAACTAGTAGTATGACTTCTAGTTAATAGATGATAGTTGGTTTTCATCCGAACAATATCTTATATAATACATAGGATAAGTGAAATTCCATGAATCA
This sequence comes from Saccharomyces jurei, assembly GCA_900290405.1. Taxonomy (NCBI): domain Eukaryota; kingdom Fungi; phylum Ascomycota; class Saccharomycetes; order Saccharomycetales; family Saccharomycetaceae; genus Saccharomyces; species Saccharomyces jurei. The sequence goes on along the minus strand of LT986462.1, from coordinate 254,046 downwards.
AGTTAATAATTCGTTTTGGCAGCAGCTTACATACCTAAGATCGTATGTTATCATAACTCACTGTTATTAGTGAGCTCTTTTATTTTTTAAAAGAAAGAACATCAGTTCATAAGGCAACTTGGCCGAGTGGTTAAGGCGAAAGATTAGAAATCTTTTGGGCTCTGCCCGCGCAGGTTCGAGTCCTGCAGTTGTCGTTAATAACTTTTTATTGTTGCAACAAGTTTTTGGGCTCGCCTTCACCGTGCATAGCGAGCCAGAATGCGGTAATTTTGTTCTGTTCGTAGTCTTTTTTCGCCTTGAGATTTTTCGGATCGGCAAATGCATTTTATACCTATGAAGGTATTGTTGTCAGTTTCCCGTTTGTTTATTTGCATTCTGAGACTTCAGATCCAAACCATCCATAATTTTGGCAAGATTACACAGCATCTTTTACGTAAATGGCATGTGGCGATTCGCTAACCGCTTCTCCTCACTGTTCCTAGCGCGGGGCTGAGGGCATTACGTTATGTTCGTATTTTCGTAGTCTGTATCATCGCTATCGCACTCCACCTGCTACGAAGCCGGTGCAGGCAGGGACCTCACTTGCATGTTAATTCACTAAACCTATTTACTTTAAACCTTTGTCTCAACTTTACATCCCTAGATATTGAATTCTTGTTATTTTTTTTTCTTTTTTTAATAACTTTTTTCCTATTATACTTTTTTCCTTTGCAAACTAGATTGATATCTTCAACTTTTTACTTGACAGTACCAGATTCAACCTCACTTATACAGCTGAGGGACGAGAAGGCCAAAAGAACAGTGGAAAATCAAGCATAAAATACATTAGCAAACGTTTTGCAAGAGTAGCCTTCATCAACCCTCACTCTCATCCTTCAACTGACCCACGACGGCTCACGAAAAATCATCGAGAAAGCACAACTACTTCAGTATAATGCAGAAATCAGTCAGAGTGGGCGATTATTTTGATAATGATGACAATGGTTTATGGTCGTGGTACCTAACAAATCTAAGATTAGGTGATTTCGAAGAACTCATAGGCAATCAATTAAAGTATACTCTATTGAAAAGATTTCTAAATAGTCATTTTTATGGTGATAACAGCATTTCTGTGAGACCTAACAAGAAGATCTTGTTAGTCTCCATTCCTGAGAATGTTCATGAAGATATTTCTATACTAGAACTCTTTCTTAAAGATTATTTCCACCTGGAAAAGTTAGAACACATTCAAATCTCCAAATTGACTCATTCGCACTGTTACAACCATGAAAATCACTACTTGTTGACGGATAACCTCAATAATTTCCAAGATCCTACTTTCTTAGAATTTGCAAGTACAAGTTGGCAAGTTCAAAAAAATTCAAAAGCTTTAAATAATAATAATAATAATAGAAGTCTAATACACCCGCCCACAATATCTTCATCAAAGACCTCAAATGGGCAGCTAAGATCAAGCACTTCAGATGAACAATGGTCAAATATAAATACGCAGACTTCAGCGGGTACACGAACTAATACGAATACGAGAACTATAACATCTCCAGATACAGTTGATATATGCCTCACATCAGTGGATAGACAAAGCAATAATTATGATGTGCCTGAAAACAATGAAAATCGGAATGATGCAGAAGATGCAGCAGATGATACTACAAGTTCTATAGTTTTAAACTTTTCTCACACGCGAACACTAGAGCCAAAGACTAGTAGACTGCCAAAAATCTTTCCGTCATACACTAACGAAGAATACACACCATCGCATTCTGAGATAGTATCAATAGATAGTTTTGCTGGAGAAGACGTATCATCAACTTATCCTGGACAAGATCTAAGTTTAACCACTGCAAGATGTGAAGACGAAAAAGATCAAGATGATGTTGAAGGTCATTACAACAGGACGTCAAATGATCTTAATGATAAAAGTACGAACCAAGCAAGCTTAAACATGGAAAGTTCTATTAGCTGCACGAGTTGTAGCAGCAGTAGCAGTAGTAGTATTCGCTACAGTTTAAGTAGCACTAGCCGAGCTAGCCTGAAGCGTGAAAGTGCTGATCATACGAACGCCACGTATGTCTCTGAGTTGTCAAGTATAACGAGTTCCATAGATAATTTAACTACTTCCACAACTCCGGAGGAGGAAGATCATTTGATTCATCACAATTATGATGCTCAAGGGTATGCATCAAGAGAGGATGAAGTAGAGGAAATTGACGATGATGATGAAGATCTCTCTTCTTCCGACTACTCAGTACTATCCATTCTACCCTCAATCTCAATTTGTGATTCACTGGGTTATTTTAGGCTAGTTTTGCAATCCATATTAATTCAGGATCCAGATACTAAAGAAATTTTCACTGCAATTAGGCAATCAAACAATAGACCTACAATGGCGAGCGTTACAGATGATTGGCTGTTGTATGATTCCAATTTTTCAATGAATAATTTACAAATTCTAACACTTCAAGACTTGCTAGATATCAAGAGGTCGTTCCCAAAAATTTTATTCTATACAATGGTTATTGTGACAGAATCAGGCCAACAGATTGAAGAAGAATTTAAGAATCCTAATTATGGAAATAAAGAAGACATGTCGAAGGAACAACCTCTTAATTCTGATTTATCGTTATCTCATGACCCGAAGCAATATTTCCCAACTGCATATAATAACGATTATGATGAGTATATTGATGATGAAAACGATGATGACGATGCTTCATTGTCTGAACAGTCAGGTCCACAAATGTATATACCTACTAGAATGGAATCTAATGTAACTACAGCACACCGTTCAATAAGAACCGTCAACAGTATCGGTGAGTGGGCATTCAATAGACATAATTCTGTCACGAAAATTAATAAGAGTAACAGTAACGAATCGGACAATTTTGAGAATAATGAGGATAGGCTCTTATCGGATGAACCCTATCCAATGACACAAATATCCAACTTCAATACAAGTTCATCCAATTTCAGTCATTCATTGAAGGAAAATAATTCTTTTAAAGTTAACTCTAAAGACAACAACGAAAGTAACTCCAAAAGTGAGTTAAAAAAGATAAAGAGCTCCATTAATGCCATGAGTGCGGTAGAAAGGTCCAAAAGTTTACCATTACCTACACTATTGAAGTCTTTGAGCGGCATAGACAATAATACCCATGGCACCAACAAGGATAGAAAACGTTGGAAGTTTCAGATGAATAGGTTCAGAAATCATAAAAACAGTGGTTCTGCAGGTACGGATAAATCTCAACGTTGTGTCATCATGTGAGGAATATTTTGCCACTACATATATAAACACCTATATGTACTTGTATTATATTATAATTATCATCGGTAGTATTGCTTTTCTTTAATGTCGCCTGCCAAATGACAGAAAGAATTCATACACAATTGAGATCCATTAACAATATGAGTCATCTACGTAAAAAAGCACGCAAGATATATCAACCTTGCTTTCGACAAGAAGACAAAGGAATAAAAAACTCATTATAACATGATATAAAAAAGTTCTTCTGCTTACACAGTCTGTTTAAAAGTCCCCACTCTTAATTCATATGCTTGTTCAAAGCTAATTGGACGTCTTCTGCATTAATAACGACCCCCCTTTCTGAACACTTCGCCTTTGCCATAAGCTCTGAGCACAATCCGTCGACATCAATATCTGAGTATTTTGGGTGTGTTGTGATTCTATCCCAAATCTCTGAACACCTTAGCAAAGAACCTTCCTTGGATGGAACAACATCATTATCATTATCATTATCGTTGTTTTTGTCGATAGCTTCTTGTACATCGCTGCCCTTTCTTTGTGCATTTTCGGTTTCATTTTTTAAAGCCGATTGCGAATATTGTTTCAGAGATTGTGGTTCTTCATTAACCAGCTGGTTTTTGATTAAACTGGACTCATCATCAGATGTATTACTAGCTTTCTTATCACCACCGTCATCATCATCATCATCATCTTCTAAAAACTCTCCAAATAAATTGTTACCTTCCTTAGAAGAATCCCTGAAAAACATGTCATAATCAAACTTATTTTGAGATTGTGACTCTGAGTTAGGTTGTAGTTGAATATTAGTTGAATTCTCATCTGGAAAGGCCAGACTTGCATTGATAAAAGGTATGTCATCTTTGCTGTTTTGCAGAAAGTTTGAATTAGCGTTAGCAGCGACATTATTAGTAGTATTAGTAGGCCCCGGACTAAAAAAATTAGTAACTTGATCCATATCAAATGGTGACTCTGATATAAATGGAAGTACATCATCATTGCTAGTATTATTCTTGTTACTTCCTTTCTTGTTACCAGTACTACTAATATTATCGTTATTCACATCATAATGATTGGCAGCGATACCGAAACCAAGTTGGCCAAAACTGGAGAACGAAGTGTCGATGGAAGTATCATTAGCAATAACATTAGCAGGGGTGTTGACCGTGATGTTGGAATGAGATTCCCAAGTATTAGTTAGAGAAGGGGAATTTGCACTCAGTATAGAAGATGACGCGAATACCTCTTTATCCAGGGTAGAGATGGGTTTCTTAGGAATTGGACATTGTCTCGTTCCACAAACTTGGTTCATCTTTGAACAAAATTCTGAAACTTGTTCATCAAACTGATTCTCAAAGTTAAAGTCGTTAGAAAACAAATTGCTATCCACGTTCTTGGTTTCACGTTTACAACCATCATCACCTGATACAAACTTGTTAGTATATATCACATTATCTAGCCAATCCATCGAGGAGGAGGAATTTGGCGTATTATTAAGAACATCGTTACTATTTGGAAGTGAATCCAAAGTAGCAGAAGAGGAGTCTGTAGTATTACTCGATTTTTTTTGGTTCTGCGCTATGGGTATGGAGACCGAATGGTTTGGATCATTTGGTGAAGGCAGTTGCCTCTCTTTATTTTTACTGTCGTCAATGTCATTATCGAGCGGATACTGAAACGTGAAATTCATCTTTTGTTTTACATTTTCTTGTAATTCATCATTTGGCGTGATAATTGGCCTACTATTGTTGTGATTAGCTTTGATGCTTGAGGAGTGCAAATTAGGATCTCGTTTTGCTAGATATTCAAGCACTTTTGAGTCATTCCTTGTCTCTGGCCTGTATTTTTTTAGCTCGTTTACCAGCGTAACCAACTGATCCCTCAAAAAAGTAGCCTCTACTTCATTTTGTTGCTGAATACTCTCCAAACTCTGCACTTTTTTCTCCAATTCCTTCATCTTCCTCTCCTTACGTTCCCTGAAAGCTCTTTGGGCGGCCCTATTTTGGGCGGTCCTCTTTTGCTTGATTTCAGGGTCCAAATCCTGCTTTTTACTGGTTCTGGTACCCTTCCTCTTCGGTTGCTCGTTGTCATCGTTATCACATGTACCGTTGCTTGAATGCTCATTTTCGATCTCATCGTGATGGGATTTTGAATCATCAAACTCTGCTAATGAACCTGAAGAAACGAGATCCAGCGACCTCTTAGCAGTAGAAACGCTCATTATTTAACAAACAACTTTTCTTAATTACTGCTTCTTTGGGTGGCAAATATTTCCCTTAAATGAACTAAAAACAGCCCTGTTCACCTGCAAGTCAATAAGTCCTCAGGTAAAAAACTTAAAAACCAATCCTATATATTTCCTAGAGTCGCTGTGCTCAATCAATATACTGAAGAATACTGTTTAGATATGTGTCAAGAAACTTACTCATACATCAGTTGCCACCCACTTGCTCTTCATCGGAGGATTTCTTGTTCCCATGACAAAGGAGCGGCCTTGGCGGGCTATAAAGATTACCCATACTTTCTAAACATAGGGCTAATATAATAATCCTGTAGGGCTTGTTATTATTTTCAAGAAAATGATACAGGTCTAATCCGATAAAAATAAGGGCTAGAACCAAGCCCCGATCTCGTATAAGGCACTCGTTCCCATACTCTTTTTTCATTTTTGGGCGTCGTTTACTGCCGTTTCCGATAAATACAACAAAAGTCTTCGAGAGTGAGAGTAAGTGAGAGGCAACTAGTGTATTATCCACTCGCAGTGTGCTTCATTTCCTCTTCACGTTATACTCCATTTTTATCGCCTTACGAAGCATGCATCTTATGCGAAGATTGGTAAGGAAGGAACCTTCAATACTTGCTCCCGATAACTTCGTTGCTACTTTTTATATAGTTCGAGTATTTTTTCTATCCCTTTGTTGCTCTCTCTCGTTTTCTTTTCTCTCTTTGTAATTTATAAGCTGTAATTTATCATTCGAATTTTCCTTTTATCTGGTTTTCTTCTGACTTGAGTTTTAGGTAATCCAAAAGAATAGTAAGAGTATATATATTATAATAATAGCATAAGATGAGTGAAACAGAATTGAGGAAAAGACAGGCTCAATTCACTAAGGAATTACATGGTGATGAAATCGGTAAAAAGACAGGGTTGAGCGCCTTGATGTCAAAGAACAATTCCGCTCAAAAGGAAGCTGTTCAGAAGTATTTGAGAAATTGGGATGGTAAAACTGATAAAGATGCCGAAGAACGTCGTCTTGAGGACTACAATGAAGCTACACATTCTTATTACAACGTCGTTACAGATTTCTACGAATATGGTTGGGGGTCTTCTTTCCATTTTAGCAGATCTTATAAAGGTGAGAGTTTTGCTGCCTCGATAGCAAGGCATGAGCATTACCTAGCTTACAAAGCCGGCATTCAAAAGGGCGATTTGGTTCTTGATGTTGGTTGTGGTGTTGGGGGCCCAGCAAGAGAGATTGCAAGATTCACCGGCTGTAATGTCATCGGTCTAAATAATAACGATTATCAAATTGCAAAAGCCAAGTATTACGCTAAGAAATACAACTTAAGTGACCAAATGGACTTTGTTAAAGGTGACTTTATGCATATGGATTTCGAAGAAAACACTTTCGACAAGGTTTACGCCATTGAAGCCACATGTCATGCTCCAAAGTTAGAAGGTGTATACAGCGAAATTTACAAGGTCTTAAAACCAGGTGGTACATTTGCCGTTTACGAATGGGTAATGACTGATAAATATGACGAAAATAATCCTGAACATAGGAAAATTGCTTACGAAATTGAACTTGGTGATGGTATCCCCAAGATGTTCCATGTTGACGTAGCTAGAAAAGCCTTAAAGAACTGTGGTTTCGAAGTCCTTGTTAGTGAAGATTTGGCAGATAATGATGATGAAATTCCTTGGTATTATCCATTGACCGGTGAATGGAAGTATGTTCAAAACCTAGCTAATTTGGCCACATTCTTCAGAACTTCTTACTTCGGTAGACAATTTACCACGGCAATGGTTACTGTCATGGAAAAATTAGGTCTAGCTCCAGAAGGTTCCAAAGAAGTTACTGCTGCTCTAGAAAATGCTGCAGTTGGTTTAGTTGCCGGTGGTAAATCCAAGTTATTCACTCCGATGATGCTGTTTGTTGCTAAGAAACCGGAAGAGCCCGAAACTTCCCCCAGCACTTCTAAGGAGGAAACTCAATAGATTAACTAGACAAAACAAGATTCAATAAAATGCACCATATATACGTTTTTTATATATGCAAATAGAATGGCACGTTTATCGCTACAGTTTTCCCCATTCGTGGACTGTCCAGCATTTTTTCTACCCCACAACATAATTTACATATAATAACTATCTAACTAGGCTTTTTCTTTCTCATCTTTCCGTGGCGAGCGACTTACAATGTGCTAATCAAATGAAAAACAGCACTATCCAATACAGAAATGTGCTACTACCCCTTCAGTTAGAGGTTGCAAGAATTTAGTATCATAACTGGTTCGTATTTATGTGCTGAAATGGTGAAAGTTAAGTCCAAGAACAGTGTCATAAAGCTATTATCTACAGCGGCGAGCGGTTATTCTCGTTACATTTCAGTAAAGAAAGGTGCACCTTTAGTTACCCAAGTTAGATACGATCCTGTTGTGAAACGTCATGTGCTCTTCAAAGAAGCTAAGAAAAGAAAGGTAGCAGAAAGGAAACCATTGGATTTCTTGCGAACAGCCAAGTGAAAAAAAAATGAATACGTACGAGCTCTAACAGGCTAAAAACCATCTCATATACAGATATTGTGCATTTCTTTCATCCATCCTGTAAATAAGTATATAAATAAATACGTACGTTATTATATACGATTTAAACTGAAAGAAATTTCGTCAGTAAGATAGAGGTTATTAAAAAATACATTACAATAATCAACTTGCTCCTAATACAGTTGATGTTTCATTCAGATATGCTAAGACAGATATGCATACATACATACATATACGTAAAAGTTAAAATCAGGGAAAACTTATGACATACAAATGCAAACATAAATGAAAAGAAAAATAGAGATTCAGTATGTCATCGAAACACTGGAATCTTTTTTACTATCCTTATTAATACGATGATATTAAAGTCTGTTTTTTTGTTGATTTCTTCTTGGATGATATTGGTCTCTCCTTTTAGTAGTTAATGACCTCCCCAAGTACTATTACCACCATAGTTTGACTTATTTCCTTGATTGTTCCAAGCAGATCTATTTCCATCATCTTGGTTACCCCAAGCAGAAGCTCCACCATCTCTTGTACTCTTATTATTGTTGTTACCTCCCCAGGTGGAAGCCCCGCCGTAAGCTGATTTGTCGCCGGTACCACCCCAAGTAGACATGGCACCGTTAGATTCACCGCCTGAAGCCCAAGTCGAAGCACCGCCCCAACTTGATTTGTTACCCCAGGCTGAAGCACCACCCCAAGTGGAAGTAGCGCCTGTACCTTGGCCGCCCCAAGCTGAGGCACCACCACCAGCACCGCCCCAAGTGGAAGCACCTCCATTGCCTTGGCCACCCCAAGTGGACGCACCACCCCATGAAGAGACGCCACCACCACCTGAACCACCATGCGCATTTACAGCTGGAGTTTTACCACCATCGAACGAACTCCATCCTGGTGTCATACCACCGCCAAGACCTGGAGAGTTAGAAGCAGCACCTGCAGCAATACCACCAGTAGCCATATTTCTTGGTGCACTAACGTAACTTGGGCCCATTCTGGCCTGTGGAACTCTACCACGTCTATTAACCAATTCATCATACGTGATACCTTCACCACCTTCACGGTTATAATATGTTAGTTTATGTTTATCAATTGTAATGTGTTTATTCTTGGAATGCAATTCGACGGTAGCTTTATCACCATTCACATCTTTAACAATACCTAATTGACCTTTATACCCAGCAGAGCGAATTCTAACCGTTTTACCAAGTGCCACTTCACGACCTCCTCTGGATTGAATAGGTTGCTGGAACGTTTTAGAAGATGGAGGTCCCATTTTAGAAATGATTTCTGGATTCATTTTGCTTAGATCCATTTTATTACTTAGCATATTATCCTTAGACGCTACAGCTTCAACGTTACTAGGATTAACAACAAAAACCCCGGCATTTTCAACAATCCTCTTCGAGACGACAAAAATTTGTTGCGTTTGTATGTATAGAACTTGACCTTCCCTACGGGAACCTACTTTTTCTACTATCGTATCACCAATTTTAATTTCGTTACCATTTGCATCAACACTAGAAACTCGTGCACGCGCAGTGTTTATTTTGCTCAGGATAGAACCCTTGGTAATTGTCGACACTTTGCCTGTTTCATCAATGACTTTGAAGATATCGTGTCCAGCCTGAATAATACACGCGACATTCTTGGCACTCAATTCCACTATATCATGCAACGCGTATTCGCTTGATGTAGCTGTAGTGTCAATAGATTTAGATAAATTGTTTGCTGTAATCGTAACTTCCCTGCTTGTTTGAGTTGACATAAAAGTTACTTGACCCTGCTCTACCATAAGAACTAAACCAGCGTCACCTTGATGTTCACCATTGATGACAGTAACATGATCACCAGGTTCAAATATTTTTCTTAGAGTAGAGATAGGAAATTCCAGAGGAGTTGTGAAACCATTAAGTTTGATAGTGGCGATATCTTTCGTAGTTCTTGTTACGATACCTTTGGAACCACGTTGTTCCCCGTTTAGAACTTCGATACGATCTCCCGGTTGAAAAGTAACTTTTGCAGCTTGAGCCTTTTTTATTGACTGTGAGACTGATGTTAAATCCATCGCGCCCTCTTTGGAACCAAACCTTGCCAATTCTTCCACGGTAGGCTGAATATTTTTAGTTTCCACATGTTGAATTCTGAAAGACTTATATAAATAGCCATCGATATAGTCTTCATTCTTATAAGTAAAGTGACGATCATCTCTTTTGTAAAGATTAGCTTGATCTAATCTTAAAGCCATCGTTGGATTGAACAGTTGGGGTGGAGCCCTATGAGCAAAAGTGGGTCTTCTAGATTTACGTTGCTGGGTAGTTGGGTCAATTTCGTCAAATTTACCATAATCCAAACGAGGAACAATTTTCAGCATTACTTCCAAGTTATTCTCACTAATTTGGTCAACCATCGCTAAATCACCTTTGTAAATACCCCTCTTAATACGTACATAACTGCCTTCTTCCAAGGAAACGTCATCAGATTTATTTGGTTTTAATAACAAAGGTAACTCCTGAACTGGAATTAGCAATTTTTGGGAAATGTAAATATCTGGAACACCATTGCAAAATTTTTCGATAACAGATTGTTTGGGAGCTTCAATATAGATTCTTCCAGTATAATTATCCCTTTGAAAAATGGATAAAATTTTTAGCTTTTTCTTACCCATGGCTCTATCCAAATTGAATTTCTTTTTCAGTAATTTACGAATCAGTTCCTTCTCTTTGCCTGGTCTACAACGTACACCCCAAATGGTAGCCGTATCAACACTTGGCAAAAGAAACCTTTGTGGCACGTAACCATCTTGTGCTGCAGCACGATATTGCTTGGAACTACTTCTACCATAACGTTCCCTCAACTCTTTCGCTAACCTTTGAGCGTCTTCTTCTGAACTCTTGTTCAAATCTTGGTCCAGTTGTCTATGTAACCTATCGTCTCTTCTTGCACCTGGAGTATTTGTTTCATCATCCTCATCATCACCGTGGGTAATAAAACCCTCACGAACCAACTCTGAATCTTCTTCATCTTCATCTTCATCTTCATCATCACTAACTTCAGCTTCGATATCCAAGAATCTGTTCCTCTCCTGACGACGCCTCTTAGTTGGGGCTTCATCATCATCCTCATCCTCATCCTCATCTTCTTCGTCATCTTCATCATCATCATCGTTGTCTTCGTCATCTTTGTCATTGCCATTGCTGTTCTTGACATCCTCCTCCCGAGGTCTCTTTCTTTCATCAGAGCTTTCTTCCTCCTTGACAGTTTCATTTGTTTCTGATGAACCTGCATGTGGAGTTTCTGATGCAATATCTGTGGCTGAAATGGAAGAAGCAGACTTGTGACTATATGACGCCTGTTCTGGGGCTACTGTTTCTACGCTATTTTCGGGTTGCTGAGACTCAACTTTTTCTTCTTTTTCATTATCTAGGGAGGAAATATTGCTCGTACTTTCCACATGTTCTTTACTTTCTGTTGCGATGACAGTGCTACTGTCAACAGCATTATCGATACTAGTATTCTCATCTTTAGTGGCAGTTGGCTGGGGAACCACCACAGGATCTGCAACTTGTTGATCATGGTCCTGCATGTTCACGTTTGTGTCCGAGTTGTCACTCATGATTATCACAACACCCGTTCCTTTTCTCCTTCTGCTCTCAGCTACTTATGGAAGTGATTCTTGTTAGTGGTATCAATCTTTTAATATTTCCATCTAAATTTTTTCTATTTGTCGCATATTAGGCGGGTCACCCTCAAAGGTACAGGTAGAAAATACATAGTAGTTTGCATTTACCATTATTGTACTTGCAAACATCATCATTAACAACGCCTGTTAGCTTATGGAGTTCTAAACTCAATCGTAATGAGCAAATCCAGTAGTATTAGTTATGAGAGGGTAGAGTTATTTGAAAATCCCAAAGTACCCAGTGAAGTAGAAGATGAAATACTAGAAAAATATGCGGAGTCTAGCCTGGATCACGATATGACCGTCAATGATTTGCCAGGATTCTTCCAGGATTTACAACTAGAGCCCACAATTTGCAAACTGGTAAGAAATGAAGATGTTATTATTGAGGGTACTGACGTAATAGATTTTACGAAACTGGTACGACGTACATGCCAGTTGTTGATACTAATGAATAATTTAGCAGTAATAGATGATATGTGGTCGATGCTCATTAGGAACTGCGGCAGAGACGTTGAATTTCCACGTGTAGCGTTAAGAGATCATGTACTAAGTGTAAAAGATCTACAAAAAATCTCCAATCTCATCGGGACGGACCAGAGCGCTGGGACCATTGAAATGATCAGTTGTGCTACCGATGGCAAGAGGCTTTTCATGACATATTTAGACTTTGGTTGCGTGCTTGGAAAATTAGGATACTTAAAGATGTAAATGGGTAAAGCCATATTCAAGTATCCTCCTTCTCCATTTCGTGGTTTAAGGATCAATTTATATATGTAAACTGTAAAAATAGTTGAATACATATGCGATTATATAATGATTTGGTACACAAATGCGTGAAGTGTTCCTCTCCTTTTTGCTTAAATGATATGTTTCGTTTTAAAGTAGTTCTTCAAATAGTTGACTTGCCAAGCACCTAGCGAGGATAAAACAATGATAACCAAGATGGAGAAGTTTCTTACTCTTCTGTTGGTTGACTCATTAGTGTCTCTTAATCTTTCCTCTCTATTCTTCAAGTAGTGTAATTCGTCAACAATTTCGTCGGTGATTTCCTCCACTCTGCGCAACTCAACTTCTATAGGCTTTAACTTTTCATTGGCACTGATCTTGTTCCAATCACGAGCTTCAGCACCGCTCTCAATGTCCAACTCAACGGCCCTGCTCAAAGAACGACCACGATATTGAGCCTCGTTTTCGAAGCAAACGTCGAAGGCTGTGGAAGATGAGGCAGTGAACGCAACACGAACGTCACCTGCAAAATCCCTCTTTCTACGATACTCATTTCCAACAGAATCACGAACAACAAGATTTAACTTTTGTCCATCACCAACAGAACCATCTGAATGCACGTCCACGACAACTAATTGACCTTCACTGACAAAATCACGAATACAAACCGGTTCTGGGTTCGTAGATGCTGCAATGTCCAAATGTAAACCCTGTACGGTCACCACTAAAGAGATTAAAGCTGCCAACCAAAACTGTAACATCTGCATCCTTTTTTGCTTTTTGTTTATGGGATCAACTGAATTATACAATTATAAACGTAGCCCCCAACTCCTAAAACAAACATATAACACGTAACAGCTAACAGTTGACCAAAATCATTAGGGAGACGAAAGAGTAAAGACAAAAAATGAAAAAGTAAACTTCAGAAGCTCTTTATACGCGTTTGTCGTTTTTTACGAGAATGTTCCATTATTACTCTTCATCATCCTCATCCTCCTCAACAAGAGCTTCTACTAAAAGACTGCCGTTTGGCCATAGCTGAGGTACTCGGTCCACTGAAGTCTGTTCATCGGGATGTACGGCATACTTAGGAAAAGGAGATACCAATTCGAAGTCGAACCCGAGTTTACTTTGCTCGGTATTGAAAGAAGTAATCTCATTGTTGATGATGTCACCCAGCTCTTCGATACTAGTAGCATTATTTATACCGAGTTGTCCTTCTTTGAAGCAAAGTACATCATCGTCTGTAGACAACTGTTTGATTCTCTCCTGAAGGGCTTTACACCATTCGGCAGGGTCACTAGAGTATACCTCGAGGTATATGTGGCATCCGATGGATTGGTAGAGTTGGTAAAGCGTGGTCATGGAGGGATACTTCTTGATAAATCTTTTGCCACTGGAAGTCCTGAACTGCAGGGTAGCTTGCTTTGCCGTTGTATCCAATGGCTGGAGTTCATCGATACAAGCCTTTAACCAGTTTAATTGGCGTGCAGTTGAGTTTAATTTCAAATCTTGAGCAAGTTTCAGGCTTTTTTCCTTTTCTACGGCTTTGACTTTGTCCATTTCTAACGACTTTTTGTATGCATCTTCCTGTAGCTTTTTTATTTCTCTTGACATACGTAGCTCGTGCATTTCAGTTTTGTTAACAACTAACTCCGGACTGTACCTATCCACCGCGCTTGTTAACGACTGCAAGAACTTATTCAACGAATTGACCCTTAATTTGGCAAGAACAGAGAGTCTCTGCGAGGGCACAGTCTCCGAATGAGTTGTTCTGTTAGCCACATTGGCAATGAGGAAGATCTCCGGCGTGTTTCTGACACCTAGCTGCCGAGCAATTAGCCAAGGTTCCAACTCATGTACACACTTCAAATAAATGATAAGGTCGTTGTCAATCTTACGCAAGTACTGTAAGGTCTTTTTGTTTAACAAAATCTTTTCCAATAGTAACTTTGAATTAACGTCTATGGCGTCAGAATCGGCGTCGTATGTTTCACCAACTAGGATGAGCAACATAAACTTGAATTCCTCTTTTGCGATACGCAACGCCTCATTGAAGGGAATGTCAGGTTCAAAGCTTTTGAGCTGGCAAAATGCATCTTTGTCCTTAGTGTCACCCAATATTTCAGAAAGCGGAATATGCGTTTCTCTGGTGGGTGTCTTTGGAACTTTGGAGATCTTGGGCTTTCCTGAGTGACCACCACCACTTATTGAATGCAAGGATAAAAGAGTGCAAAAGAACGTGATTATTGTGGCGGACAACCTATTGATTATCCGAGGAACTAACAGCAAAACGAAGAGAAAGGGGTTGCCATCATAACTGAAAGATTCAAGCATTGACCACACGGTGTTAGAGCGTCCATTCAACCCAATCGTTCTGAAATCATGACGGAAGTTAGCTGGCAACGGCCTGATCACGGGCAGTGAGGTTGTAAACGACAAGGGCCTGGGGCCCAACATGGGTGGAGCTGAGGTATTAGCGATCGGTGCAGGTGTTTGAGCAGGCTCCCTCACAATCTCTTCCGACTCGCCTTTCCATTCTCCATCAAAATATCGGCTCAATGCGGGTTCTAACTGCCAGCCATGGTTCCTCAACAGTCTCACCACATCCGGCAAGTCCTCTTGGGGGAAATTAGTAATGACCTGGAACTCGTTTAACTTTTCCTCCTCAGTGTGAGAGAGATGGAATTCACTATCATTATGATTGATCACTGGCATCTTGGATTATACTGTGAAATTTGTTACATACTTCTACTGCGACACCTGATACTACAAATACACCTGGCTACCTATATACCATCTTCATCTCTTCTGGGCCACCACCCACCAGTTGTCGCGCTCAAAGCCCTCACTATGCACGGAGGCGCCAGCTTGGCGGCAATCTTCAGCCAATTCGCCCTCACGGTATAAGTGATAATACCGATATTTCACCTCTTCCTTTTCCTGAAATTGATCTTGCTGTTGCTCACCTTCGCCACCGCTAGAAAGATCATTGCGTTGTTGTTCCTCTTTCCAGCGCTGCAAGTACTCGGAACGCTCCTTTGGAGGAATACTCGTCAAGTCTGGCTTTGACTTGGTCTTGGCCTTTACAACCGGCGTAGATTTGGATCTGGGTCCGAGTTTATCCTTGGGAAGAACCCAGGGGACGAAGACGTCTTGCTCCATGCCCTCATGGTAGCCTCTACGAGAGTTGCCCTGTTCCAGAGCCCAACAGTAGATCAACGCTTGCCCGCCCTGGCGCAGCTTCGATAAAACGTGTCTGATCACTTCAACACGTCTTTCTCTCGTAGACCAGTGATGCACTACGGCGATTGAGATAGCGAAGTCGAATGTGTTGTCCTTATGTGGTAGGTTCAGCCCGTCTGCCACCAAGAGGTTGTACGATGGATTTATCCCCCTGGCACACTCAATGAGGCCATCCGAGCGGTCTGACCCAATAATATACACGTTGGGGTTTACTCCGAGATACTTGCCGTTACCACACCCAACGTCAATACCGACGGCACCTGTTGCACGAGTCTGCAAGAACTGCGTTACTATGGGCCATGGCTTGTACCTGGTCTGCGAAAAATGTGGCGCTATCTCGTTATAAACCTTGTGGACGTACTCCTGTTCTTTTTCAGCTGCTTCATTCGCCTTCATGTTGCTTTCGTAGACTCTTAATTCTTCGCTCTCCAAACCTCATCTCTGCTCAAGTCATTACCGAGTTTTGTCTCTTCTTTTTCAATTCCTCAAACTGGAAAGTCGAAGAAAGTGAAAAATTACAAAAACCATGTACATGAATGATTAGCCCATATAAGGAAAAATACAAACTGAACTTCAGTCGCACCAGCTACGTTATGAATGAACCTCAAGGTCCTTTGGACACTATTCCTAAAGTCAACTACCCGCCAATACTGACAATAGCAAACTATTTCTCTACTAAACAGATGATTGACCAAGTTATCAGTGAGGATCAAGACTACGTTACGTGGAAATTACAAAACTTACGAACAGGGGGTGCACCAATTAACAATCAATTGAAAAAGTATCCGAAATATAAATATAAGAAAGCCAGAATAAACCAGCAAGATCCGGACTCTATCAATAAAGTCCCTGAGAATCTAATCTTTCCACAAGATATCTTGAGGCAACAAATAAAAAATAACGAAGCCATTGGTAACGAAGATAAAAATGACAAACTTATGCAAGACGAACAATTTAAACTCTTAGTTACCAATTTGGATAAAGATCAAACCAACCGGTTTGAGGTTTTCCATAGAACATCCCTAAACAAAACACAGGTCAAAAAGTTGGCTAGCACAGTGGCTAATCAAACCATAAGTGAGAATATGCGCGTCTTTTTGCAAGCAGTAGGCAAGATATACGCTGGCGAGATAATCGAACTGGCTATGGTTGTGAAGAATAAATGGTTGACAAGTCAAATGTGCATAGAGTTTGACAAGAGGACCAAGATAGGCTATAAATTGAAAAAATACCTAAAAAAATTAACGTTTTCCATCATAGAGAACCAGCAGTACAAACAAGACTACCAATC
This sequence comes from Saccharomyces jurei, assembly GCA_900290405.1. NCBI lineage: Eukaryota > Fungi > Ascomycota > Saccharomycetes > Saccharomycetales > Saccharomycetaceae > Saccharomyces > Saccharomyces jurei. The sequence continues at coordinate 237,063 of LT986462.1, read as the reverse complement.
CGATAGCGTACCCGAAGACGAGCCTGATTTTTACTTTGACGATGAAGAAGTAGACAAACGCGAAACTACGTTGGGCAACTCATTATTGCAATCAAAGTCCCTACAAAAATCTGACAACAATTCACAGGATCTGAAGCTACAACTTATAGAGCAGTACAATAAGCTTGTTATCCAATTCAACAAACTAGACGTAAGCATCGAAAAATACAACAGTAGTCCCATCTTGCCCGAGCACATCCGTGAAGCATGGAGACTCTATCGTCTGCAGTCGGATACTTTGCCCAATGCTTACTGGAGAACACAAGGCGAAGGGCAGGGATCCATGTTCAGATAAATATATATATATGGATAAGTATATATCACGTACAACAGCGATTCCGTTATATATACAATTATGTATATGTTTTTTGACATGTCGTTTATAATGACAATGCTATTTTTAAAAAGGATAGCGTATAAATTAGTGAAAAAAAAAAAAGAAAACGACTATTGTAAATCTTTTCCAGTTTTGCTACTCAGCTCTCTCTCATGAACCATTGACACGCGAGTAACATAAAAGCACAACACAATAGCCTCCATAGTTTGTTTTGTTGTTTTGACAATACGTGTTAGATCTTTTTCTCTCAAGCTAAATATAAAGATTATATAAAAAAGTACTTCTCTGAAATACATTTGATTATACTTTTCTTTATTGTTTTATTTTTATTTTATCGTTATAGTCGCTTCTTTTCTCCTAAAGATTTTGTCATAAAACAGCAATCAACCACTCTCAGTTCTTCTTTCCTTCGTTTTCAAAATGGGTAACTCAAGTTCAAAATCATCTAAAAAGGGTTCACATTCGAGCTCCTCGAAAAGTCCCCGTCCTCAAGTGTCAAGAACTGAGACTTCTCATTCTGTTAAGTCCACCAAATCAAATAAATCATCGAGATCAAGGCGATCCCTTCCTTCATCGTCCACTACGAACACTAATTCAAACATCGCCGATCCCTCCACTCCATCGAAGTCAAACCTTGAAGTTAACCATCAACGACATAGCTCACACACAAATCGCTACCATTTTCCCTCTAGTTCACATTCGCATTCAAACTCTCAAAACGAATTGTTAGCTACTCCTTCATCCTCCTCTACTAAGAGGCCTTCTACTTCAAGAAGATCAAGCTATAATACGAAGGCAGCCGCTGATTTACCTCCTTCAATGATCCAAATGGAGCCTAAATCGCCCATCTTAAAAACGAATAATAGCAGTGCGCATGTATCTAAGCATAAGTCTCCATATTCCTCTACCTATTATGAGAACGCCTTAACAGATGATGATAATGATGATAAAGACAACGACATCTCACATACTAAAAGGTTTTCCAGATCTTCAAATTCTCGTCCGTCCAGTATAAGAAGTGGTTCAGTGTCAAGAAGAAAATCAGATGTGACCCATGAAGAGGCTAACAATGGACTGAACCCCTCTAACAATCAGGAAAACTACCTGGTACAGGCATTAACTCGGTCCAATTCCCATGCTTCTTCATTGCATAGTAGGAAATCTTCGTTTGGGTCGGACGGTAATACTGCTTATAGTACCCCATTGAATTCCCCAGGCTTGTCTAAACTAATAGACCACTCTGGTGAATATTTCACCTCTAATTCAACCTCCTCGTTGAATCAACATTCGAGCCGCGATATTTACCCAAGCAAACTCCTCAATCACGATGACGACATTGAAAACTCGTCTCAACTGAGTGAATCCCATATATCAACGGAGAATATTAATGATAAACTTAAAAACACCATGAATAACACAAAAGATCCGAATGAGGAGTTCGATGATATAATGCACTCTTCTACAAATAAGAATGCAACAAAAAAATTTAAAAAACCTATTGATATTGATGAAACTATTCAAAAATTACTAGATGCGGGCTATGCTGCTAAGAGAACAAAAAATGTTTGTCTGAAAAACAACGAAATTTTACAGATTTGCATCAAGGCTCGTGAAATTTTTCTTTCCCAACCCTCCTTATTAGAGCTATCTCCTCCTGTGAAAATTGTAGGTGACGTTCATGGCCAATACGGGGATCTATTAAGGCTTTTCACTAAATGCGGGTTCCCACCATCATCAAATTATTTATTCCTAGGTGACTATGTGGACCGTGGCAAACAGTCGCTGGAAACAATACTATTGTTGTTTTGTTACAAAATAAAATATCCAGAAAATTTCTTTCTATTAAGAGGCAACCATGAATGCGCCAATGTTACCAGAGTTTATGGATTTTATGATGAATGTAAACGTCGTTGTAACATCAAGATCTGGAAAACTTTTATCGACACCTTCAATACACTACCATTGGCCGCCATTGTCGCTGGGAAAATTTTTTGTGTTCATGGTGGATTATCACCAGTTTTAAATTCTATGGATGAAATTAGACATGTAGTTAGACCCACGGATGTCCCTGATTTTGGTCTAATCAATGATCTTTTATGGTCAGATCCAACAGATTCACCTAACGAATGGGAGGATAATGAACGTGGTGTAAGTTACTGTTACAATAAGGTGGCCATTAACAAATTCTTGAACAAGTTCGGCTTTGATTTGGTTTGTAGAGCCCACATGGTTGTAGAAGATGGTTATGAATTTTTCAATGATAGAAGTCTTGTTACGGTATTTTCTGCACCAAACTATTGCGGGGAATTTGATAATTGGGGGGCCGTGATGAGCGTAAGTGAAGGTTTGTTATGTTCTTTTGAATTATTGGATCCACTAGATAGTGCTGCCTTGAAACAAGTTATGAAGAAAGGCAGACAAGAAAGAAAACTGGCTAATCAGCAGCAGCAGATGATGGAAACAAGCACAATAAATGACAACGAGTCTCAACAGCAAGTTTATTAGCCTAAAGGAATTCAAAGTATCATATTCTTTATTTCATGAACAACCCGACGATGTACATACACATATATATGAAAGATAGGAAAATAAAAACTCCATCTTTCTCTTAATGACATTAAAAAACTTCGCTTTATTCAGCGTCTGCCTTCACATGTTTAGCATTATTAATTCGTTCCATAGAACATTATGAAAGTTTTTTTCAACTCTGCTTTCGCTATAATTCACCAGTTCATGTACATTAAGTGATTATATATAGTCATCCATTTAAATAATCGTTATATACCATAAAATGGTTTCACTAGTTTCATTATTTACCGCATATATTATGAGAGGATATTAACGAACTCTGCATATGTTTACGAAATTTCATTTAACTTCTTTAAGAAATATGAGCCTTTCAATGGTAGACCAATCAAGAAAATATATAGTCAAAATTAATTAATCAGAAAGAGGAAATTGAAAAAAAAAAAAATAAAAATAACTTTAGAGGAAATGGACAGAAATCGGCACAAATAACAAAGGAAAAAAAAATAGAAGTGAGAGAAAGAAATTTGTCAGGAAAAGGAATACTATATTACATTACCTACAACTGCATAACCGAGTAAAACAATAGTACAACAGATGAAAAAGATTCCGATACACGAATCACTAAGACATGTCTGTTGTTTTAGAGTTGTAGTTGGAGTAGTTACCACCACTGCTTCCACGTCCACCACGGCTTCCGCGATTGTTATATGTACCTCTACCAAATCCTCTTCCTCTACCAAACCCTCTTCCTCTTGAACCTCCATTCATACCACTGCTGTTATAGTTGCCACGTCCGTTATTCCTCATAGAATCATTATTACTTTGGCCAAGGAATCCACTTGCTGGTTTGAAGATGGAGTATTGTTGAGTATTGGATGCCGAGTTTGTAAAATCATTGTTCTTGTTTCCTGATGCATCTGAAGATGACTCTGAGCTTCCTATTCCGTCTTCGTTGCTCTGTCGGTCATGATACCTTGAACCGCTATTATTGTTAGAGTTATCAATAGTATTACTATTGTTGTTGTAAGAGTTACCGCCGCGATATCCACCGCGATTACCACGATTACTATACCCGGCTTTAAAGTTGCCACTATTTGGGCCCCCACGATATCTATTACTTCCTCTGAAATTTCCATTATTGTTATTATGGTTTCCGTTGTATTTTGTTCTACCAGTATTGTATTCTCTTTCCACATTCTTGAAAGTGAATTGTTTATCAGTATCTAGTTCTATGTGTTTATCTTTATCGCTTGGTGCATCTGCTTGAGTCTTATCATTGTCGCATTTCTCAAAGCCTTGTTCATCTCCTCCTTTGAATTCGTCTGTTTTATCTGTTTTAGACTGTAATTCAAGAGCTGGTGAACCGAGCTTGCTTAAAGGAGTGCCTTTCTTGGAAGTCTCATTAACCACGGATCTCTCCACCACTTCAGAATAACTTAAAGGTTTAGGGGTTTGGGTTGCAGACTGTGATTTCTCGTCTGTAGATGGTTGCTTTTTCAAAATTGTAATCTTGCCGCCTGCTGCAGTAGTTGCCATGGGATCACTACTAGGAACCAATGATGCCCTCAAAGTCGTTGTATCTTCCACGTGCAAACTTTCCATTTTTTCTTCAATGTCTAAGATCTTTGATTGTGTATCAACTGGTTTAGCACTTCCAAAAGGATTGGATTTAGATCTTGCGGTTTTGGCCACAAAGGGTTTTCCGGCATCATCTTTCGGGTCCGTTAACAACTTCACCTTTGTGCTGTAATCTTTGAAATCATCAAATTCAGCAGGTGCCGTCGTAATGTGGTAAATTTCCTTCAGAGGAGTGGTCCAATAGTTCAAAATCTTGTCCATATCACGAGATGTGTATAGCTCGACAAATGCTACCTTCGAGCCACGTTTAAAATTCTGGTCAAAAACCGAGCCCGATTTCAAGGTAGAAATACTGGGATTCTTATTTATCTCCCAGAACAACTTGAACTTAATATATTTAGTAAATTTTGCTTGAAAAAGATCCTCAATGTCAAAATTAGAAAATCTAGGTGGTAAATCAGAAAATTTGACAATATAAGGAGGGCCCTGCTGATGCTCCAGGGGGTGGTGATGATTGGCAAAATCCCCCATACTGCCACCACCAAAAGGACCAGAATTAGTAAAGTGCGATCTGCTCATAGGGCCATGGCCGCCGTGTGGGCCCTGTTGGTGACCATCGCGTTGATGTTCGCTACCTGCCTTGGTTTGTTTTAAGATATCGATATTCGTAGTGTTGCTTATAGCATCCAAGTTGATATCTTCTTCATCCCATACTGACTCACCTAAAGTGTCATTCCCCAGAAACTCTTCCAGGGACATTTTCTTCGTAGTACCATTACTATTAGATGTATTATTCGTTCCTTAATAGAAACATATTTAGACATTTCGTGACCTTCTCTTCTTCGTAGAAAACTCAGCTGATTAGGGCGAATCTAAAAAGTTGCAAGACCATGTCTAACCAGCTCAATTTAGACAAATAATAAAGAAAGAGAAGAGGCCAAGAGAGAAGATTGTTCAATTGTTAGTGGCTATTTAGACTTTGGGCTTTTTTATTTCAAAAATCCACGTGAATATTATATCCTCTTCCATGCTATAATTCCTACGTATGACTGAAACAGAAGAAAGTAGTAAACATAAAAATAAAAAACAAAGAGAAAAGGAAACAAAAGAGGACCGTTATGGATCAAAAGAGCCAATTAGAAAACCGAGGCACATACCCATTTCTTCCCGTTCCAGCACTCTATGTGATTGAGATCGAGTGAGCAAACGTGTATTTCCAGAATGGTTTCTTGTCCAATTCTTTGTGGAGATAAGCTGTAAGTCTAAAGAACATATTTCTATAGTTCTGATTTATTTAAAAGAACCCAAAATTTCCGAAATTTCAATGCAATTCTGCCCTAATAAACCTATCTTTACATATAGGGGTTGAGTAAAAAATATAACAATTTGTGGAAACCCCTATTAAATTACTTTCATAGCCCTTAGGGTAAAATGAGCCATGTGACTTTGCATTTTTTTTTTTTTAAAGTTTTTCTTCAAAGAATTTTAGGCTGTACTTTTACTCTGTATCTCTCTATTTAGTAATAAATCTTCTGTAAAAAGTGTGGTTGTGGAAATTTATTTTAGCGATGCGCAATCGGAGTCTTTTCAATTTCTTAGGACTTGTAAAAAACGTATCTTAATACATAATTTGTACATATTCTTGTTCACAGATTGGCATAAGACATTGGCTTTGATATTTTATTACATTTCATTGCATTGTGTTGTGGTTAAGACAAACAGGTAAAGGAAGTTTCTCCTTTTTTCCCCTATCTATTTTCCTCTTCTCAGCTAAAAGTTCGTTAAAACCATGGTGTCAAAGGATCAAACGTCCTTTAATAAGAGGTGGACGTTGGGTCTTCTAATGTTGAGTTTAGTTATTATTTTGTGGGTTTTATCGTCTTTCCTGATAAACTTGATCTTCGAAGATGACTCGTATAAGAAGCCGTTCTTCATCACATATATCAATACTGCAGCCTTTATCTTTTATCTCTTCCCTACTGCGAAGGCAGTGATGGTGAATTACAAAGACACAGGCTGCGCGAACGTTCATCGCGAACTAATTATGGAGGAAGAAGGCGCTGGCAGTGATGTCAATGACTCGGTTGATGTAAGCAGTCCTTTATTGACGAACCTCGAGGCAGGTGCGCAGGCAAGTTATAAGAAGAGGCTGACATTGTCTGAAACTATTAAGTTAAGTGCAGAGTTCTGTATACTTTGGTTTACGGCGAACCTCGTGACCAATGCTTCGCTAGCGTTTACATCAGTGGCATCGCAGACAATTCTTTCCACTACTTCTTCCTTTTTCACTTTGTTTATAGGTGCTATCTGCCATGTTGAATCGTTGAACAAGTCCAAAATACTGGGGTCGTTCATCTCATTTGTTGGTATAATTATGGTCACCAAATCAGATTCTCATCAACATTATCAACGTCACATCGTAAACGTCAGCGGTGACGATAACGACACTATGCGGTCTCTTATGGGCAACTTGTTGGCGCTTGCAGGGGCCGTACTGTACGGTGTATACAGTACGCTGTTGAAAAGAGAAGTCGGAGACGAGACTCGTGTCAATATGAAGATTTTTTTCGGCTTTGTTGGTCTCTTTAACCTGCTCTTTCTATGGCCATCGCTGATAGTGTTAGACTTTTTTGGCTGGGAACCGTTCGCTCTGCCCAAGGATCCTAAAGTTATCATAATCATCCTTGTCAACTGTCTCATCACATTTATTAGCGACTTTTGTTGGGCAAAGGCCATGTTATTGACAAGCCCTTTGACTGTTACCGTAGGATTGAGCATAACGATTCCTCTAGCGATGTTTGGTGATGTAATATTTAAGCACAAAACCATGTCCGTGCTCTATTTATTTGGTGCTACCCTCATCTTAGGCTCATTTTTCATTATTAATAAAAACTCTGAGGAGGATCATTTTGAAAATTTAATAACGGCAAGCCCTTATGAATCAGTTGAACCACCAGTAGCAGACAACTGATCTGCAGAAATAACATCTGTCTTTTATTTCATCTAGAAAATAAGAATAAAATAGAATGACATAACTCGAAAGAATAAAATAAAACTATCTGCATGTAACTTTCTAAGCTTTAGAAAAAATTTTTTTTATCTATATAGAATGTATATTATAACTTCTCTAATAATAATCTCGTCCCTGTGTGATTTGGAAATCTTACTTATTCTTTTACAGCGCTGATATTTACAGAAAAGAAGGCATAGAAAACCTAATAAAAAAAGAGTATCATTGACTCGATGCAACTCTCTATTGCTCATATCCAACTTCCTGATAAGAAGAAATTCAATTCAACTCGTTGCAATGTCATTGAAAAGAACATTTTGCTAAAAATTAAAAAACAATTGGGTACCCTGGACTCTTGATCAAATAACAACTAATGAAATAAGAAAAGAAATAAAATAAAACGCATGCCAAAAATGACGCTAGTATTCCCTTCGTCTTTTCATTTATCCACGAAATCTTGGGCAGACAAACTAAAAGTACAGACAACGCAGACATCACGATATACATCGCTGATACTGAAAAGATTTCCACGCCGAATTGCCATCCTGAACCACCACTAAAGTACATTATATGATTCTTAGCATCACGTGCGATGAGAGGAATTCTATTCATTTCTACAAATTTGTAACCACTAATGCTTGGTAAAAGTATACCAAACGATAATATCATGGGGAAAAATTTCCATTTATTAGTTATTTTGGGTAAAATCACCTTCTTGATGAAGATGAAAATAGCCATACATGCAACAAAATAATAAACAAATTCTTGAACATTGAAATCCTGAGGAACTGTTATCGAAATATTAAGGATCTTAGCTAGAAAATCGCCAAATTGTAAAGTATTGTCTGCATTATCAGGCACTAAAGAGTACTGATAGAAAGGCGACGTTTTCCATTCGAATTGTGTTTGTTTGTCATTCTCTGCAGGTGGATATACCACGAGGTGAGGGACATTCTGTAACTTCAAGTCCTTGACTAATTGTGGTACTTCATTGACATCTACTGAAAAAAATAGGCTCAGAGATTGTGGGGACTGCGAACGAATAACATTGGCCACCGTATGATATGTTTCCTCAAAATCGTGGCATAATTTGCAATCCATGCCCTTACTGTTTGTACCCTTCATAGTGATGTACAATATATTAAAGTAATCTGGTACACCGTGGCTCAATAATGGATAGTTCTCAGCCGTCACTGTTATGATACCAGTCTCATCTTGCAACTGGAGTATATCATCTACATTATAAGATACAGTTGCTATAGAACTCTGAAACTTCTGGAATATAAGGACAATACATAGGATAACGTATGTGATACACCACTTCATACTGTCTTTGTATTACTTTCAGTACGGGCCTTTCTTCTACAGGCATCGTTTTTATTAGAATTCGTGAAACGTAAGTTCCTGTTTTCTTCTTGCTCACTAATCATGATTTCAATTCACGCGACTATGAAATAGCGGTATACTGATATAACAGAATGAAAAGAAAAAAATGAATAAATAAGTAAATAAGTATATATTAGTGAATGTGGTTGTCTAAAATAGTGTCAAATAATATAGTAAATCTTTGCACCAAATATATGCATTTTCGAAAATATGATGAGTTAAGTTATGCTCTCTTTGGGGAAATTAACAGATATAATTACAAAGATATATTTCTTCTTAGAGTCGGTATTTCAGTCCGTTAAGCCTGTTTTTTATGTCCTTTAACTGTTTAGTTTCAGGATCCCATTCTTCAAACTCCTTGAACAACATCTTGATCTCTTCATTATTGAAATGCTTGTTTGATTCATACATTAATCCTCTCATACACCACGGCAAGCGATAAGGGTTGGCTCCTAACTCAGACAATTTGTACGGCGAGTACTCAACTGGACACATTTCAGACAAGTCAGTTGTCTCCAATGCAAACTTGATGCCTAAATGGTAGACTTGTTTCTCATTGTAAATGGTGGAGTGGCCACCTCCTGTCAAGGTACCCGCCAGAGATCCGCTTATTTCCTTTATGATTCCATGGTCGTTATAACCTAAGTCAAGTAGTGAACCAGCTATTTTGACTATGCGAGTGATGAATGCTGGCGTTTGTGATCCTCTATCAATAAATATTGCTCGAAATATGTTGGGGTGATTGGCAAAAAGACATATCGATGAATATAATGGAACCAACTGATCGTTGATGGATCCCACGAATGTAATCTTAACATTATTTGATATAATAGTTCTTAAACCTTCTATGAGGCTTTGCGATTGTTTAGAATCGAACTTTTGAAATTCGAATAACTCCCTCAACGAGTCTTTTTCAATTGTCTGGTATGCACGAACAAACAAGGTTTGATCTGCTCCATAAAATGGACCATTATTGATACCTGCCATGGCTAATACCGAGATGATTTTCTTAGAGGAACAAAATTGAATTTCATCATTGAAAAATTGGGAATTATCGAGGTTTATTATACCATTTTTAATCAGTTTTGCTAGAAGCATGATGGTGACTGGGCACCCTTGGGAATGACTTACAAAGTAAATGAAATCCGAGTTATTTATTTCTTTGCTCCAATGCTTCATCACTTCGTAGAAGAAATCCACTCTATCAAAGATCTCTCCTTCTCTTTCCAGAGCAATTTTATTTATTTCAATGGGTACTTTATATTGGTCAAAATATTCCTTCACTATTTCCTCAGCTTCTGTGACAAATTTGGTAGATGTACCCGTTGGCTCGCCAATGAAAGGTCTGATGATTTTTGTAGGAAAGAAGCCATGAACACCGACAAGAAGAACTCTAATAGGCCTGGACTGGTAATCTGACAGGAGGTTTATTTTTTTCCATGGATCTATCCTATACAAAGATTCTTTGCTACGATCTAGGCGCTCCTCATCTTTTGCCTCATTTGCAGCTGCATTTATTTCCTCCTTTAACTGATTCTGTGAATGTTGCATTGGTTCTTTTTCCTTTCGTACTCTTGATGGAGGCCTGTTATCCCAGTATTCTGTCTTCCATCTTAGAATCGTTGATGTGACTGTGTTCCATATACTTTTTTTGGGTAGAATATCAAAATCTGGTACGACAATGTTAGGAAACTGATCCCCTATATCATCCGTTAGTTTCTTTGTAGTTTTGACGTTTTTATCTTTGATTAATATAGCATCCGGTTTGTATGGTATGTAAGTATTAGTTAAGGGAGCTGGATTCAGACTACTTGCCAAATGTGATAAGGCGTTATCATCTGTGCCAGTGGGAATATTATGAGTTGGCTCCCGATCTTTTTTGCTGCTGCCCCAGAAGAATGGCCATGTTCGAGATCTTGTAGTCACTTCTGCTTTTGCTGCATTTTTATCGCCTTTGTTATTCTCGCCTTTCTCAATCTTGCTAGTTTCCTCCAAGATCGTTGTCTGTTGATCATTATGGAAGCCAGTGTCTTTATTTGGAACAGTGGCACCTTCTTGACTAATGTCTTTACTATTTTCCTTCGTATTATTTTTATTAGATGATTGCACTTCTTCGTCCTCAGTATTTCCCCACCCACATTGACCAAGATTTAGTCGCTTTGTGCTTGGGTTCCCTGGGCCCCAAACGGTCAGACTGCGTTTGAACTGAGCGCAGTGAGGTCGTTGAAGATTTTAGACTATTTCTCGGCGAGGATTGAAATGGGGTCGTGACCATTCTGCCCACTGGTATTTTGTATGCAAGTCCTTTCCAATGGTTCGTAATCGTGCCTATTCGTAGTAGTCCAAAAATGCTAGTTAGGAGGACAAATAAGCCCAAATATAGGAGTGAATCCGAATTCGGTGACTAAGAGAAACACAAAAGATAGTTTTTAAACTATTTTGGTATGTGTCTTGCCGGAATGTTCCTTCTTTTCTACACTTCAATATCTCGTGAAGCTTTGTATGAAGTCCAATATTGTCCCTATTGTCAAAAAACCTGGAAATGTGTTCGCTCTACGCGTAATTAATATATAATGGCTATGGCCAGAGATTCTGCAAAGCCGTTTACATCCATGTGGTATATGAGAAGATTGTCGATAAATTCGGTTATGACGGTAGTTCAGAAGAGAAAACAGACTACTATTGAAGACTTCTTTGGTGTAAAGAAGAGTACTATTGAGACGCCCAACAAGAAAGTAAAGACAAGTGCCACATTCACGAGCATAGCAAATGATGCAGCCACAAAAGAGGTCGTAAAGGAAGCCACTGCTAACAAAGTATCTCTTGATTCAGATACGAAGGGTACTTTTTCGAAGAACTTGAGTACCAACCTACGTTCGTTACTATTGCTAGAGCTACAAACGATTGACGATTCGTGGTTCCTACATTTGATGGACGAATTTAAAAAGCCTTATTTTGTTAAGTTGAAACAGTTCGTCAATAAAGAACAAGCTGATCATACCGTATTTCCTCCACCAAACGATATCTACTCGTGGACGAGGCTAACACCCTTTGACAAGGTCAAAGTCGTGATAATAGGCCAAGATCCATATCATAATTTTAATCAGGCGCATGGTTTGGCGTTTAGTGTCAAATCTCCCACACCAGCACCACCATCATTGAAAAATATATACAAAGAATTGAAACAAGAGTACCCCGATTTTGTTCAAGATAATAAAGTGGGAGATTTAACGCACTGGGCTTCACAAGGAGTTTTATTACTTAATACCTCATTAAGTGTAAGGGCACACAATGCAAACTCACACTCTAAGCATGGATGGGAAACTTTTACGAAAAGAGTGGTCCAAGTATTGATTCAGGACAGAGAGGCTGACGGGAAGAGTTTAGTATTTCTTTTATGGGGGAACAACGCTATTAAACTCGTAGAGTCTTTGTTGGGATCTACTTCCGTGGGAAATGGTAGTAAGTACCCAAATATTATGGTCATGAAGTCGGTACATCCATCGCCATTAAGTGCAAGCAGGGGTTTTTTGGAACCAACCATTTCAGAAAAATCAACGATTGGTTATACAATATCCGTGGAGAGGAAATGATAGACTGGAGCGTTGTTCCCGGAACGTCATTAAAAGAAGTTAAGGAGGCGAATGCTCGCTTAAAACCAAAACCAGAGGATCCTTGAATACAACTATCGCACACATAAAAATTACGCTCCAACCTCTTTAAAATCATATGATAGATAAACACTCTAAATAATCCTGTTTTGTAGCGTAAAAAACAGAAGTGAGTTTAATTATGTAAACGATTCTAAAAATTGGATATCAGACAACCAAATAAAAAGCAAAATAGGGAAATGCGTATTTAAAACAAGCAAATAACAAAGCCTGAATATGAGCAAGACGTTTAACGAAATCATTTTTTCAAAGCCTCCTTCTGAGCGTTCAATAGAGTGAAGACTGGTGCGTTCAACTTGTCTCTGCCTTTCAAAAAATCCAACTCCATGACAAAATTGTATTCCAAAAGGTTAGCTTTGAGCTCTTCAACCAATTTACCAGCGGCTACAGCAGAACCACCGGTAGCAATAATGTCATCGACAATGATAACGTTAGAGCCTGCTGGAATAGCATTTTTTTGTATCTCAAAAACATCGGAACCGTACTCCTTCTCGTAGATGGCCTTAGCACATTCACCGGGCAGTTTACCTGCTTTTCTAACTGGAACGAAACCAACACCTAAGGCCAAAGCTAAAGTTGGTCCAAATAAGAATCCACGGGATTCCAATCCGATGATATAGTCAATTTTAGCTTCCGGGAAGGCTTGTTCTAGATGTAGTTTGAAAGCATCGACCAACTTTTGGAAAAGGCCTGGATTTCTGAAAATGGGTAGAAAATCTTCGAACAGAATTCCCTCGCTAGGGAAGTTTGGATATTGGTGTAGAGCTAACTTTAATTCCTGGGCATAACTTTGTATGGACATGATTAGGAGTAGTACACGCGACAAATTTCTCTGACGTGGACAAAGTGCGTAATAATGTAACTTGACAGCGTTAAAGGAACTGAAAATACCTTTCTCACTTTCACGATGAGATAAATTTATAATGTCAAAAATTTTTCAATTCGCGGCCCGATTTTTTTCCACAGTGAGTGAGTTCTTTGAAAGTAGTATATGAATACACACTCATGGGCCCTCTATAGAATTGTAGAAATAGGAAGGTAATTGCAGGCAAATGGTAATTAAAGTGGCTGTCTGAGTATGGATGGTGCGCTGATAAATTCTGTTTCGTACGTGAGCCCGCGAAAAGGTGCACATTATTTTGTGGACCTCACAGAGAGGCATCTACTGGCATTTGAGATGCTGAATTCTATGTGTCTCTTAGAAAATTACGATCATATGTTGTTATTTTTGGAATGCCAGTTGGGTAAATCTCGCAATTTGGCAGTTATCCCCTTTGATATCATGTTGGTTCTTTTCACTCTATCCACTTTATCTGAATATTATAAAGAACCGATCCTGAGGGCAAATGATCCATATAATGTGTCCAGAGAAACATTGAGCAAGAGAGCTTTGAAACTATTACAAAAATATCTCACAATTTTGAAGGACTTTGATATTGAACAATACAATTTGTATGATTTGGAATTGCTACGATGTCAGTTTTTTCTTGCAATCGACACACTGACACCAAGAAAGCAAAAGTGGAGTTTCGATAGATTTAGGAGAATCAAATCCGAAAAAGGTGTAACGTATAAGCAGAATGCTAGTGAAGACCTCGAACTGGACCCAAGCAAAACTATAAAAAATCCCTACAGATCGTATATTAGCTGCCTTGAGCAGAGAAATACCATATTAGGCAATCGGTTATTGAATTTGAAGCTGAGTGAGCCTGGAGAATTTATTAACATGATTTTGTGGACTTTGTCCAACTCATTACAACAGAGTACCTCTCTGTACCTATCAAGTCATGAAATTTGGATGCCCTTACTCGAGATAATTATTGATTTGTTTAATTTTAGACAAGGTTACTTCATACGCCATGAGATTTCCCGAAATATAAGTAAATCTCTATTTGTTCAACGGTTATCAGAGAGTCCATTAGCAATTTTTTTTGAATCCTTAAATACAAGAAATTTTGGAAATAGGTTCTCTGAATATGTGTTCCTTAACTGTGATTACAAACTTCCATCCGATAACTATGCCACGCCGGTTCATCCCGTGTATAGTGGTGAAAACACTATGGTGGAGACTTATATTCCTAGGTTCAAATATAGTCCTTTATACAAATCACAAAAGTCATTAGCATTGCGCAGAAAACTAATTGGGTCATGTTTTAAACTACTGTTAAGAGTACCAGATGGTCATAGATTGATCACTCCAAGAATAGTTGCAGATGATGTTATTCACGGAATTTCACGAACTTTGGCTTCTTTTAATGATATCTTGCAGTTCAAAAGGTTCTTTATGACTGAAAATTTATCGCAGGAGTCCTATTTCATACCCTTATTAGCCGAGGGTACACTTTCAGAGATATTTAAAAGCACACAAGAGTGCGTCATTATTCTTACACTAGTCGAAAACCTGTCTGATGGCGTTTCATTCTGCAACGAAGTTACCGGTTTAGTCAGGTCAAAGTGTTTTACATTTTCCGGGCAATGTAGCCGGGTCTCCTACGAAGAATCCTCTTTGATTATTGAAAAGTGTGACGTATGCCTATTGGTCCTACTAAGATATCTTCTACATTTGATCGAGGCCGAAGCGATACTAGACGCTAAGGAGCAACTAGAAATGTTAAGAGTGATTGAAGAAAATGACTTAGGAAGGCAAAGGTGGGTTGAATTGTTTGAACTAGGGGTTGATCCGCCTTTATTGTATCCTACTGTTATAAAAATGTTTAGCATTCATCGTAAAGTATAAGTATAGCATAAGAACCGAAGCAATTGTTTTTTTTTGACAAAGTAATGGATAAGTAGGGAAATTGAATAAAATAGGAAAAAACATAAATAGTGCAAAGTCAGTGCAACATTGCGGGCAATTTACACTGAAACAAAGAGTAACACAAGGCATATTCCACCTTAGTGATAAATATAATCATATTTTTTTTTTTAATTATACATATAAAGAATAAACAAAATTAAAAAAGAAAAGGCAATATTTTGAATAGTAAATTATCTTAAATAGCTTCCTAATTTAACTTTAAACTCTCTTTCTGTAACGTCTGTCTCTTTGGGCAGAAACGTTGATGACAGATAATGGCAACTTCAAACCCAAAGATTTGACCAAGTCAGAAGTTTGGTTGTCAACGTTCAAAACACCGTTAGAACGAGACAAGTCCAAAGCAGAGACTTCTGGAACGTATTGGTCCTTTCTTTCTCTTTCTTCTTCTTGCAATTTGAAAGAGATACCTCTAACTGGACCCTTTTGGATTCTCTTCATCAAATGGGTGGTGTAACCGGCAATCTTGTTTCTCAATCTCTTGGATTGGATGGTGGCAATTTCATCACAAAGTCTCTTGTTGGTTTGGAAATCCAAAGTCAGCTTTGGATAGTAACGTTCAATCAAAGCCTTAGAAGCACGCTTGACGGTCTTAGTTCTAACTCTACCCTATTAAAATGACAAAAAATATTACAAAACGAAACGTCCGTAAGTGATTTTTTACTTGTTAGTATACTGCTATCAAAAGTATATTGTGGTTTGCGTGGAGGCAGTCTGTAACGTTATATTGTCTCTTGTTCAACATATACAAAAAGAAATTCCACAAGTTGCTGTTCTTCCTTTAAGACTCCAACAGGGCTTTCATTTCCATTTAGTTGGAAGCCTGCTACAGCGTAGTAGCCAAAACTTGCAAATCACTTCAATCGCGTCATATTTCTGGTGCTATAGCTTCACGCTGTCTTAGAATCTCGTCACAAATTCTGATTCAGATTCTTTTGCATAACTTTGCTACGTATGTCGGTCCAATCAATATTTGTGTCCTTACAACCTCTCCTCTTAGTTTATATTAACATACCATTTTGTTATTGCTAGTCTCGAGATCTTGATTTTTGTCTAAATTAAAGCAACGAACGCTCGATTAGCGTTTAATATCGTACGTATCGCACTAATATGGCAGCAAAAGCGATCGCGACGATAGTGAGAGCTTGAAAGATTGGCCTAGAAAGGACGGCACTGTGGTGCACAACCAGCCAACAGAGCCCAGGTGTACTGTCCTACACACAAACAGAACAAACCTTTAGCGGGACAGATGGTCTCGCGCCCTTCTAGACAAAGGGCTACCGTGACAAGTATAATTAAACCGGACCAAAATTCAAGTAAAACTACTCGTTCCGAAAATAAATAATAATCTTTTTTAGAATGTACGGATGTAATGTTCGGATGGTAAACCAAGAAAAAATGGTTATTGGGGGTAACCCCAAGCTTTTAAGAATTAATTCTAATGTTCACAGCAGAAAGGAATGAATGGAACCGACTAATGATAAAAACAAACCATTCCACAGAACACCGATGCGACTTATATATTAGCTGGGCTGAATAATAATGACATTAAAGAGAAATTTGGTGAAAGTATGTATAAAAAAACCATCTTTTGTTTTCTTTCGTTATCAATCAATTTTTTCTGAAGGGTGAACCCGTGTACTAACCTTACATCCTATTTGTACAATAGACTTTGCAATTTATACGCTACCAAGCTTCTAATGCAACCGCACGTGCAGAAATCAAGTTGAACCCTTTGCCAAACGCTGCCATTCCTCCCAAATATGCATTAGTGACAGTTCGTTCGTTTCCATCATTAGAACCATTGACATTTGTGCCAGTCCCAACATCAACTGTAGCTGCTCCACTAAGGCGTGATATACTGTGGAGAGCCGTTGTTTTTGAAAATGATAATAGAAGAGTAGGTGCCTCAAATCCTCCTGGTAGAAGTGAAAACGGGTTTTCTAGACGTAAATTGATGCCTCAAAAGGGATCTGGTAGGGCAAGAGTCGGTGATGCTAACTCACCAACAAGACATAATGGTGGACGGGCACTGGCAAGAACTGCGCCTAATGATTATACCACAGAATTACCATCTAAAGTTTATTCCATGGCCTTCAACAACGCTTTGAGCCACCAATATAAAAGCGGGAAGTTGTTTGTTATTGGCGGTAGTAAAGTCGATTTAATATCCCCCACACCAGAACTAGACTCGAATATCCTGGATCTTATTAACACCAGCGCACTCGAAGACAAGGAAACTTTTGAAGGCAGAGCTATCTTTAGGAAGTTCTTAGAGGAATTTCAGCTTAAAGGCAAGAGGTTACTTTTCATTACTGATAAGACTAGGGAGGGGCTCATTAAAAGTTCTGATCCGTACAAATTGAAAATAGATGTTATACAGAAAGAACTCGTCGAGGTAAATGACATACTAAGAGCACAGACTGTCTTCATTGAATTAGAAGCTCTTGAATACCTGGCAATAGTTCACCAGAAAGAATAGAGACAATCTTCATAACCCGCTCCAAATTAATTTTCATACATATAAATATAAGTGCCATCCTTCTAGCTTACCCCACCCAGTTAATGTTGTACTACGTACGAAAAAAGAAATCTGTAAATAATAGAGCAATGAAATGTTAATCATACTTAGGTTTTGGAAGTTTAATGTGATTTTTGAATGGCTGCGGCCGTAACTGCACCTATGACATTAATTGGAGATCTTTTTCACAGACGGAACATCTGTACATTTCTTTTCTATTTTTTATAAATTTCAACTATTAAAAATGCGGTCAAACTACCTAACGAGATGACCTCCCGCGTGGCACCACACTAGCCCTTCCACCAAAGCGCCTACGGAGGGAAGGCCGAGCTCATCCTCCCAAGAATTTTATCTCTCACGGACGAGACGCCCTCTCAACATCTTCCGACTCCAGAAGGGAAAATGAAAAGTCGGCGCGGAAACTAGCTGGTGCCTAGGCTGTGAAGGATTCTTGACACCTTTGCTACGCTGTGCTAATATGGAAAAGGTCCTAAGTAATATCAACATCACGTATTTTAGTACTACTAATTGGTTATCTGTAATAGACAGATCTTACGAAAAATCGATAAAGCAAAAAGTGGTAAAGATGTCTTCTTTAGTTGTTCAAGAACAAGGTTCCTTCCAACACATTTTACGGTATGTTTTACAAGCACGATGCAGATATATCGAGAGAGTTTCAAACTGAGTAGAATTGCAGCCTAATACAGCCATCGGAGATACACGAGTATATTCTAATATAACAAAGGTTAAGTTTGTAAAATACAAGGCCAAAGTACATGACATGAATATAAATCATCACCGAAATGAAAAGCAAAGAA
This sequence comes from Saccharomyces jurei, assembly GCA_900290405.1. Lineage (NCBI taxonomy): Eukaryota > Fungi > Ascomycota > Saccharomycetes > Saccharomycetales > Saccharomycetaceae > Saccharomyces > Saccharomyces jurei. Next base: position 218,359 of record LT986462.1, on the reverse strand, counting down.
TGATTCACTGGGCAATATTTCATGACTTGATATCAACTTTACAGTATTTTAATAAACACAACTAGAAAAAATTAGTGCCTATGGCACTACTGCGGTATTTTGTTGATGTAGTCAAATTAATACATTGCTTTGAAAATTTCTCGAACACCCTAGTACCAGTATGAAATACTAACAATAAAGTGTTTTTTTTACACTCATTTTAATCAGTTTGTTGAACACCAACGTTGATGGTAACATTAAAATTGTTTACGCTTTGACCACCATTAAGGGTGTTGGTCGTCGTTACTCCAACTTGGTCTGTAAGAAGGCTGATGTTGATTTACACAAGAGAGCTGGTGAATTGACCCAAGAAGAATTGGAAAGAATTGTTCAAATCATGCAAAATCCAACTCATTACAAGATTCCAGCTTGGTTCTTGAACCGTCAAAACGACATCACTGATGGTAAGGACTACCACACCTTGGCTAACAATGTTGAATCCAAATTGAGAGATGACTTGGAAAGATTAAAGAAGATCAGAGCTCACCGTGGTATCAGACACTTCTGGGGTTTACGTGTTAGAGGTCAACACACCAAGACCACCGGTAGAAGAAGAGTTTAAATTAATTGAGGAACTTATCAATAATAATTGTACGCTATTTCCGTTTTGTTATTATCTTTATTTTCTTTTTTTAATTTTTCAAAACAAATAATCAAATATACGTGTTTTCAGATCAATGTGTGTTTAATCAACTTTTTATTCTATATATAACATATAAGCAAAGAAAGGTAAAATATAATCAAGTTTTATACGGCAAACAGCGTTCACATCACTCATCCAGGATGGACAAGGCGCTGTGGCTAAAGATGTGCTTTGATGTAATCATATTCTAATATTAAGAGAACAAATATGAAAGGATTTCTCTAAAATGAGGTGATGATTGAAATACAATTGTATACTTTATGTAACATGCTAAAAATGAAGTAAAAATGATATGAATGAGATAAAAAAAAATGCCGTATTAAGAAAATGAATTGAGAATGGAAGATTATGAGGGGGCCAATCAGCCATGAAACGCATTCGGATCAAGATCCTTCAAAGGTTGCTGATCGACGATCTTGAAGCCGAATTTTCTTTTTCTTTTAGGGGAGCAAGAAGGGTTGCTTATCGAACGTTTGGCTTTAGAAGGAGAATGATCAATACTATTGATCAATTTGTTCACTCTGCTGTTGGGGGACGTTTTCACAGGAGTCAATGTCTTCTTATGTGGGTTCAAGTGAAAGGTTAGAGCCTGGCTTCTCTTTATATTTGGTGTGGATGATCGTCTATTTAAAGAATGATGGGGCCTTGGCGGCGTGTTTTCCAATGGCGAAGAAGAAGAAGAGCAAGACGAGTCTTCATCGCGAAGTATTTCCGCCTTGGATCTGGATGCTAGAGGTGTAACATGAACATCCAGAAGTGGAGATGGTGGAGATACGGTTTGTATTATAGCACTTGATTTAGAAGTGGCAATTCTCTGTCTCTTAACCGCTTGTCTTTTATTCTGGAACCATATTTGAACGGCTTTTTCAGTCATATGGCAAGAATCAGCCAATTCGATGCGCTTCTCCTTCGATGGTGCAGGACATTTTTCGAATTCAGCCTGAAGGATGGATAATTCCTGGGACGATGTTCTTCTTCTCTTTCGACGTGCTAGTGGAGCGTTATCGATCTTAGGTTCCTTTTTGGGGAAGGTCTCTTGGGAGTGGGTAATAAAGGCAAATGCACGTCTTTTCTCCTTGGAAGCGGAGGGGATTATGATCGACTTAGCTGCAGATAGTGGTGTTAATATATCATTCTTTTTTGAAGAAACTGAATAATGTCTTTTTTTGTTATTTAGGGGTGTCAATAAAACGTTTTCTGCCGACTCATCGACGGTTTCTTGTGAACTATTTAATTGAGACGATAAAGCAGAGTCTGATTGTGTATGCTTGGGCAAGTCATCACCATAGAGGCTACTATTTTTGTTCTGGGATGTAACCGTGTGCCTCAGGGCGCTTTCCACGGATCTTGGACGGTGGATACTGGTGTTCAGAGGGGGCAATTTTATGGATCCACGGTCATCTAGATGAAAATTTGTTCTTGGGTTGACGAAGCTTGGTGATATCTTGCTAGACAAAATTTCAGTTCCGGATAAAAGAGAAGATAAGGAAGGTAGCATTTCAGTTTCTTGTGCCATTAAGAATTGATCAAAGCACCAATTAAAGAATCAAGATAAAAGATGTGCAACTTTTACCTTTTTTTGTTCTGTGGTTACAGCTGCATTTTCAAATCAAAATCATATTAAAGTGACACTAGAGAGTCTTGTCAATATGCAAACGCTTATATATACAATCAATTGCAAGAGTTCGTGTCTACTACAAACCGTATGGAGCAATAAGTAGCCCGAAACAGCATACAGATTGTTCGCGTTTGAACTTCCCACGAACTAAGATAGACATATAGTTGCAGAAGTCTTTTAGCCATCTGCAGTAATTGGCGACTATAGCGAGCTGTACCTTTTTGATGCCCTTCCCAAAGAGGAAACAAGGTACCAAAAGAAATTCGCGGTGTTCCCCGTTTGGGGCATGGCGTGTCGCCTTAAAGGGAAACCATATGAGAGAAAAGAGCGTCGCGTTTCAACGTATTGGGCACAGTGACATAATCGAGATCTGTCAATGAAGAGTTTACGCGTTCTGGAGCTAGATGAAGGTTGTGGTTGCAACGAAGCCAGTGCTAGATTTGGTTCTTGTACGGCAGTGTGTACCGATCTATCAGTAAATAGCATTATGTTTATTTCGAGTTTTATATATAGATAGGTATAAACGAAAAGAGAGAATTTAAATAAGTAGTAGTTTAAATAAATCCGCAAACGTCTTATTTGTTGACAGCTTCAAAATATTCCTTGGAGGCGTCGACATCTGGCTTGATGGTAGCAGCACCTGGAGTCCAGTTACATGGCAAGACAGTACCGTTCTTGTCAGTCCATTGGAAAGCTTCAACCAATCTCAAAGCTTCATCAACGTTTCTACCGACTGGCAAATCGTTGATGGTGATGTGTCTAATGACACCCTTTGGATCAATGATGAACAAACCTCTCAAAGCCACACCTTCTTCTTCGATAAGGACCCCATAGTCTCTGGACAAGGAATGGTTAGTGTCAGCCAACAATGGGATGTTGATTGGACCCAAACCACCTTCCTTTCTTGGGATGTTGGTCCATGCTAGAAGGGAGTATTCGGAGTCAGTGGAGGCAAAAAGAACTTGAGCACCTTGTTCTTCGAATTTCTTAGCGGCTTCAGAGAAGGCAATGATTTCAGTTGGGCAAACGAAAGTGAAAGCTAAAGGAATAAAGGCCAAGACGACATACTTGCCTTTGTATTTGTCCAAAGAGACTTCGTCAAAGACACCGTCGATGACGGCAGTTTTCTTAAAAGTTGGAGCTTGCTTTTGAACTTGAGCGACCATTGTGTATGTACGTGTATGTATATATATGTGATTGGTTGTGTGCAATTGAACGAAAGGAAGGGTTTCGTAATTCAATGAACCCGAATTGATCTGACAAATTACTTCTCTTTATATACCTCCTGGTTTGTTGCCAGCCAGCTTTGCCAACCCGAGCCCAACCGAAAAATCCCTAAATGACAATTTGTCAGAAAACCCGACGGGCCGGAACAGCATGGGTTTTCACACACCTTAAACGCATTATATAACGTGGCAACATTGCATCGTGATCAATCCTCATCAGGGATGTAGAGGTGAGCTTGTGCACCTGTGGCGGCGGGCTCTTGTTCAGGGATCATGAGGGCTTCATCTTCGTTATCTTGTTCTTGGACGGATGAAGCCGGTTGTTCACGGTCCCTTGCTCTCTGTGCAACAATGTCTTCCAGCCTCTCCTTCACATAGGGAAGTAGTGTAACCCAAAAAAGCACAAAGTTCTTTATCACAGCGGTTACCACGCTATCAGTTACAGGGTCTGGGATTATGTACCTAAGCATGACATCAAGGATGTTACGCTCTGCGATTGAGTTTATTTGCGAGCACAAGGTTTGGAACCACCTTCTGTACTTGGGTAACGTACTAATATCTTTCTTGTTGGACTCCTTCCATATCATCAGCAGCAATTCATTCATAGAGTCCTGAGGGTATGGTGTGTTCACGTTTCTCGTCGTTTCATACAAACTGAAAAAACCTTTAAAGAGCTCATCTAGCGCGTCCTTGGGAATCTCACCCGAGAGTACCTTGATAAATAGCAATCTTAATTGTCCGACATCAGGGGTGTTGGTGTCAAACTCAATATCATATTTAGAATAAACTGATAGCCTTTGTTCGTGCAAATTAGGGATCATCAGTAAATCGATAGCGGATTGAGTATCCTTACATTTCTTATAAAAGGTTAAAGTCAATGAACTCGAGTTAATAAAATCTTTGATTTGGCTGAACTTCGCTTCATTAATATCATCTAAATGTAAGTAGTCTCTCCATAAACTCCACACTTCCTGTGTATTCCAAACAGTTCTGAAAACGAAAAGTAAACTCAGTAGAATGATGTATTTCCAAGGGAGAAAGCTTCCAAACTCTAAAACGATGAAAAAGGGAACCAATGAATTATATCCAATCAAGTAAAAAGTTCTTATCAATACCAATAGCAACGGAAAACTATTTCTCAAGGGACGCAACACCCTCCTATTCCATACTGACTCGTCGTTTTCAGTCGTATTATCATCATTTGTCGAAGGTGCGTTACCTACAATACGAACATGCTCTCCAGAATGACCCACGACGGTGGAAGTCTGTGTTCTCTCAATTTTTAAGTTTAGAGCAGATTCTAACTGCTCTATTACGGAAGAAGATAGCAGCATATTATCGCCATCAATCCTGTAATCATTAAAAGATATGGGGATTGTAATTTCACTGCAATCCCTTCTCATAACAGACAAATAACTTGATTGTGGATTTAGCTCGCTGACAGGAATGAAAACCACTTCATTCCCATCAATGATACATTTTTTATAAAGTTCATCTGTAGAAACGCTGATATTATTTCCAGATTCGGTCACATATTGCACGACTTGATCATTGTAAGGTATGACACCAGGCGACTGTCCTTGTGCGGGAGCAAGATTAACAGGAGACTGAGATCTCGTATCTGGAGGCATGAATTGGAAAAGATTTGGGTTATTGAACACTTCATTCCAAAATCCAGGTCCCGATTCCGTATACTCTTGGTTGATTTGTACGTGTATCTTCACTTCGTGTGGTTCTTTGACATATTCACTAATTTTTGAGGAGTTACCAGCAAAATTATTCTCGTGAAGTAGTTGTCCCTTATATATCAATTTGATATCATTTCTCCTCAAATTTAAAGAATGGGTATAAACAGAACAAATAAAATCCTTCACTTGTTTTACTGTAGTATTAGGCTTAACATTCATTTGAGTTATGGATAATGTGGCGTCAGATACGAATTCCAATACAAACCATTCTTCATCGTTGGCAATGTGTGTACCTTGTTCATGATTCATCTTGAACAAAAATGTAAAAAAAGAACTATGCGCTGGGGTAAAATCAATTCCTAACAAATCTACTAGATTCAAATCTTTATAGTAATCTGAATCACTTCCATAATTCAAAAACATGGGTGTTTGTTTCCCCTTTATTATGAAGCCCTGCAGATCATGCACTGAATGATTTTCCCTGATACCACAAAGATTACCTGCTGATATCTCGAAATCCTTGATACGTTCTAATGCCAGCTTCTCTAATCTAGCCAGTGTGGTGCCAACGGGCAATTTTGGTTCCATGTAACTGAATATACGCTGAGAAGATAGCGTATTTATCTCAAACTGGATATTCATGGAGTTAAATTCAGTGTCCATATCATATTCCAAGTTAACTGCGCAACCCGAAGAGGAGGCACGTTTACCCAACTCCAGCCTTATAAAATGATTCGAATCCAGATGACTGGATGATGCGATGTCTTTCAATAAACATGTTGGAGATAACTCTTTACCTTCATAACTTAAAAAGTAGGTGTTAATACTATTTAAGGGTATATGGGGTGCTGCACTTGTGTACCGTTCCTCTGGCTGATAGATAGCCCTTAGTTGTTTGTATACCTGATAGTGTATGTATTGAAGTAGTCTACCTACCGTGCTTAAGGGATGAGCGTTCACCAATAGGTTCGTTCTGATAAGATCTACCTCGCTTGACCAAATAGTGAATTTGCAAGGCGTTTGAGCTAAATACTCCGACATATTGTTTATTTGGTGAAGTGTATATGCCGCCCTATATGACCGTTTGTTAGTTCAGTAGACTGAGTTTATGGATTATGGTACCTTGCAATTAAATTATTTGGTAAATTCTCTTTTGTTTCTATTTTTTGAAAATTGTACCGACTGTTAGTTGGCAGTTACCGTTATACATGTACAAAGGAAAAAAAAAACCACGTATGGAAAGCCAAGAAAGTAGAGATGACGAAGATGCCCTTCCTATCATAATAGGTACGATCCAATGATAGCTATACAATATAAAAACAAAAAATTCGTACAAATACATATATGTATACTTGTTGTTTCGCGATTATCATTCTTCTTTGCCTAACCATACCATCATGGAACATTGAAGCGTAAGACAACGTTTCTTTCATTTGTCTTTCATGGTAAAACTATATACAGTAAAACGAAGGGTTCAATTATTTCTTCCCAAGCTTGTTTTCCAGGTCACCCAGTTCTTTTTCCAAGTGTTTGATTTCTTCCTCATTCTCCAAGGTCTTCATTCTGGCCAACTCAGCTCTTTTTCTCCTAGCTTCTGTTTCTTCTTCTCTTCTCTCCAGCTCTTGGATCCACAACTTCTCTCTCATTTTAGCTTTTTCCTTCAATTGTTCCTCCTTCGCCTTCAATTCCTTACCAGAAGTCCCATAGATGAATGAACCTGCGACCAGCGCGACTAATGTAGCTGCTTGTAGACCAACACGCCAACGGAAGTAGTACTGAGCCTTCCATTTATTACCGACACGTACGTTTTGAGCCGCTAAGATGACAGCACCCGTAGTCAATAGGCATCCAATGGGCACCAATGGCTGTTTTTTACAATGATAAATGATCCTCTCGCCAAAGGTCATCTCATCCAAATCCCTTTCCGTCACATCAAAACTAGATGGCATACGTGACATCTTGAATGTATAACTTTGATGCTGCTGTCTCCAGCATCCTAAGATGAACTAATTCCGATAGAAAGACACTGTTCTTCTTATTGCTTTTCGTTATTACTGATTGTTCTTAACGTAGAAAAGGGCACTCCCTAATTCGCTACCCGGAAATGAGAAGTATAGCTCTTTTTGCTCAAATTGGGACTCACTGTAGTGTCGTGTAGTCTTCGGAGTTTTATTATTGTATTTATCTTACATGAGATGGTAGGAAGGATGATCCCTGGATTAATTTGATTATATAGCAGTGGCGTTGCCTGTGGCGTACACTTCTAGAAACCAGTTTGCTAACTTGGCTACATCTGCATCTAGATATACATCATTCAATGCAACATTGTATTCAAGTACGATCTCCATAAAGGCGCTAGTAGACAGCTGATAAAGAACACTAATCATGTCTGTAGTGTCTTTTATGCCACTTTCGTCTTTGCTGTCGTATTTTACTCTGTCCTGGGCAGTTCTTTGTGTTTGGAAGGCAGTGTATGCCATGGATTCTGGATCCCAATCGGCGAATTCACCCAATGCACAAATGGACCTCTCCAAAGTCTTGAGAATATCTCCGACGGAGGCAATGATTCCACCCTTTGAATCCTCTGTTCTTGATCTGATCAGCAGTCCTGTTAACGCTATCACGCTGCTGGCGTGGCATATGGGTAGTGGAACCAGTTTTTCAGCCTGTTTTTTCTTAGAAATAGACCATATGTCAATTATCGAGATCTGAGCTCTGTTAGAGTTGTTTGGTAATACTCTGATATTATCATCTTCATCAAACGATTGTCTTTCTGCGTAGGAGGGGAAAATAAACGACATTATAGAGGTTTTCAATCTCTTGAAAATTAAACGTACAGCAGTCATAAATGTTGTTTCGTGGGTAAAAATAGAACCATTAAAGGTTTGCCTAGCTTCATCCAAATCATTGTGCAAATATGAGGAACTATGTCTTTTCTTGTTGCCGCGATTAAGCAGTACTCTGTCGTCAGTTCTTACTCTTAACTTATTTGGCGACTCGTCCGACAAATCGTTATACCTCGACGGCGTCATCGTAGAGGGTCGGTTTCCGAAAAGTTTCTCATTGGCGTTTGTCAGTTTCCCGTTCTCGTACATATAATCTAGGTTGTCCACTTTTTTTTGATGTCTAGCAGCTGTAGAGCTTCCAAGATCTTGTATGGATCTCAAATACTGTACAACTGTCTCATTATTTCCTTTAATCGTCGTCAGACATTCTTTGAGAATTAATGACCATGTGTTACCGCTACTGCTTCTGAACTTGGAGTGATATATTGGTGCTCGCAATGACGGATCTAGTGAGGTGGCTCTATAAGCTAGTTCCTGGTAGGCAGTCAACTTAGTAAATGGTTTGTTTGAGGAGAGCCCACTAAGCAAGGTTTCCATTGGCGTTGATGATAAGTTTGAAATTAGTTTGCCTTTATGCAAACAACCAATAGACATATGTGCGTCAAATGCTATATTAATGAATTCAAAAGTGATGAAGATAATGTAGGAGATTATTAGCAGGTTTACGCTAGCTACTACGCCACTCATGAATGAAGCAAACAGCCCGGACGTTTGGCTAGAGAAAATTATTGTGGTAATGACAGGTAATGCTAGCATGCTCACTACAGCTAAAATGACTGATTTCTCTAGGATCTTCTTGGCACGTTCTAATACGTAGTCTTGTGGAGCCTGGAAAAAGTCTTCACAATTGAATGACAATTTGTCAGCGTCAGTGACATGATGTTGCAAGTTATAAATCGTGGGAACGATAAACCAGATAAATAATCTATAGTATGGTTTCCAACCAGATCCTCCACGTCCGAAAACCACACCCAATACAAACGATAAAAGAAAACTTCCCATAGAGTAAACGCCTTGGTACACAAGAAACTTCATCGATAGCAATTGGCCTAGAATAAAAGTAAGTGAATTAGCAAATCCGAAATTCTTTACATGCATATAATTCTTTCTTGTCACAATAACCAGAAGGGAAACCAGGTTTAAAACTAAAATGTTGGGAATAAACGCCAACACTAGTTCCCACAAGGGTGTATATGGCAACGCCAGCAGCGAAATACCCACACTCTGGATAATTGAACATATGAAAAACAACCTTGTAACCAAATGGTTGAACCGTGTCTTGCACACGTCGCTGAAGATGGTATGGTATGTGTACCGTGGATTCAAAAACTCCCTTGGCGTCTGTATCATCTCCTTGCCCTTTAGCGTCCTTTACTTTGATTCAATTCCACTAACTCATCGACAAAACATCCGCCCTTCCCATTAGTGATTCTAGGTATTATTATATTCTTTATTCTACTAGGAAAAGAAAGAAAAATATGGCAGCGGGCGGGTTACGCGACCGCTATCGAATGGCGTTTTAAAGCTATTTTGCCACTGAGAATCAACAAAATGCAAGCAAACAGGATGTCAGGAGCTGCTATAGGTTATTTCTGGTGGCTTTCGTGCGTTGCTGATGAACGACATTATGGATATGGATGAAAAGAAGCCCGTTTTTGGCAACCATTCCGAGGACATACAGACCAAGTTGGACAAGAAGTTGGGCCCTGAGTATATCTCCAAGAGAGTCGGGTTTGGAACAAGCAGGATAGCGTATATCGAGGGTTGGAGAGTAATCAATCTAGCTAACCAAATATTTGGGTATAATGGCTGGTCCACGGAGGTGAAAAGTGTGGTTATCGATTTTTTAGATGAGCGGCAGGGAAAGTTTAGCATAGGTTGCACTGCGATAGTTCGTGTTACATTGACTAGCGGGACTTATAGGGAAGATATTGGGTACGGTACCGTGGAGAACGAAAGAAGGAAACCTGCTGCTTTTGAGAGGGCTAAAAAATCTGCTGTTACGGACGCTCTGAAAAGATCTTTGAGAGGATTCGGTAATGCTCTAGGAAACTGTCTTTACGACAAAGATTTTCTAGCAAAGATCGATAAGGTAAAGTTTGATCCCCCAGACTTTGATGAAAACAATTTGTTTAGGCCCACCGATGAAATCAGTGAAAGCTCAAGATCAAGTACTCTGCATGAAAATCATGAACAACAACAACAGTACCCGAATAAAAGAAGACAATTAGCCAAAGTTACTAACGCTAATTCAGTCTCATCGATGAACTTGGTAAAGTTAGAGAGTACAGTAAATAGGGGCGCACCTATGATAATCTCATCCACCGATAGCAACAGCAACAACAACAACAATAATAATAATAATAATAATAATAATAATAATAATAATAATAATAATAATAATAATAATAATAAGGAGGGTGATCTCGGCCCCGCTGATACTTCCAAACAAGATCAAGATGACCTACTGGATGATTCTCTTATGTTCAGCGATGATTTTCAAGATGACGACCTGATAAATATGGGCAACGCAAATAATAATGTTCTACCAACAGATAAGGATCCGATGTTAGCAAATCAAAGCCCCAATGTGAGCTCAAATTCAGAAGCAGAAAAGATTACTTTTGTTACAGCTAAGGCGGCAACATCTGTGCAGAATGAATATCATATTGGCGAGGAGAATATTTTTGATCCCAAATATAAAGCACAATCAATCAGACACACTATTGATCAGACTACGTCAAAACATGTCCCAGCAAGTGTAATAAAGGATAAAACGATGGCTACTGCGAGAGACTCCGTGTACGAGAAATTTGCGCCGAAGGGAAAGCAGTTGAACATGAAGAATAATGACAAAGAACTAGGAGCTAATGCACAAGAAGGAGCTGGAAACCAAGTACCGCATGAAATCACACCGAAGAAACTGCCCACTACAACTATTTCTTCCACAGGTGTGCCACGATTTGCGCCGCCTTCCAAGGTGGTCCATCCCAATGGGAATGGTACAATGGCAACTATTCCGCAACAAAGATCGACACGAAGAGAAGTTGGAAGACCGAAAATCAATCCCCTGCATTCACGTAAGCCTAATTGAAGTGTTTTCTGGTTAAAACAAATAAAACATTGCATCATTATTTATTACCCAAACTCTCTAGTTCTTTCAAATCAGATCTTATTTGTATTTCTTCCAATATCGTCTGTTCTCTTTTCTCTGTACTTAGTGACCATACGTACAATATAAAAATACTATCTTATTTTCCTTTTCATGAAACCTTTAGGATTGATTCCATTAAAACTTTACAAAAGCATTACATATTATACTATATAGTAGGTTCATAATACACTATACAATTGTGGTCATACAGAATAAATAATAGAACGTTGATTACGCGTGCGGCAGCGGAAATTATTATTTCGTTTCGTCTTTGGAAAATGTTTTGTTTTCAACTGAATCATTTGGCTCATTGGGCTCCAAAGGCCCTATCCATTCCCAGCATTTCATTATCTCACCCCTGATTTCGATTAAACTCGATTTGATATTACTATTATTATGCTCTAAATATTTTACCACTTGCGACCATAAGTGATTCTTGTATTTCAAATTGACAATATCAGAAAGAAAAATGTCACGTAATTGGACTATACTTAAATATGCCTTTTCTTTCGGATCTGATATGGATTTGATCTTCTGGAACTTTAATTTCTCCATGGATTGGGCAACGAGCTCTTCAATTTTGGCTTTCTTTCTAAAATAACTTTTCAATTTGATGTCGATTACTTTACTAATGATGATCAGCAAAAGCACTAACAATATTGGTCTTTGAAATTTCCTATATGTTTGGTAGATTTCCCTTTCAAAACGACATTTTATTCCAATGTATTTCTTGGACGTCGAGCGAAAATTCCTCGTCTTGAAGGGGATGGATTCTTCTGGAATATGTCTCTTCTGTCCCTGAACTTCATTGGCTTTAGTGGCGTGGTCGGAACTTCTGCCAACGTTGTTGTCATTGGTTGATAACTAAAGAAAACAAAAAGAAATTGTTAGTAAATTGATTCCAAAAAAAAAAAAGGGAAAAAAATTCATCAAAAATGTTGATTCATGAAAACAGATTTGACAAATGATTTTTAAAAGATAATTGTACTCACTTGCCTCCATAGTATTTCTGGTTCTTCAGTTAGATCTTTGATGACTTGAGTCCATAAATCCTCGAACTCGACATCGTTAATCCAAGGAGCCCTTGCCTCGTTGAATATTTGATAGAGGGTGTCTTCCGTCATACCACTCTCGACATCGTCTCTTCCATCACCACATGAAATCTGCGCATTTTTGGCCCTTAAAAACTCTAATGATTTTTCAACCACTTCAGAAACTAACTGTTGTTTTTTGTCGTCTTTGACACATTTGCCTTGTGCTGGTATAATTTCTAAAAAGTCAAGTTTGGATGGTGCCAACTTGTAATCAGGTTTGCACTTCAGTTTCAAATAAGGATAGCAAATGCCATTAGGTGGACAAGGAATGCATTTTGGCCTGTAGTCTTGTAACCAATTATCCAGTTTCTGAATAAATTCAGCAGACTGTCCATTGACTCGATGTGATGGAACTTCATGACCGCAGTAACCTACTAGCAGTCTTTGTTCCCTATACCAAAGACCAAATAAGAGAGGAATGACTATAAATATGCAGAATAGAAAGAGCGCTAACAATGATTTGCTCAGAAGTATTAAGGCTTTTTTGAACTTATGCCTTATTGGTGCACTGTTCTTATTGGTTCCAGATTCGTGCTCTTGCTTCGTATTGAATTCAACTCCACTCCCATCCTCTAACTGCTCATTGATTTCCTCTTGAAGTTCTTGCACTCTTGTTTCACTCTTTTCAACATCTTTTGCAGTAGGTAATTGGGGAGTTTCGATCCTCGTAGGCACCAATACTTCATCTTCATTCGATGTCGATTCGTTATTATCGGTTTCTATCATTTCTACTACATTTTCATTGGTGTTTCTCACAGTCGCCTCTGAATCTGGCGTGGTTATTTCTGCAATCAAAGGTGGTTCCGCTTCAGAGCCTGACTCTTCAGATGAAAACAAAGAAAGTGGCTTTTCCCTCTGAGATGATGCCGGCTGCTCTTCTTCGGCAACTAGTTTTGTTGTTGGTTCCTCCTTTTGGGGTAACTTATCTGCAAATGATGCCGAAACTTTCAATTTACTCAGTGGGGTGCCCTGTTCTCTTTCATTGCCAATTTCATATTTTTCTGGATTGTGCTGTATATTCGGTACAAAAGGATCATACTCCGTACCGCTAGAAGTCATCGAATCGTTAAAATGGTCCATGCTTATTGGTTTCCTACTGGTCTTCTTCATCGGTGTCTTAACAGAAAGTTTGCCCAAAATGGCAGAACCATTTTCGTGCTTCTGAGGATCCAAACGATTTATCTTACGTTTTTTAGCTTTCTGGTATTCCTTTTCTATTTCAGAATCTGAAGATTGAATATTGGAGGGCTCAACTATCTTATTTTCCTTTGAACTCACTTCAGAACCATGGTCAGAATCAGAACCTTTCCTCTTCCTACGTGTATCGGAATTCAGCTGGAAATCGTTTGTATCAGATTTGTAGGAGCTGGTTGTCGACTCTTTGTCACCTCCATCCTCTTCCTCACCCTCTGTTCCACTGAGTATGATCAATAGACCGTCTCCCTCATCATCATCATTACTTATATCATCCAGTATCCTATTTTTCTTAAACTGCTTGGCCAAGGGAGAGGCCGATTTCTCCCTTCCAGCCCGTCTATTCCCACGAGAGGAAGATGTAGAGGAAGAAGAGGCAGCACGGTCAACTTTCACGATACCTTCTTCACTAGGTTGGACGTTTAAATACATTTTCCGTAATTGCGGGATTTGTGGTTTAATCTTCTCATCGAACAACCCTACCAGTGAGTTTTTTCTTGCATTGGATGGAAACTCCACATTATTCTCCACCAATATTCTCCTTAATGTAGCAACTTTCATTGAATTCGGATCAAACCCGTCCTCTAAATATTCTAAGTCACTGTTCATCGCGGCACTAACTGTGTACTGCTACTAGATCTATTGCACTCTATTATGGCTTCCACTTTCACACAGTAAGCCCCTATTAATAGTTACTACTCAAAACTACTTCTCTTTAATGTATTTCTTGTAGCAAATTGACAGCTTTACAGGTAGATCGATGTCCAGATTAACCCACCACAAATTGAAACCAAAACAAAAACAAAGGGGGTTTCCAAAAGGGGTAATCCTCAATACTAGATAAACCCTAGATTTCCGTTTAGGTCAATCAGTTTAAGTCCTAACATAATTTTTACGTCCTAAATTGTTACTTAGGGCTTTAGTATTTTCTCTTTTCTTTTTTCTTTCCTTTTTTATTATGCGCCTGGCGATGAGAAAGGAGTACTAGCGGAACTAGAATTAAAGGATATATGCATATAACTCAAAAAAATCAAAAAAATGCCCATATTAACATTATTTCTCCTTTCTCTACTAGTAGAATCAACATAATAGTTGTCGTATATTAATCAATTTTCGAATAGTAAGAATAATTTATTGTATTCTTCCTATTTTGAACTTTTTTTTTTGATTTGGCAAAGCTCGATTGGACAGGTAGTACGTCAGACTGATACACTTAAAAAAAGGGAGTATTTTCGCAGGAATAAAATACTATGGATAATCAAACTACACAGAGGCTTAATGACCTTTCTTTAGAACCCGCTCCTTCGCACGATGAACCAGACGGCTCTGGACTAGTCATAGACATCGATCAAAGAAAGATTGGAGATGAACAGGCTGGTGTCGTAATGGATGATGAGACGCCCCCTTTGGAACAGCAAGATTCACATGAAAGTTTAGCTGCAGATTCTCGGAATGCCAATTTCTCATATCATGAGAATCAGCAATTGCTGGAGAATGGCACAAAACAGTGGGCCCTAGATGAGCATGGTTCTCATTCTGCCATTTTGGAACAACCATCGCATTCGACCAACTGTAGTAGTTCGAATTTAGCAGGAATGAGTAAGGGCCATGATTCCACAGACCATGTCTCTCATAATGTTGGGGGTAAACCAAGGACCTTGTCTGCTAGTGCTCAGCACATCTTACCAGAGACACTCAAGTCATTTTCTGGGACCCCAGCGGTGAATATGGAGGCACGTAAGTCTGCTTCATATAAAATGGGAATGCTTGCAGATGATGCCTCGCAGCAGTTTCTTGAGGACCCCTCTTCCGAACTGATTGACTTGTATTCCAAAGTGGCGGAGTGTAGAAATTTAAGAGCAAAGTACCAGACCTCATCTGTGCAAAATGACGAGCAAAACCCGAAAAATAAGCGAAGCTGGGTAGTCTATCCATCTCCACCTAAACCCTCATACAACTCAGATACCAAGACCGTTGTGCCCGTGACCAACAAGCCGGATGCGGACGTTTTCGATTTCACAAAGTGTGAAATTCCCGGTGAAGATTCAGACTGGGATTTTACTATCAATTCCGATGATTCATACGTTGTCCACAGATTAGGTAAGACAGATGAGTTGATTGCTCAAATTCCCAGTTTGCGTGACTACTATCTGGATTTGGAAAAAATGATCTCGATATCATCAGACGGTCCTGCCAAATCTTTTGCTTATAGAAGACTACAATACTTGGAGGCACGCTGGAATCTGTACTATCTTCTGAATGAATATCAAGAAACTAGTGTTTCTAAAAGAAACCCACATAGGGATTTTTATAATGTTAGAAAAGTGGACACTCACGTTCACCATTCTGCCTGTATGAACCAAAAACATTTACTACGTTTTATTAAACACAAATTGAGACACTCCAAAGATGAGAAAGTTATCTTTAGAGACGGAAAACTTTTGACTTTGGACGAAGTGTTCCGTTCTTTGCATTTGACCGGCTATGATTTATCCATCGACACTTTAGATATGCATGCACATAAGGATACGTTCCATAGATTTGACAAATTTAACTTGAAGTATAATCCAATTGGTGAATCGCGTCTTAGAGAAATATTTCTAAAGACAAACAACTACATTAAAGGTACCTACTTGGCCGATATTACTAAACAAGTCATATTTGATTTGGAAAATTCGAAATACCAGAATTGTGAATACAGGATCTCCGTTTATGGTAGGTCACTTGATGAATGGGATAAGTTAGCTAGCTGGGTCATCGATAACAAAGTTATTTCTCATAATGTTCGTTGGCTAGTTCAAATTCCTAGATTGTATGATATTTACAAAAAAACGGGCATCGTTCAGAGCTTTCAAGATATTTGTAAGAATTTGTTTCAACCGCTATTTGAAGTAACTAAGAACCCAAAGTCTCATCCAAAACTACACGTATTCTTACAAAGAGTGATCGGCTTTGATTCTGTTGATGATGAATCTAAGGTTGATCGCCGTTTTCACAGGAAGTACCCAAAACCATCGCTTTGGGAAGCCCCACAAAATCCTCCGTATTCCTACTACCTGTATTACTTGTATTCAAATGTTGCATCTTTGAATCAATGGAGAGCTAAGAGAGGATTTAACACTTTGGTTTTAAGACCACATTGTGGTGAAGCCGGTGATCCCGAACATCTGGTTTCAGCGTATCTATTGGCGCATGGTATATCGCATGGTATATTACTAAGGAAGGTGCCATTTGTTCAATACTTATATTATTTAGATCAAGTTGGTATTGCAATGTCACCACTATCTAATAATGCATTGTTTTTGACCTATGATAAAAATCCATTCCCACGGTACTTCAAAAGAGGTTTGAATGTGTCTTTATCTACCGATGATCCGTTACAATTCTCTTACACTAGAGAACCATTGATTGAAGAATATTCAGTCGCGGCGCAGATTTATAAGTTGTCTAACGTAGATATGTGTGAATTGGCAAGAAATTCCGTGTTGCAAAGTGGATGGGAAGCACAAATCAAGAAACATTGGATAGGGAAAGATTTCGACAAGAGTGGTGTTGAAGGTAATGATGTAGTTAGAACAAATGTTCCTGATATCAGGATCAACTATAGATACGATACACTATCAACCGAACTGGAATTGGTAAATCATTTTGCCAATTTTGTCAGAACCGTTGAAGAAAAGTGATAGCTTTCAGACATTTGTATATAAGGCAACTTCTAGCAGCTCATAATATCGTGTTTGCAAAAAGCATATAACGCTAATCAGAAGTAAATAAAGAATCTTTTATAAAGCTTGCAGTTGGGTATCTCACCTATATACCTCTTAATTGAATAGCGTCTACCAAAGCTCTTGAGAGACCACCTACGTCTCGAGGCTTGAAATCATCGCTCAATTTATAGATCTATAAAGAAAACGCCAAAAAAGAAAGAAAAATAAAGTTAGTATTATATGTTATTGGTATGGCTGCTGCCTATATTTTTAACTTTCAAACATACTTTTCTTATGAGCGTTTCGTCATAAAATTTGGACAGATTATCATCAGTAAATTCGATTTCTAGCCCTTTAACAATAGAAGATAGGACCGTGGACAATTGCTCTTTATTCAAATTATCAGTCTCAGTATGAAACTTCAGGCAGATTAACTGTGATGAATCGTCTTTAATTCCAAATTTTTGGAAGGTATCACTAATATTGGAAGTGGGTGAAAGACATAATACGCATTCAGAATTCAAATTTCTTGTTCTCATCTTGTTATAGTTTACTTCTATCAAAGTCTTGTAAATTGCAGAGTAAATTTGCTCCTCTGAACATATTAATCTGGGGTCGATAAAAGCAAAGGATGTCGATAATTCACTCATTCTAGTGCGTATCTCCTTGGCATTTTGTACCTGTTCAAACAACACTAGAGAAACTTTGATATCAGGAAATTGTGGTATGGTGGATACTATCATGACGATTGCACAATGGGCCGATAGAGTAAATTTGGTTATACAGCCAAATTTGCTGGCCGATAGAGATCGTTAATGTATATTTTAGTTAGTGATTGAAATTTTCGCGCGAGGATCATATTTGAAATATAGAATCAAATTATGTGAATAATCAACAAATTTAAACAAACAACAACTAGAGAGAAAGACGTTAATCAGAATCTAGCTAGTCTTACTGAGGAGAGTTCATGGACGAGAATAAAATAATTGACCAGTTGTTGGGTGAAGAATATGTGCCACGAAATGACTCCCACCAAGCAAGAAATGAAGATGCGTCGTTATATGCGTTGTTAGATGAGGTGGTGAATGGTAGGCGGTTAATGAACTGTTTGTTCCATTCATCTATGCAGGTGGGTAAGAAGCTAAGTACCACCAAACTTGATGTGAAATGTCGACAAATACAAAGAGACTGGACCGATGAGGAGAAAACCATAACCATGAATTCTGGCGCTTTACAGTTGGATGGGCCAGTTCTATTTTCCTGGAGTCATAATGCAGCGCCTATTTCTAGACAAGAAACTGTATATGCAACTTTGCAGCCGGTCTCCACCCGCAGAGAAAATAAGAAGCCTAAGATCACTACTACCAATCAATTGTTTGATAGGGCTTCCGCGGAGATTGATAGGTGTATAAACCCGAATAGCAAAAGCTGGGGAGTTGAGGAGAGATTGGAAAAAATCGAACCAAATGGTACTGATGTCAATAAACTTTCTTCATGGGCTAACTCCGATTTCAAAGTAGACCCTCTCCAGAAATTCGTCGCCAAGAAATTGCCAAAGCCAAAAAAAAAATCAGATCGCGATCAAGCAAAGAAGCATAAATCGAAAAGAAAAAGCTTTTTTGGATTTTGGGGCCACTCTGGTACTAAATCAAGTTCAAAAAGCAAGACCGATAAGTCTACGGAAGTCCAGGACAAAATTCACGAAGACACAGAGGAAAACGTCAGCCAGTCATCGGACGAAGACACTACCTTCAATGATGGACATACTACGCAATCAAAGCAAGAGAGTATAAGTGACCAACATATGGAATCCAGAGAATGCGAATCTTCAGCTACTGACATGGAGCGCAGTGATTATGATGGGCTTGACCAGTCCCCCGCGCATGTCAGTCAACAACTTTCCAGTGAGCTCGGTACTGCCAGCATCTCCTCATTAACACTTGGTTCATTTGTTCCATTGCAACCGAAAAAGAAGACTTAATATATGATTGTTTGTTCTAATGTTTATTACTGTCATCCACGACGAGACGCCAAAAAATAAAGCGCAAAACAGATCACACACATTTTCTTGTCGAGTAAGAAAAGCAGATGGCCTAGGATTGAAAACGTTTAGAAAGTGGCATCGTGAAAAGCTAACGTGCTGTCACAATATTTTTGAACTATTTGCTGCCTGGGTTTCCTTTTAATTGCTTTATTTTTGCTTCTACAATTTGTTGAAGCTACCATAACGAACATTTTTACCTTCGATTTTCGTGTCATATTTTGATATGAATAGAGGTCTCTTTTTGGCATTTCTATTTGGATGGTATTTCTGTTCAATAGCACTCTCAGTATACAATAGATGGATGTTCGATCCGAAGGATGGGCTGGGTATTGGATATCCGGTGCTAGTGACGACGTTCCATCAGGGTACTTTATGGTTATTATCAGGCTTATACATCAAGTTTAGACATAAACCAATTGTAAGAAAGGAAAAAGCTTTCAATTGGGGTTTTTTCTTCAAATTCTTACTTCCTACAGCAGTTGCGTCTGCCGGTGATATTGGTTTCAGTAACGTTTCATTCAAATATGTTCCCTTGACAATTTATACGATTATAAAATCGTCCAGTATAGCGTTTGTCCTTTTGTTCGGGTGTATCTTCAAGTTGGAGAAGTTCCATTGGAAGTTGGCCCTTTTAGTAATAATTATGTTTGGTGGTGTAGCATTAATGGTCCTTAAACCAAGTGATCCCAGCAGTACAGAAAATGACAGGGCATTGGTTATTTTCGGTAGCTTCCTCGTCTTAGCAAGCAGTTGTCTTTCTGGATTAAGATGGGTTTATACGCAGTTGGTCCTGAGAAACAATCCAATTCATACTAATGACGTAGCAGCAGTCGCAGAATCGGAGGATACTTTTTTCACCGAGAACGAAGATAATATCGATGACGAACCTGTTGTTAATCCTACTAATAACAAGATGCTAAAAAAATGCAGAGAATCCAAGCCTCATCCAATTCATACGATCTACCAGTTGGCTCCTATAATGGGGGCTACTCTGTTTCTTACCTCGCTACTTGTGGAAAAACCATTCCCTGGCATATTCAATTCTAGTCTGTTTAGGCTTAATATAGAACAGGGCAGTAACGGTACAGAACCCACTATTCTCTCTATTGCAAAGGGTCTTTTTCTACTTATTTTGCCTGGATTCGCGGTCTTTTTGATGACAATTTGTGAGTTTAGCATACTGGAGCAAACACCCGTTTTGACGGTATCTATTGCCGGTATCGTAAAGGAGGTATTAACAGTTATATTCGGTATGATTATTCTTTCTGAAAGGTTAAGTGGTTTTTACAATTTGGTAGGCATGCTCATCATTATGACAGACGTTTGCTATTACAATTATTTCAGATACAAGCAAGATTCACTACAAAGATATCAATCAGTTTCTATTCAAGATCGCAGTAACGAGATAAAGGGATTTCAAGACTTTGAGCAATTAGTGAGTAAGAAAAGCGCACCATACTCTATTATTGTTGACTTAACAAATCAAGAATATGAGCTTGATATGATTGCTCAAAATGCTAGTCGTTCATCCCAGCAGGTCTGAGAGCGATAGAGAAAGAAAGAAAGGGAATGATAAGAAGAAGAATGGCACAAAATCTTAAAGCATGAACATTACGTACTTTAAAGTTCCTTAACGGGGAATAGGTAAAGCACATGCCGATAGATACATTGCATATACTTAAAAAAATACCTTACTAGATAGAGTTTACACATTTTTTTTGCATTTTCAAATGTCGTGTCTTCTTCAATCGAAAGTTGATGATGAGAACTTCATCGGTTTTATATCATTGGGGAACGAAAGAAAAATCCGTTAAAGGTATAGGAATATTTTGTTTAAAACAGTAAAGATTTCTAGACCTCTTCAACTGTATATATAGCTGTATGAATAGATACAGTTAAAGAGAAGGAATTATTATTTTATGGAGTACAGAGAATTAGTCTCGTAGATTTTAGGATTTCATTTCCGTTAAAACTAAGAAATAGGTAATTTTTGAGATAACTGTTAAGGCTCTATTTTTGATTAAGGCAATATCATTCTGTATACAGAATATACTAGAATTTCGCCTCGAGGATATAGTAATCCGCGAAAGGGAATTGATAATTCTGAATGACAATACATCCACTTATTCTCTCGTTTTATACATTGACATTCATTAACCTAGTTACATTGACATTCCTTGCGTTTCAGCTTCTACTAAAAACGATGACTTTCTCATCATTTATGTCACCCTCCAACACCGTAAATGATAGTACAATAGCAATACGAATACGGGTCAATAGACAATAGTCGTGTTGATAATTAGTAGTTTAGTAAGTTGTAATAATTAAGAACAAGTCGTTCTTTCTTAAATTATATAAGAGAGGTATATAAAACACACGCTGATTGGTTATATTAAACCCAATGGTTCAGACATAATACGGAACATTGATGATAAGATTTTGGTTATAACTCACCTTCTTATATACTAAGTTCTGGTCAATTAATAGATCTTTATCATATCACTGCAGTAAATTCTATTATTAGAATTTCAATTTATACGAATAAATGTATAGTTGTCATCACTTATTCCAACACTAACTCCAACCTAACTGCCAGCTATCAACATGAATACAGAATCTTCAGTGAAAAGAGTCAGAATTAAATCAACACCACTATAATAAAAAACTATAAAATAATATGGGCGTGTGGTCTAGTGGTATGATTCTCGCTTTGGGCGACTTTCCGATTAAACGGGAAGACAAAGCATGCGAGAGGCCCTGGGTTCAATTCCCAGCTCGCCCCTTTTTTACAATTTTTCACTTGTAGTTACGTAATATTTGGATCAAGACAATTAGTTGTTGGAAAACTTCCATCTACTTCGTGGTGTTTCTATGTAACTATAGTAATCCATATATTATTTCCATTCAGTAGAAATACATGTGAGCCGGGTAATGGTAAAATTATCTCTTAGCTGTTTTTGATATTATGAACAATATTGTAAATGATAACAGTTTATCCAACACTTCATTTCCATCTACATCAACTTTAAAATTACTTGTATTTGGAGAAATAAGAAGTTATTGCGCATACATAGTGGTAATAATGAAAGCACTGGTTGAAGAGATTGATAAAAGAACGTATAATCCTGACACATATTTCACATCGTTGGATCCTCAAGCACGTCGATATACCTCAAAGAAAATTAACAAGCATGGCACAACATCTAGCTCTAGGCCAGTAAAGCGCATCAACTATTCATTGGCAGATTTAGAGGCGAGATTATATACTTCGAGACCTGATGGTGATGCTAACAATGCAAGCAGACAGGATGATCGAAATAGTAAGAACTCCAATTCATTTGAAGAAAGGTTTACTCAGCAAGAAATTCTTCAGTCGGACAGGAGGTTTATGGAACTTAACACAGAGAATTTTTCGGATTTGCCAAATGTGCCGACTTTACTGAGTGACCTTACGGGCGTGCCCCGAGATAGAATCGAATCTACAACGAAACCAATATCGCAGACTTCAGATGGTCTCTCTTCATTGATAGGTGGCGCGTCTTTCGGAAAAGAGCACTCCAAGTATGGCCATGGTTGGGTGCTGAAGCCGGAGACTTTAAGGGAGGTTCAACTATCGTACAAATCTACAAAACTACCTAAACCAAAAAGAAAAAACACAAATCGTATTGTAGCATTGAAGAAAGTTTTAAGCTCTAAGAGGAACTTGCATTCGTTTTTAGATTCTGCCTTACTGAACTTAATGGATAAGAACGTTATTTATCACAACGTTTACAATAAGCGATATTTTAAAGTTTTACCATTAATTACCACATGCTCTATATGTGGTGGTTACGACAGTATTTCAAGTTGTGTCAATTGCGGTAATAAGATTTGTTCCGTAAGCTGTTTCAAACTACATAATGAAACCAGGTGCAGGAATAGATAGTAATGATCAATATGTATTTGAAACCCTGTTTTCTTTTTGCGTCATATGTATATATGTGTGAAATTATTCACAAAATGATAAAGTATGAAAAAGCAAAAGAACTCATAACTTTGCTTTTATTTTATTCTCACTTTCCAAAGCGTCAAAAATTTCATCTGCGGCTTGAGATAAATAATAATGTAATCTATTAACACTGGCTCCACTCTTGGCTGGTTTGTTCACAATATTAATGTGCAACCAGTCGTTGTTCAACATGTATGCTAACCCAAATCCATTGTCGTTAACTTGAGACCAACCATAACCGTCAAAGTATTCGGAGGATAACTGGGACGTGGAAATCAACCAAGTGGAAGAGTAATTAAATAGAGGATCTTTGAAAAGCGGTGGCACTTGGTCATCATCAGGTCTCATCATATTCTTTAGACCGAAAAAATGACGGTCAACACCATAACCATTTGCAGCATTTTTCAAATATGTGGAATGCTCTTTAGCAGAATGTTTCAAAGCTTGTATCTTTTCAGCAACAGAAATTTCCCCATTTTGCCACTTAGAGACAAATTCTAAGGAGGCGGTAGACACGGACCTACCAGTTTCGGTGCGACCTTTGAAATACTTTCTTGTAGAAGCAGCTTCATATGTTGGTAGTGGACGTTTTAGATATTTGAAAACGGCCAATTGGATAACTTGTTGAATAAATGCATCAGGTGACATGCCGTGGCGCTTTATGAATGTTTTGCCAAATTTGTTGTAGTGCCAGACACGTAGATCATGTTCGCCCATTGTTTTCTTGAATTGCAATTGAGCAGATTCAATTGTTTTGTTGATCCTTGGCGTGATAATGAAAGGAAGTTCCATCGGTTTCAATATTACTTTGGATGATGCGGTAAATACACTTCTCACGAAGTCATCAGAGTTCAATTTGTTTAATTGCTGACAAACGTAATTATTTAGAAATAACGTGGGTGTCCCATCCATTTTCGAATGTTCGGCTAGGAAACCTGACGAACCATTACCAGTTACCAGGAATTGTAACGATTTATCGTAGAATCTATTAATACCATCACCGTGCCAGCAATTCTTTGACTTTTCTTCTAAAGTAACAGGAGATTGATCAAGATCCAGGCATAGCATGAAGGATGATTTATGGATTGTTCCTAGTGAATCTTGAGATATAGGATCTTTCATCAGCTCCATATGGACCTCGCGCCATTGATCACGAGGTAGAGAGGTAAGAGAGCCAATACCACCTAGTTTGGGCTCGGACTGCGATCCTTGGAATACTACAGAGTACAGCTGCCTCCATATTTCATTTTCGGATAGTGGCTTGTTTTCGTCATCGTGGGTCATCAGTTTATAAAATCTTCCTTTATAAGCAATGGTCATAAAGTTGTTTTCATAAATGGAATAAAAAATATTCGTGTCTTGATTATCCTCTGGTTTACCAGGTAATCTCGAAGTGTTAAACATCAATGAGAAACTATTCATACAGAATGGCGTGCCTTTGATCATTTCTGCGGGTAAAGATTCATCTTTAACAGCTTCAATAAATCTTATTACGGTTGAAATTATTGCGGTAGCCTTAAGCAAAGGATCGTTATTAATCTTTGATAAATGACTTGGCAGTGGCTTATGAGAATAGAAATAAGACACATAAGGAACAATAGGATCATCATACTGCAAATAGGATTGGTCGTCCCAGAATTTCGACATCCAGTTTCTTTTATTGCTAGCATACTCCTTCAATCGGTTTTGTAAGATAGGTCCCATATGCTCTGAAAAGTCCTCACACAACAGCCGCTGTCTTTCGAAAGTCTCCATGTCATTGCAAAATGGACGAATGGTTTGCAAGTATTTATCGAGGGTGGAATTCAACTCAGGCACGGGCAATGATGGTAAGTCTTTCTGCTTAGCAAAAGTTGTGCCCTGAAAATTTGGCCTTTTATCTTGGTAAAACTTATTCGACTTTTCCGCCCAATAGTGCTCCCCATTATTTGTCTCCACGGGAAACTGGGTCTTTAGGGTGGAGTAATTGACAATGGAAGAATTCATTGCTCTCCTTGATGTCACCGTAAGATTTTTCAAGTTTAACAGAGTTCTTGAATGACTGATCCTCATGAGTGTTTGTTTTTGAATTTAGGGATATATACGCCTATATATACCCGAGTGGAAGGATCTTAGGGAAACACACTCTGCACGCCGGCGTTTAGATGTTCTTATATGCAAAATTGGGGGAGAAGTGGCACTTCTTCAATTAGCTTCATTCCGTTTTCTTTGTCGAGCAAACAAGGATGACTTTGACAGGATATAGTCATTCGTTTTACTTAATCCCCAATTATAAACCATAGGGCGAGGGGAACTGATGACGGAGATAAGCAGGTCATTTACCCTTTCGCCCGGTGACAGTCCGTGAGTCTCGGCGGCTAAAAAAAGTTGTTCGCTTCTCAACTTATCTGAGTTCAGCGGCAAAAACCACAGGGAATCATAACGTGGCGGCAACAAGCACAAAGAAAAGGTCAGAGTAAGAAGTAGTAGATGGCAGTTTGTTTTGTAAGTTGTGTGGTGCAAATATAATAAAGAGCTGGTTTGTGTAACGACGTAAGAGAGCAATCGCATGTTATTTAAACCCTTCCTCAAAACTTGTTCGTTCTCTGTGGTTTTTAATTTGTACGAGCTTAACCATTAAGAAGCGAATCGAGTTTCGAAGCTGTATTGATAAAAGATGAGGAAAAAAAACGGAGAAAATGGCATTGTTCACTTTTCTTCTATTGTTTGAGCCATTTTGTTTCGGTGAGCATTACTACATTTTTGTTTTTCTCTATTCAGTTTACTTTATTTTGAAAAGTGCAGTGCAAGAAGACCTTATTGGTACTATAAAGTACAGTACAGTCTCTTGATAACACTAATCTTATATAATGTACTACCCGCACATAGTTATTTTCAAGTTACCCGCATTCAAAATGTGAATGAAAAAAACTTGAAAAAAAAAAAAAAAAAAAAAAAGAAAAAAAAAAATGGATCATAATACATACACCTCATCTCATCTCATCTCATCTCATATGAAATTGTATCGGTAATCTCTTAAAAAAGTAGGAATTTTTTCCAATTGTTTTATATATTTGAGTATATTGGAACATTTTTCAATTGAAGTTTATTTTTGAAGAAGAAGTAGGTAAAAAGCAGAAACAAGAGCTAGAATACAAGTCCTAATATGATGCATAAACCATGTTTGAAGTCCCTATAACTTTGACAAATAAGAAGTTTGCTCAAAGAAGAAAGTTGAAGTATCAATACATAAATCATACCTCTAGAAGGTTCCAAAAATTTGTTGAAAAATCTAATACTACACATAGTTTACCAACGCCCGAAAATTCTGCAGCTGAGAATAATGATGAAGATGATGAAGAACGAAATGATGAAGGTCGCGCCCACAGGAGATTGATACTACAGCAAAGGAAAAGAAGAAGAGAAAGGCATTGGAAAAGTGTGGTCGGTGAAATCTATTCTAGTACAGAAACTGAGTCAGATTCTCAAGAGGATGCTGAAGAGAATGGCGAGCTTAATACTGAAGTAAAGGGGGAGGATATTGACGAAGAGAAAAAGTTTTGGAAAAAATACGAAAAACCTGAAAAAAGCTTTGAAGTTTGGCGGACAGTATCTGCACAGAATAAAATCCCCATCAACAAACAAAAAATGACATATCATAGATTTAAAAAAATTGAAAAAAATTCTCTAAGAAAAATGGAAGTTCCGCTTTTGCATTGTACGAAGGAAAGTAAATTTTATTTTCAATCATTATCGAAAGGCTTAGAACCATTACAAACTTCAACATCAGAAGTCAGAAACTACCGTACAAAACATATAATAACACTAACCAACCTTTTGCATTTAAATGTATCAAGACATAAATGGTCGCTTGCCTATAAAATCTTTGCTACATTAATAAGGATTCCAGGTGTGCAAATCAAGTCCATTTGGGGCATTGGCGTTGAGATACTAAATAATTTACCAAACTCATCAACTAGTCTTGACTTCCTACAATGGATGTGTCAAATTTATTCATCAAAGTTGAGATTCGTTCAGAGTACTAATTACCGTTCCATTGTCCCTCCTTTTCAAACTGGATCCAGAACACACACTTCAAGGTTTGCCATTACATACTTATGGTCTTCTTTGATTACTTGTCAGAAATGTATGGAACCACCAAACACCAATGACAAGCGCTACGATATGGAGAATGATATACTGCAAGAGCTAATCGATAGAATATCAGAATGGGTGCTGACCCCTCCATTTATGGAAGATGCTGAGGTTTGGTTCATTTATGCATCGTGTCATTTATTGAAAGCCGATATTTTATCGAGGCAATTCGCAAACGACAACAAAAGTCGCAACCTCATTGGCCTGGATAGAGACATAAAAATTAACCAAGTAATAAAGCATATTCATTATGTGAAAGTATTTCTACAGACTTGTTTAGAAAAGGGTGGGTTTACCGTCCCTAAGAGGTTGATAGAAAGCCAATTGAAAAGTTTCGAATCAAGACTGTACAGAGAAGCACAGGATATTCGAGAGAGGGAAACGACTGATGTATATGATAGCATTGATGATAATTCCGTGGATAATTCGTTTAGGGACGTGTATGAAACAAACGCGGAATTCCTAGATACGCAACTAATGGATTTATCACCGGAGGACAACCCATTGGGCGCGATTACTTATAGCGACGAAGATTCAAGTGAGTGAACCAATCAGGAATTCAACATGAATGCTTCGAACCATCGAAGCTTCAGAGTCATCTTTTGTTTTTAGTGAGAGTAAAAAGCATACATGTATATAGTGAGTACACATATTTATATTTTGATAGAGTAGTATCTTTGCATATTGATTAGAACAAAAGAAAACGGCACGTTAGCATTATATCTACAATCTATTTTTGATCGAAGGTACCACAGAATATAATGTTCAGCTGGAGTTTCCAGCCGACTCTGTAAACGATGAAACAACTTTATTGTATCAGTGTACAAAAGGCAAAGGTACAGTCAAAATGTTGCGATATTGGCAATAGTAGCAGCACTAACGGGGAAAAACAAACATCAGATATGTTGGAATGAAAACCAACTATCTTCATACTACTAGTGTATTATCACATACGGTGTTAGAAGATGACATAAGTTATGAGAAGCTGTCGTCGAAATAAGTGGAAGCTGAAACGCAAGGATTGATAATGTACTAGTAGTATGACTACTAGTTGATAGACGATAGTTGATTTTCATTCCAACACATACCCTGTTGCATCTCAGAATGAGATTACTCGAGCCCGGTATACCACCTACCCATAATTAAAAAGCGCAAGTGGTTTAGTGGTAAAATCCAACGTTGCCATCGTTGGGCCCCCGGTTCGATTCCGGGCTTGCGCACTTTTTAGTTTTTAACTAAACTATTAATTTAATGTTTAGCTAACGTTAGAGGTATTGAAGATAAGCTAAAAGATAATCTATCATGTTAATTGTTGGTGAGGGCCTTCACATATAAATAATATTCACTAGTCTGAACAAGAATACTTGACTTCTTCAAGAAAAAAAAGCAAAAAAAAGACTCAATTTCAGTGATTTAGTTGACGCATGGATGCGTGCTGCATAAACAGAATTATATAGACTCGAATATTCATATGTAACCATTGAAAAAGGTCTCCGAGAATGCCATCCACATTATCTACTTTTTGGTGAGAAATTCTCCAGTGTATAAATCATTTACCTTAACCTGGTTAATTTTCTCCAAGTTCCTAAAATTTGGCAAATTTATAGGCCTTTGAAGCAAATTTCCTGAATTGCTCTCAATTATAGTATTCGATATCTGTGGTCGTTCCGTCATTATCCCGATATGACCAGCCTCTTTCCATTCCGTCCTTTTATACCTTTCTGGATTTGCTTTAGTGTCCACAATTGGTTCATATTTTGGATTCGAAATTTTCAACTCAGGATATAAAATGGGATCAAAAGCACTCAAATCTGCCGTGGAAGATTCATACACGGCGATATTTGAATGCGTCAAATAAAAAGTTTTGTAGTCTGTTAGAATATCATTCATTACTGTAGTTGGAAGATATATTTCTACCCCAAGTTCTCTAATAAACTTATTCAGCTTGGTAAAATTCAAATTACTCTTTTCAAATTTGTAGTAAGTTAACCAAAACGGCACAGAATCTTTAACGAGAGAGTTTTTTTGATAAAAATTAAAATACTTCCTTGTTTGCATATTATTTTTAAGTACAAGCCATGTAATCTTTATTAGTTCCACCACTACTATACTTAGGTTTTTATCGTTTATCAAAGTCTGTAAATGTACCTTGGCGTCAATTTGATTATTCATATAATTGGTAATTGATGTCTCTAAAATTTTAGTAAAAGAAGTTTGTTTCTCTAAAATTTCCTTAGGCAGTTGATCTAAGGAATTCTTGAAAGAATGTCTTTTCCACATACTAATGTATTCTGTCATGAGTGAAATATCGTTCGGCCAAACCTTCAAAAAACGGGACACTGTTTCATTAAATATCTTGTTGAATAAAATATTATTTGATCTGTATTTCCTTTTCAAAAACTTAAGAAAATCATATCTTAAAGTTTTGAAATCTAGTGGCAAAAACGTACTGGCTCTTTGATAGGTATCTACTATTACTTCGTCAGGTACATCTTCCTTTGTTAACCACTTAATGTACATTATCCATACTTTTTCATGATAAAAACAAGGAATTAAACATCTGTCAAAAACTGACATTATAAATTCCTTATCTAGGGATTTCGAAGAATCCGTTACAAATTTCAGATACTGTGACCAATTTTCCAAATCATCATTTGAAACTTGGCCCAAGTTAAAGAACGGCTGTTTGATCTTCGATTCAAACTGCCAAATTTCATTCACAATTGTTTGTGTCCTTCTCAAGACTGTATCAATATTTCTAGTTGTTTGCAAGTTCTTTTCATTTAGAAACTTCTTGTAGGATGTAAAAAATCTTGCATACTGATGTAAAGGGATTTCAATAATGTATTCGTATATTTTTTGGACGTTATCCCAGTTATCCTGTCCAACTTCAAACACTATAAATTTGTCCCAAAACGGATGTGACAGAAACTGCTTACCGATAAGACCTTTGGCGATTTGAAAATTGTTTCTAATAAAATCCTTTTCATTCGGGTTATTAACACACAACACATTTAAATAGTCACACCATAACTCCAGAGAAGTTGGGAACCATTTAACTGAAGTGGCAAGAACAGCAATCGATTTCTTGAGACCAAACAACTGGTACTCAATAGTGGCGAACCTCTTCCAAAATCCAAATAATAGAGGGTACTTGCGCAGTATTTGCCATAGAATAGTCTCCAAAGCCAATTTAATTGAATCGTTCGGATCACCATATTTCACTACTGTTTGCTCTATGGCATCCACCATTTGGGTCAACGACTGAATATTGGACCAGTCCAAACCATGATAGGCCTGAACCAGTGCTGCGTTATCTTGAAGAAACAGAGTGTCTAGACCTCGAAGTGCATCACGCCTAGGCTCAATCTCTTCTACTATAAAGTGTGTTTCATCTGACATAACGAAAAAGGAGAATTGGCTGGTATCAAATAGCAGTGACGGCCCAAAGGTTTTAATGAACAAAGAAATGGCTGTGAATGGTGCGTCTCTTCTTGAAAACTTACCTGTGAAAATACTGTTTAAGTTTGAAACTTTTGCTCAAGATTGTATTGGAACTGTTTTAAGATGAGCGGCGGCGACGTAAAATATTAAAGAAAAGGAAAGATAAAAAAATGTAGTATATCGTAATGAAAAATGAAGATCTGAAACAATAAAAGAAAAGACAATCGCATATAAATAATAGCTATGTTCATACTCGTAGGCTGAAAATGAACAGTGGAAGGACTGAAAAGTCAAAGTGAGCATATTTGAATCATACAGAACCAAGAGGGAAAAAAGAAAATGAAAATAGAACGCTGAAAGAATGGAATTAACCTCACAAAAATTAAAATTTCAGGATGTTGATATGGATCTGATTCCGAAAGCAAAGTGGTCAACAAAAATTCAGTATATTTTATACACCTGGTGTCAGTCCGTACTACATGTGGCCATGTTTTCTTCTGATATATATACCTGTGTTAAATTGCTGGCATTTAATACATGGTCAAATAATATCATTCAACCCTTTTTGACATTTCGTATTTCTAAATGGCTGTTTAGTGGTTGCATATTATGCTCTTCGTTGATACTAATCGTGGAACTCATAATTGGATTGAAAGTGTATAAGAAGAAAGAGATTACGCCGAACTATATGAATGGTGTTAGCAGATTAATGAATTGTCTGTTCAATTTTAGAAAGTATCAAATTTTTGAGTTGATAGTATTGAAAGATGAGAAGAAATTTGGTAAATGGCTATTTTTTTCATACTTCGAAATCAGTGGCTGTTTGAGGCTACTATTTGGTGACTCGCCAAGACAAATAATAAACGGATTAACTCTATGGTCAGTTCTACTGACAGTTTCAAATGAGACCAGTAGTAAAGCTAACAGTACACAAAACCTAGGTAACTTGGACAATCTGAATGGAATAATAAACAAAATAAAACATATTGCTAAAACCAACCATGAAGAAAGCGTGATTTTGTCTTTCATGCTGTTTTCTTTTATCATATGGGTAATTCTAATAAGCAAGCTGATCTTAAGTATAGTAATATTCATTGTATTTATACATCCAAGATTCTCATTCAATGAAAGGAAGGTAAAAGGGTATGAACTGAGATTAAGAAAGTATGTCTCTAAAGTCATTGATGAAAACTTAAGTAAGACGGTCTCTGAACTGGAAATATTGAGAGAGGAAGAAGAAGAAACAACCATATATGGCGACAATGAAACGAAAAAAATCCTCGATTATGACAGTACAAGTTGTAGTGATCAAGGCACAATACCAAGTTATTACTGCTACTCAGATGGAGAAGCGTTCGAACGAGTATGTACACCTATAAAGGCATATTTCCCCCAGAAATACAAGTATAAATGTATGTGAATGTAAATGAGGCTTCTCTTGCTTCTCTTGACTTCAAAATGCATTAAGAGTATATTAAGTTTAATTTATTGTATATATTGTATGAAATATTTATAATGATAATGATAATAACAAAAGCCAATGATGGCTAATAAACAATAAAACATAAAAAAAACGCACTACTAAAACATTGAAGTTGTAAGGAAATGAAGAAAAGAGTAAAAAAAATTCATAAAAAAATAACAACGAGGGTAAACAGGATAGTACAATATTACTAGGAATAAAAAAAGGGCTCTCTAGTAATAGTGGTAGTAGTAGTAGTAGTGGTGGTGGTGGTAATAGCTGTAGTAGTGGTGTTTAAGGCTATGGATAGTTCAAAAAGTCCGGATGAAAGCGACCTGCTCTTAAAGTTATTTGGATTTTTTTACATCACTCTTTTCTATACCAGAAGCGGCATCATTGTTAGCTGCCTTTTCTTTTTCATCAGCAATTTCTCTTCTGAGCTTCACTAGTGCAGCCAATTTCTCATCGGGTTCATAAATACCGAACCTTCTAAACCTCCGAATTTCAGCATTCATCTTACCAATATCACCGTCATATTCTTCCAGAATCTTTTTTAAATTGTTTTCTAACTCCACGAAGTATTCTTCACTTAGAATAAATTTACGCTCAGTTTTGATGGCCGTGAAAGTGGAAGCGGTAAACCTGTCTTCAAGGGGGGTTTGAAAACCCTCGCCAGCCACCAATTGAATACCTGGAGCTGCAGCTTTCCTGATTGCGCCTGCTCTGTAGGCAGCAACTGCACCGCCCATTTTATCGATGACATAGTTATAATAGTTAGTTTGGTAATCATCATAAGTAGCTCTCTTAGCCCCGATCCAACCTAAAGAGCGCAAGCGTGTTTTCAAGTCAGTAGCACCAGTATTGCCTGCAGAGTTTTTAGCATTATTACTCTTAGCA
Organism: Saccharomyces jurei; assembly: GCA_900290405.1. Taxonomy (NCBI): domain Eukaryota; kingdom Fungi; phylum Ascomycota; class Saccharomycetes; order Saccharomycetales; family Saccharomycetaceae; genus Saccharomyces; species Saccharomyces jurei. Next base: position 185,181 of record LT986462.1, on the reverse strand, counting down.
GATGGAGAAGTTAGGTCTCTCAAGGTCCATAACTTGTAAGGGTTAAAGCTGATGGGGTTAGCAATACCCAATTTGAGGAATAGAGTGATAACTGCCACTTTAAAAATGTGCATGACAAAGAAAAGCCATTGAGCCGCAAGGCTAGAATAGTTGGCCTGGATCTCTTGTTCCAGCTTAGCGGCAATTTCAGGTAAGTCCATGTGTTTGGCCACGGGAATCAATATTCTAGACAATTGATTAGTCAAACAAATACCCGGTGTTGGGGAAATGGCGTCGGGCAAATCAGTGTACAACCAGGCCAGCATAATGGTGGCGTACACCCATATGTTTTTCTTGGAAAGGTTCCATTCTGGCACAACTAGTTGGCCAGGCCACAACTGATCAATAAGTGGTTTGGAGTCGTTCAACTCCTCGAGGTTCTCTTCGTTATCAGCGTCATAATGGAACATCAAGCAACCACCTTCAGATAGGTATCCCGGGTGTATAGACTTATAAAACTTCACAGGGACTTTCTCGTGGAAAATAGATGGTCTCAGCACCATTAAGTCCGCCAAACCCGTCTTGGAAGGGAAAATATTCTTAATCTTATTATTAATAGTGTCTTCATTTGACATCTGGAATGCATAGTCATGCTCGACATCTGCGTTTAGTCTAATGTAAATCTCCATGCTTGCAATTGCCCTCTATCAAAACACTATCCACTGATCTCTGCTTCCCCTCTCTACCAAAGGAAACAATAGCACCATCAGCTTCTTTTCTCTCTCATTTTTATAATATTTTCCACATTAAATGTGGGGAGGTGGCAAAATGGCAGTAGTGTATTGTCGCTATACACGGAAGAGATGCTTTATGTATATGAATAGGCTAGGATAACGGTGACCATGCTGATTTGAAACAGAAGCACAAAGAAGGTCAAAGAGTGACCACGACATAACAATGGTTGGTAAGGATAATGAGCTGTACTTATACCATCTCACGTTACAGAAACAGACGAACTTTATACACTCTTGCATTGGGCACTTCGTGGATCTGGATGCAGGGTCCAAACGTGAACAGTCGCAATTGTGTGTTGCTACTGAGACACATTTGGAGCTCTACGATACTAGAGAAGGGCAGATGAAACTTGTTACTAAGTTCCAAAACCTATTTACGACGATAACCTCGATGAAGTCGCTCGACTTGTCACATTCTGGGTCAAGGATCAACGCATCCAATTGGCCCACTTTTTTGGTGTTAACCTCTGACTCTGGCAATCTAAGTATTGTGCAGATCACTATGCAAGCTGGTAAATTTAAACTGAAGACTTTGGTGAATCAACCGTTAAGTAGAACCACCCTTCGAAGAGTGTCTCCCATATCGTACATGGAAATCGACCCTAATGGACGTTGTATAGTTCTTTCATCTGTAGAACAGAATAAGTTGTGTTTCCTCGTTGATTGTGCCCAAAAATTGAGGATTTCGTCTCCCTTGGAAATCATCAGGCCTCACATGGTAACATTGGATATGACCGTTTGCGATGTAAACTTCAATAATCCATGCTTTGTTACTTTAGAAATTGACAATATCGCTGCTCAACTATCAGTTCATTTGATATTCTATATACTTGAATTAGGTTTGAATCATATCGTCAAAAAGGCTGATTATTCAGTTAATTCATCAGCGAATTTCATCCTAAGCCTACCGGATTTGTCGCGGTATGGTATAACAACTTCACTCAGCGACAACAACTATGATGTTGACGATGATTCCCTTTTCAATCCTTTCGTTGTCATTGGCTTCGAGAATCACATCCTCATTAAGGATATGAATGGATTTTTCAGCTTAAAAGTAGAAATACCTCGGAGGGCTGGCATGAGTAACAGCCAGAAAGGCGTAACAATTATTTCAGGTATAGTACAGAAACTAAAAAATGATTTTTTTGTCCTCTTGCAATCCAATCATGGTGACCTTTTCAAATTAACAGTTAGGCCAGACACTAATGATAGAAACAGGCCTCTAATTCAGTTATCTTATTTTGATACAATTCAAAAGTCGCATCAATTACACATTTTTAAGAATGGTTACCTTTTTGCACTATCTGAAATGAACAACAATTTCCTATTTCAGTTTGAACAACTGGGTGTGCAGAATGATCCTTCTAAGATTTTAACCTCGAAAAATCCTAATAAATCACTGGTTTTCGAACCATCCATTGAATTACAAAATTTAAGTGTATTATCACAACAGCTAAATTTGAATCCATCAATTAGATCTCAAATTTTCAATGATTCGCCACTTTCTATTGTCACTAAGCATTTTACGAACAGCAAGATAATAACTTTAACAAACGCTGTGAATTACTCGAACTTGATATCTACTAGTTTGCCACCAAATGCAACTAAATTATGGCTAATACCTGACCCTGCAGCAACAGGTGACAACAATACTCTTTTATTCATAACTTTTCCTAAGAAAACTATGATATTACAGATTGACAATAAATCCATGGAAGAACTAACACCCGACGAAGCAACAAGTTCGAACTTCAAGATATCTCAAGATACAACAATCCATACGTGCCTAATGGGTTCACATTCTATTATTCAAGTATGCACTGCGGAATTGAGGCATATTATACCAAGTGGTATATCTAGGTATTCTAGTAAGTTGACTTGGGTACCCCCAGCAGGTATTCGTATTGTGTGTGCCACATCTTCGAAGACGCAGCTGATCATAGCATTATCAAATTACGAATTGGTCTATTTTAAGATAGATTCATCCACAGATTCGTTAACTGAACTGACAACTCACCCAGAATTAGATACAATGCCCTCTAAACTTTCGATTGTACAAGATACACAGCATGCTGATTTATTAGCCATTGCTGATAATGAAGGCATAATCAAGATAATGTCCCTTAGAGACCAAAAGGAGGATTTTTTGTCTGTAATAAGTCTACAACTTGTCAATGAGAAAATTTCTGACATGATCATGGTTAGAGATTCTTCGATAGGATTGCTCAATCTTCATGTTGGCTTAGAAAATGGTGTATACATGAGATTCCATATACAAGATGTTGATGGAACTTTTAATGACATTAAAAAGCGGTTTCTTGGCTTGAAACCTGTTTCGCTATCATATTTACAGAACATATCAATGTCATTGAGAGAAGAAGAAGGAGATGAAGAAGATGAAGAAGATGAATATGAAGATATTAATAAGACTACATGGATTTCATGTGTCTTTTGCCATTCTTCTTCTACATGGGTAAGCTACACCTGGAATAACATATGGACGATACGGCCATTAAAAGATCAAAGCATGTTGAGTTGTTCCAAATTTGTTAACGCAGATGTAGAAGTAAACGGTATTTGTTCAATAACAAAATCAGGGCGTTTGGATATTGGTAAAGTTTTCAATTTCCCAACTTTGGATAACTGGTTTCACGTCGATGAATCAAGTATTGACAAGCAAGAGAACGGAATAGAAAATGAAATCAACGAAGAGGGCAGAAAAGAAAATAATAATAATAATGATGATGATAAGGAAGAAGAAGAAGAGGAAGAAGAAGTTGAAGAAGACGAAACATTACAAGTATCTCCATTCCAACCTCGCATTCTCTTATTATTTCCGAATAGACCGAAACATGTTTTGTTCATTGACAATCACACTGACATACAGCAATGCCGTATATCGTTGCGAGTTAATGGCATGTGCTTGAACTACAAGAAATCGAATTGTTTGTTCAAAATACTTGACAATGTGCGCTGCATTTCTGCGGCTATAATGGACTTCACAAGGCAGGCTGACCATCTTATAATTTGTGCCGGAGATAACAGACTGCTCACATACAAAGTTCTAGTTGCTAAAGACCAATCATCTTTTGATATTGAACCAATTCATCAAACTAACATTATCTCACCAATATATTCCATGTTGAAGTTTAAAAATCTTTTACTCACAGCCATAGATTCCACTATTGTCCTCTACGGCTTGGGGAAAAAGCAGTTGTTGAGAAGATCTGTAACGCAGACACCCGTATCGATAACAAAAATTGTTTCTATGGACCAGTGGAATCACGAAAGATTAGCTGTTGGCGACATACACGAATCTGTCACTCTATTCATCTGGAATCCTACTGGAAACATTTTCATTCCAATTGTCGATGACTCCGTCAAACGCCATGTGACAACTTTGAGATTTTTAGATGAGTCAACAGTAATAGGCGCTGATAAGTTCGGAAATGCGTGGACTTTAAGGTGTCCACTAGAATGCGAAAAAATAATATCAAATTGCGATCCTAATGAATTATCAGATAATACCGTTAAGTACCCTCTGGACCTTATAAGTTTACAACAGAAACTACCCAATACTTATGACTGCAAGTTCAAATTTCAACTACTGAACCACTTTTTCGTTAATGACATGATCACAGATTTCCATATCTTGGACAGCGTTTCAAATTCTGATAGACCTGGCTGCATCTATATGGGTTTACAAGGCACTGTTGGCTGCTTCATTCCATTATTGTCTAAGGGGAATGTTTTTATGATGACAGGGATCGAAAGCATTATGGCTGAAGCAGATGATTTGTTTTATTTAGATTATGAATCACGAAAGAGAAATAACAGTATGCGAAAAGAAGACGATGAAGAGGAATCAGTTAGCGTTGTGCTACACGGACTACATGATATAGTTGACGAACCAATATGCGAGGGGTCCTACTCAGTTGTAGGCCGAGATCACCTGAACTATAGAAGCTATTATGCCCCTGTACGCAAAGTCATTGATGGAGATCTATGTGAAAATTTTTTGAGACTTTCCTTGAATGAACAAGAATTTTTAGCCAAAAATATGAAGAATATCCAAGTGGAGGATATAATTTATAGCATAAATGAGGTCAGAACAAATTACATTTGATGTCTGTAGAAGAATGAATAAGGAGCATAAAGCAGTGCTTGTAGTTTTAAAAAAGCTTATGTCTAGGAATATATAAAAATAAATAGAGTTAAATATAAAGAATACAGAATTTGACATCACCTTGTTTTTAATCTTAATAATAAACTATCTTAATTCATCGATATACCACCCCTATACATTTCATCGATAATTTTTCCGTTTTCTAAGTTCTCGCATAAAAGTCTCAAATTATGTGGGTAGACCTTGCCAAACCATAATGAGTCCAGCTTGTTTTGCGCATTTCCTCCACCGAATAATTTATAAAAAATCACGTTCCCAGCAAAAATATGACCACCAATATGAGAAACTATAGCCAAGTTATTCTCAGGTAGCAACTTTTCGTGCTGAAATGCCGCAATTATGTCGGGTCCCATTTCTCCACACTTCGCATCTCTCTTATAATGTCCACAGACTAAATTCCAATCTCTAAGAAATGTTTCACCGCGAAACCTTGTGAGATTTTTGCGGTGCAAATGTTGAACCTGTTGGGAAACCTTGGCTTTACCACTCAAGTAATCTTGAAAGGATAGTCTTGGTGCTTGGAAAACGCCTTCATTTAAAAACGAGGCAAATTCCTCGATGTTTGCTTCCTTGATTATATAAAGCTTCATGTCAGGAATAACAAAAAAATAGAACCATTCATCGTCCTCCTTTGGTCTTGGGATAAATTCATTTTGCAAATGCACTGCATTTATCAGTATTCCTGGAGAATTACTTAAATAGGAGCGTAACTTACTAATTGCATTATATGGCCGTCTTGAATTTGTATCCAAATTATGATTCCATGCTACCTTCCATGGCTGAGCAAACTTATCACCAGGAGATAAAAGTAGAACGTGCTTACTGTAGTTAGGTGTTTTATGAGGGAGCTTGAGCTGAGGATCTAATGGATCTGTAGTTGATGGTAGTCTAGCGTTTATTTTTTGGCAGTAGCAGTTGGTTTGCTCATCTTGGGTAGAAAAATGAAGATTAGGAAAGCTGACGAGTTCGAAGCTGTGATGATAATATGCTTGTTTTCGCAATGTTCTGATCGTTATACGCAACATCTGTTTTTGTACGAGTGTTCTTTCATTTTTAACCAAGGAACCTAGATAATCCAAGTTTACCATGTTAAATAAGAGCTTTCGCATGTACAAAAAAAAAGGAAAACTAGCAAGGCAAGTAAGTTTCAAAACAGGCAATAATAGAGTTGTTGTATGTAGATATATTTATAAACTTTTCATAGAGTTCGTTACACTGGAAGCAAGCACAGGAGATAATTCATTTATAAAGTATAATGCGAGATATTGCTAACATTTAACGTAGAGCCCATCATATTACTTTTGTAGACACTCTCAATTAATCTGTGTAATATCAGAGCGTCCATCAAAGTGGGAAAGCCTTCAAAATCAAAGCCCTGCATAACAAACTGTGAAGGTAATTCAGGGATTTTCTTCGTATTATAATGAAAATCAGAAATAGATTGGTACAGTCGATGAATATTACCCACGACGGCATTATAATTCCGTAGATGATATACTTCCATGATTTCTTTGCCCGCATCATATCCCGGATCTAAAGGAGCTTGTTGGCCATTAGCTAGCGGGAAGTCATTTGCCCTAGTACCACTGTAATAAAGAACTAGATTTGAAATTTCTGCGAATCCGGCATCACCTTCAAGTTTTAAATCTCCCTTGGTACCATGAATGTCTATTACTAAATTTTTTGTGAATTTTTTAGTAGGTTTTCCACCTTTGAAACTACATGATACGGGGACATTACCACTCAATAATGTGCCTTGAAACAAAAGATGATCCGGTACGGTCTTGGAGATTCGCCGACCCAATCGGTTACCACGCTCATCTATCAGTTCTTGTTCCGGTATATTATTAAAAACCATTGCATTTATTCTCGAAAAATACGAACATGTCATGTACTGTAAAATATCGATGGTATGACCAAATGTCGTGGTAACTAAATCTACACCATTTCCAATTTCATAAATATACTTAGGTGATTTAACGGGCCTTTCATAACCATACCAACCGCCGTTCCCAGCAATTTCGATCGAATTAATTTCGCCGATATAGCCTTGAGATATCAGTTCTTTTGCCCTCAGAATATATGGTGATTTGCGGCCTTGTAAAGAGATGATGGTTTGTAGTCCACGCTCAGCAGCTGCCTTATAAATGGATTCAGCTTGATCTAAAGAACATGCAAGCGCCCACTCTACAAAAAGGTACTTGAGGTTGGGGTTATTTTTGGAAAACTTCAAGAGGGGCATAAGAACTTCATAATGGCTGGCCACTTGAATGGTTATTACCATCATGTCTACAGAGGCAGACGAGGCAAATGATTCTAAAGTGGGGAAAGCAGTGGCATTACTTAGCTTCAAGCGCTGAATGGTGGCAATAGAAGTCTCTATTTTTGGGCTGTATAAAGCGGTAATCTGGAATTGTGACGATAATTGCAATATAGCCGGATAATGCGTCTTAATTGCCCATCCTTTGGTTGCATTTAGGCCGACGAATCCGACTCTTATGGGAGCAGCATTAGGTACGGTTGAGACGGAAGATCTCTTGTTGTAGTCCATGACTGGAGGGAAGGCCAACTATCGAGCTTGTATACGCTCGTCAGCAAGGATCAGCAATGACATGTGGTATATATTTTTATGGACAAAAAAAAAAGTGATGCAGTTCTGAATACTATAGATGTAACAAGCGTTTTGGCGTCGTTCGGGCGAGAGTGCCCCGGTGCTAAGGAAATTGTAGGATATTATTATTAATATTAGGAGTAAACTATTATGTTGCAGGGGAGAGAAGGAAAGGGTATAAATATATATTACAAAATGCGGGCTTTGTCTCTACTAGACAGAAACATCGTCCGGGCGCTCATGTGACTTTCTTATAGTAAAGAAGTTGATACCTTTAGGTTGGTTTTCCGTAGCGGTAGTAGCAGTGACCGCATTAGCATGAGAAGAAGGCCCCACTACGCTTGCGCTTTGTTGCATGTCTTCGGGAGCACTAGCGGCCAAAATTGGGTCGGTGGCTTGCTCCTTTTCTCTATGGAAGGGGTTCCATTTGGAGGAGGTCCTGTATCTTGAATTGTCCATGGGATAAGTAGACGCCAGTCTAGCTCTAACAGACCAGAAAACCAACAAGATAAATTCCACGATACACAAAAAGACACTTGCCCAAGCCATACCCATCATAGAAGCACCCAATTGGGCACTACGATGATCATCATGGAAAGCGTTTTTCGCCATAGCAGAGGCGGCCGTCTGCAAGACAACTGCCGCTGTATTGAAAACAACCCCAAAAGACATGAGCACAAGAACCATATTGGAAAGCATCTGGGAACACCATGTTAGAATATAGAGAATAAACGACACTCCCACAAAAGCCAGTGCAATCCAGAAGAAACAGAATGAAAATCTCGTCAGGTAGTAAAACGCATCTCTTTTAGAAATAAACTGATGAGGGACATTGATGTGTGTATTGAAGTTGTCCACTGGTGAAATCGGGTAGGCAGGTGCTAAATCACTAGTACAGGTATCCGAACCGTCTTTATCCTGCAGACAGGCGCCCCAGAATGTCCATCGAGTTTCATCCCCAGCATTGGGTATACCTGTCGTATTGCCTTGAACCCAATAGAATCTGTTCACAGGGTAATGGTCCGTAGCACCAGATATAATCATCAGAATCAACAGCAACGTGTTACCTGCCAAAAACAGCAATACTAGCAAACGCAGCGCTATATTCCAGACCTTAACCATATTATCGTGTAAATGTGTGTTAATGTACTTAACCTGTGCGAAGTCTACGGAGACAAGCAGGAAGAGTAACTAATCTTCTTGCGTGGGTGTTGCTCATTTCTCTGCTATTTAAGTATCAAGGAGATGTTGAAAAATGTATCGGGGGCCTCGAAGCGGCACATGCTTTTGTTTACATTTTTCCCGAACGGGACGCTCAAAGCCTATCTTGGGCCTATTTTGGCACTGCATGCCAGTACAGGGCAAGGGAAATGGCTTAATGCTCGAGGCTTGATCATTTTTTCAAGTAACAGTGACATAGTCAAACTTGTTACCATTTTTGTGCCTTGACAGTTCCATTGAAGCTATACATACACTTAGTTCAGGGATTGCCCTGTCCGTTGTCATGGTACCAACCAGGGTAACACAATATCTAATTTTTTAATATCATGATACACGTATACTATAAGGGTAACATTTTTATTATCATTTACCTTTTCTTTATTTTTCCCTTTGCTTCCTCTTACCACACTCAGCAGACTTTGGTTTATTTTTATTTTTTATTTTTTATTTTTTCTCGTTTTGCCAATGTTAGAGTAGCAATACAATAGAATTGCGACAGAAACAATTAAGGGCTTTTTTTCTACTCTGGCTGCTTTTATTCATTAGGTTGAGACTTGAGTGTGTGCGTGAAATGCTCTCATACTATGAACACAATAGTGCGTTCCAAACTAACAATTGCAACTCCGGTGGCAATGCTGGCGCCACATATAACAGCGACGGCAATAATGATAAAATCGTAAATAAAAGAAATAATGATCATTTTGAGTTTGATACGCACAGTTTGTACCAAAGGCCGAAGAGAACGAAGCGAGATCCAGCAAGCACAAAATTTTCGGCCGGTTCTGGGGCTGCCAATACTAACAATAATAGCAACAGTAGTACCGTTGCTACTACCACCACTAATAATATTCAATATCAGAGAAATATCGGGATACCTCCCCTGAAACCGGTGAGTATGCAACATGGTACGAACAGCCGTTTCATGAACGAATCCGAGTTATATTCGGAAACAGAAGAGTATATGATTCATGGCTATTTCGGTAACAGTAATCACGAAATACCAAACACGCGCCTCGATGGAAATACTAGTATCATACAGCATCAGTATCATACACTGCCTTCTCAAAATACAATTGCATCACAACTACCCAATGCCGCCAACGATTACATGGATATAGACTAATAAACAACTGCAAAGAACGAAAAAAAAATGGAAACGGGAAACGAGAAACAAAGAAAAAAAAAAAAAACTACCTATTTAACAATAATATAATGTATTACATATTTCACGACTGTTTACGTATCTCTACTGAATTTACCTTTAAAGGCTAAGTACTCACTATGGCTATTATAGCTCTTTCTTTTAGAAAAAAATCTCACTTTCATCTGTTTGAGAGTTGGGAATAGAGCGGCAAAAAGACTCCCTCGGGGGCGAGTCGAACGCCCGATCTCAAGATTTCGTGGTAATAAATTACAGTCTTGCGCCTTAAACCAACTTGGCTACCGAGGGTAAGTGATATGAAATCCTTCGTGGTTGAAGCGGTATAAGAAACATTATCAATTACTTAAAAGGGTAAGCGCTAACCACACCTGAAACTAACGTAGACACTCCACCTAAAAGCAGTAATAACGACCAACATATATAAATAGTGGTATCTGTTGATAATTAAGGGTTTAGTAAGTTGTAATAATTAAGAATAAGTCGTTCTTTCTTAAATTATATAAGAGATGTATATAAAACACACGCTGATTGGTTATATTAAACTCAATGGTTCAGACATAACTTGGAGCATTGATGATAAGATTTTGGTTATAACCCACCTACTTATATACTAAGTTCTGGTCAATTAATAGATCTTTATCATATCACTGCAGTAAATTCTATTATTAAAATTTCAATTTATACGAAGAACGTATAATTGAAATCACTTATTCCAATTTATACGAATAAATGTATAGTTGTAATCACTTATTCCAACAGTCATTTTATATGTCGTAATTGATTTTCCTATTACATTATCAATCCTTGCATTTCAGCTTCCTCTAGTTTCGATGACAGCTTCTCATAACTTATGTCATCTTCTAACACCGTATATGATTATACACTAGTAGTATGCCTTCTAGTTAATAGACGCTAGTTGGTTTTCATTCTAACAGAAACATTAGCAATTCCCCTTTGAGTATTTTTTTAACCCAAAACAGTAATAACAATCAACATATATAAATAGTAGTATTCTAAGAAGCTACAGTGGAAGATTAGAAATGTAGAAATAGAAGAGTAAATTCCCTTGATACCTGAATAAGTAAGTCTGCTGCGTGGCAGATGAAGTACTGTCCCGTATGGTATAACTCAGTAAGACAACGCCTCATCCTAAATTGCTGGAATAGGTGGCCTATCACTGTTCACGCAAGTTACAATGGTCATGTTGGAATAAGAACCTACTACCATTTCTTTACTAGTGGCCACGTTACTAGCATATTACCATATAAAGTGCTAGAGGATGCCTTAAAGATCGAGAAACAGTCCGCGATTTTAATGGAAGATGAAACGCGAGGATTGAAAATGTAATAAGATAATGAGTGACAACGTATAGAACAGGAGAATAATTAAGCACGTTATTATGTATAACTCTCCATTCCCTTTAGTGGATTTCTGTATCCTCGAGGAGAGTTTCTAGTATATTCTTTATACATAATAACACTATCTTAATCAAAAATGGAATCTCAACAGTTTTCTCGAAACTCACTTATTTCTGAGTTATAAATCTCTCTTACATTCTATAAGAAGATTCGCTTTTATTCTTAGTTAGTACCACAACTTAAACATTAATTACCAACACAAACCGTCATGCAACTCATTTTGAGATATTGGAGAATTTTCAGATAAGTGTCGCGGTTCGTCGTCGATTAAGACTATATTGCTTAGTATGCATATTTGACTAGAGGTACTCCTCGAGAATAAGGAAATCTATGAAAGGAAACAACATTTTTACGTAATAATATATTTATTTCTTTTTTCATTTTACAAATTGTCATTCATTATCCTATTTACATGATCAATCCTTCCGTTTCACATGATTTATTTCATTCACTTATCCTATACGATATTATACATCTAATATGAATTTTAATCAATGGAGAATAGCCGAATCTTATTGCAACGTAAAGTTGGAATACTGGTCATAACGCAATACCCACATATCATTCTCCCTGTTGCATCTTCTTTTTTCTCGGAAGTGATTTCCTCTTCCTGTACAACACGAGGTTTTTCACGCATACATCGGAAGGATCACCCCCCACTCAAATCGTTACCAACATGTAGCATTCTGCCCGTTTTTCCTTACAAGAACTCCATTCTCTCTAATACAGACCCTGGCTTTCCTGTCCTTTTGCAGCATTCAATAACAGTTACTCCATTAATCCTTGGAGACCTACCCCCACGCTATTCATGCAAGGCGCTAGCATAAAGCACCGATATCTCCTTAACCCCCGTCTCTTACTGCTCAAAAGAACTACGGCCCGACCAATAATAATGTCATGCAAGAACCGCCAAGCATCAACTACTGTGCAGCTATTCTCCAGTATATGAGTTGGAGTAAGAAAATATATAAGTATGAGTATAAATATCTTAGTCATGTTGGGTTCTACCGTCTTATCCTGTCCTTGTATCTTATGAATCAGCATTTCTACATAGGGGAAAAGCAACCAAAAGTAGCTTATGTTAAAATACAAACACCTACTGAGAATTTCGAGAGCCTGTGAGGCAAGCGTCTTCAGGTCCTCCAAGTCTAGGTCGGATGCAATCCGCCGTTACGGTTCCACCGTGTCGAAATCAAAGTCGTTCGAACAAGGCTCGAGAGAACGCACAAAGTCATGGACCTCTTTAAGCGTTGGTGCAATTTTGGCTGCTGCTAGCTCAATGGCGTATCTAAACTGGTGTAATGGCCAAATAGGGAATGAACCAAAACTGGACATGAACAAGCAGAAAATTTCGCCCGCAGAAGTTGCCAAACATAATAGGCCTGATGATTGCTGGGTCGTGATCAATGGTTACGTATATGATTTAACGCGATTCCTGCCAAACCATCCAGGTGGTCAGGATGTTATCAAATTTAATGCTGGGAAAGACGTGACAGCTATTTTTGAGCCATTACATGCTCCTAATGTCATCGATAAGTATATTGCGCCTGAAAAGAAACTTGGCCCTCTACAAGGGTCAATGCCACCAGAACTAGTTTGCCCACCCTACGCTCCCGGTGAAACCAAGGAAGATATTGCTAGGAAAGAACAACTGAAATCGCTGTTGCCCCCTCTAGACAATATTATCAACCTTTACGACTTTGAATACTTGGCCTCACAAACTTTGACCAAACAAGCTTGGGCATACTATTCCTCGGGTGCTAATGATGAAGTTACTCATCGGGAAAATCATAACGCATATCACAGGATCTTTTTCAAACCGAAAATCCTTGTAGATGTAAGTAAAGTGGATATTTCGACGGACATGTTGGGTTCCCATGTGGATGTTCCCTTCTATGTGTCCGCCACAGCGTTGTGTAAACTGGGGAACCCTCTAGAAGGTGAAAAAGATGTTGCTAGAGGCTGTGGACAAGGTGTAACGAAAGTTCCTCAAATGATATCTACTTTGGCTTCATGCTCTCCTGAGGAAATTATTGAAGCCGCACCATCTGATAAACAGATTCAATGGTACCAACTATATGTTAACTCTGATAGAAAGATTACTGAGGATTTGGTTAAGAATGTAGAGAGATTGGGGGTAAAGGCATTGTTTGTCACTGTGGATGCACCAAGTTTGGGTCAAAGAGAGAAAGATATGAAACTGAAATTTTCTAATTCAAAGGCTGGTCCAAAGGCAATGAAGAAAACAGATGTAGAAGAATCACAAGGTGCTTCGAGAGCATTGTCAAAGTTTATTGACCCCTCTTTGACTTGGAAGGACATCGAAGAGTTGAAGTCCAAGACAAAGCTACCTATTGTTATCAAGGGTGTTCAGCGCACTGAAGATGTTATAAAGGCAGCAGAAATTGGTGTAAGTGGTGTGGTTCTATCTAATCATGGTGGTAGACAACTAGACTTTTCAAGAGCTCCTATTGAAGTCCTGGCTGAAACCATGCCAATTTTGGAAAAACGTAACTTGAAGGATAAATTGGAAGTTTACGTGGACGGTGGTGTCCGTCGTGGTACAGATATCTTGAAAGCGTTATGTCTAGGTGCTAAAGGTGTTGGTTTGGGTAGACCATTCTTGTATGCCAATTCATGTTATGGTCGAGATGGTGTTGAAAAAGCCATTCAAATTTTGAGAGATGAAGTCGAGATGTCGATGAGATTATTAGGTGTCAATAGCATTGCTGAACTGAAACCTGATCTATTAGATTTATCAACATTAAAGGCGAGATCAGTGGCAGTACCAAATGATGTCCTTTATAATGAAGTTTATGAAGGTCCTACTTTAACTGATTTCCAGGACGCTTAATTGCGGTCGAGCTTTGGGGCTTATTAAGATGCTTTCTCATGCTTACAAATAACTACCATTTATCGGGATTGTCCCAAGGAATTTAAAGGGATATAAAAGTAAACTCTTATTTATTCATATTTATATCATCGAGCATTCGTATAACTTTATTTATCATCACGAAGAAAAAAAAAACAAAAATCAAGCTTTCTGAATCCGTTGCGAAGTTGTGTCTTAGATACACTATTTTATTCATTTTTCTTGGTTCTAAGAATATCATGCTGTTCCGAGAACCACTTGAAGAATCCATCGTTTTGTAAATAACCATTTTCATTAAAAACCTTATTCACCTCCAATTGAACCTTCAACTCCTTTTTGGTGTTGCTTCCCCTCTTCTTTTGAATAAGTTCAACCAGATACAAAGGTTCATTGTTTTCAAACTTAGTCTTTACATATATCTCCTCCTTTGTATCTCTTTTCTTCCCCACATAAACAGTCCCCTTCTCAATAAAACGAGAGAAGTACCAGAACATTAACGATAAAACAAAATACGCGCCTACTAGAAGCTTTTGATACACAATAATCTCGGCTCTTTCGAATTTTTTGTCCAGGAAGAAACTTAGACCTGCCACGACAGCAATGGAATACCCTATGTACAGTTTAATATCGAGTAAACCGTAGGATCTCTCGTAGTTCAATCTTGCGAAAACGAAAGGCAGAGCTTCATCTAAAGCCTGGTTCAGCTCTGGAATGGAATATACGTTAATAGGCTTAGGAGTACTCATCTTGTACAAGACTGTTTTCTATTTCTTTGTGATCACTTGTTTTGCTTCTTGTACTCCGTAACAACATGCACAGCACTACTTTTTGTTTGTTATAAATCTGCACAATTGAAAAAATCTCTAAAGGGTTCCCGCCCCCATTGAGAGGGCATTACTATTCCTCTACAAAACTACACAAGTCTTTCTACAAGCTAGCAGAAAATGCTATTCACAAAATATCTGCACTCCATCAATACATAAAGTTGCTGAAATATCCTTGAGCCTATCAATTCATCCCCCAATTCTACATTATAAATTACTCTTTCCCTTCAATTAGCCCTAACATGAAAAACTCTGCCGTGGCACTTTTCGTTCCTTTTTTTTTCTGCTCTTCGAGATGCTGAAAAAAAAAAAAAAATTTACTCTGAAAAAATGTCATATAAATATCCTGCTGAGAATCCATCTAATTTAGAGCTTGCTTGATTCATCGCATTTTATTCTCTATCATTCAAACTCTTGGGCTCAAATATTTCTCTGAAAAAATGGTGGCTTTTACACTTTCCCTGATACTTTTTGTTGTTTGAACTAAAGGATATTGGACCGATTCCATAACTTTACAGAAACCTAATAAACATATCACGATGAGTGCTGCTCCGTTGGATTACAAGAAGGCTTTAGACCATTTAAAGAATTACAGCTCCAGAGATGGTCTTTCTGTTCAGGAATTGATGGATTCTACAACCAGAGGTGGGTTGACCTACAATGATTTTTTGGTATTACCAGGTTTGGTCGACTTTCCATCTTCTGCTGTTAGTTTGCAAACTAAATTGACTAAGAGAATTTCTCTGAACACTCCATTTGTCTCTTCTCCTATGGACACAGTCACCGAAGCTGATATGGCTATCTATATGGCTTTGTTGGGTGGTATTGGTTTTATTCATCACAACTGTACTCCAAAGGAACAGGCTTCCATGGTAAAGAAAGTTAAAATGTTCGAAAATGGATTCATCAATTCTCCAATAGTTATTTCTCCAACTACCACTGTTGGTGAAGTTAAGACTATGAAAAGAAAGTTTGGTTTTTCTGGTTTCCCTGTTACCGGTATGTTTTTCTTCTATTATACAAAAAACTTTAATGTTATTTCCCTCATTAGAGTGTGCTTTTCATTCTTTTTTTATAAATTGCTTTTTTGAGTGAAAAAGGTTTAAAGTGATGATCAACTTTTTATATTAATAACTTTCGTTCTACTGACTGTGATCAAACGATCTTGTAGAAACCTTTTACTCTGAATTAAATCGCATTCACCTCTTTTAGAAAGCTTGTTATATTTATTTGATGAACGGCACTGCGTACGAGGAACTCGGTATATTTTCAAGGAAAAGTTGTATGACTTATTTTACTAACATCGCTACGTATATTCTGTTATATTTCTGCCCTGATTTGAGATTCCTTCAATCTTCAAAAAGGTGAGAAAATAACAAAGAAAGAATAACTGCTCTTATTTAACACAGAAAATGGTAAATGTCCAGGTAAGTTAGTTGGGTTGGTCACATCTCGTGACATACAATTTTTAGAAGATGATTCACTAGCCGTGTCTGAAGTTATGACCAAAAATCCAGTTACTGGTGTTAAAGGCATTACTTTGAAAGAAGGTAATGAAATCTTGAAACAAACCAAAAAGGGTAAGTTGCTAATTATCGACGAAGATGGTAACTTAGTTTCCATGTTGTCAAGAGCAGATTTGATGAAAAATCAAAACTACCCACTAGCTTCTAAGTCCGCTACTACAAAGCAATTGTTGTGTGGTGCTGCTATTGGTACTATCGAGGCTGATAAGGAGAGATTAAGATTGTTGGTTGAAGC
The DNA here is from genome assembly GCA_900290405.1 of Saccharomyces jurei. NCBI lineage: Eukaryota > Fungi > Ascomycota > Saccharomycetes > Saccharomycetales > Saccharomycetaceae > Saccharomyces > Saccharomyces jurei. The sequence continues at coordinate 168,353 of LT986462.1, read as the reverse complement.
TGGTTTGGATGTGGTTATCTTAGATTCTTCCCAAGGTAATTCTGTTTTCCAATTGAACATGATCAAATGGATCAAGGAAACTTTCCCAGAATTAGAAATCATTGCCGGTAACGTTGCTACTAGAGAACAAGCTGCCAATTTGATCGCTGCTGGTGCGGACGGTTTGAGAATTGGTATGGGTTCTGGTTCCATTTGCATCACTCAAGAAGTTATGGCTTGTGGTAGGCCACAAGGTACCGCTGTTTACAACGTTTGTCAATTTGCTAATCAGTTTGGTGTTCCATGTATGGCTGATGGTGGTGTCCAAAACATTGGTCACATCACCAAGGCTTTGGCTCTTGGTTCCTCCACCGTCATGATGGGTGGTATGCTGGCCGGTACTACCGAGTCCCCAGGTGAATACTTCTTCAAAGATGGTAAAAGATTGAAGGTTTACCGTGGTATGGGGTCCATTGATGCCATGCAAAAGACCGGTAACAAGGGCAATGCCTCCACATCTCGTTATTTTTCTGAATCAGACAGTGTCTTGGTTGCACAAGGTGTTTCTGGTGCTGTTATTGATAAAGGTTCCATCAATAAGTTTGTTCCATACTTGTACAATGGTTTGCAACATTCTTGTCAAGATATTGGTTACACATCATTGGATTTATTGAAGGAGAATGTCCAAAACGGAGCAGTCAGATTTGAATTCAGGACTGCTTCTGCTCAATTAGAAGGTGGTGTCCATAATCTGCACTCTTATGAAAAGCGTCTACACAATTGAGTGAACTTTCACAGAAAATGGGAAGTTTACTTTTGCATATATTTAAATACTTCTGTAGACGTCAATAAAAGAAACAAAAGAAGATAGATCTAATGAAACATTTAAGACTCTATGGCGGTTGAGTGGTATCGGTCTTCTAATTAGGTAGTAAATGCTATTTGCTTACATATTAAAGTACGTGTATTAAAGAAACTGGGACTTTTCATTGGCCATCCTCCTTTGCGTCATGTTCATGTACTTTCTGCCAGACTTTTTCATAGTATTTCTTGTTTTCATTTTTTAGTTCATCTAATGAAGGAGGTAATTTTTCGTTAATTAAATCATGCTTTCTTGCTCTTTCAAAAGTAGATAGAGCCTCGTCTAAACCTTTCACACCATTGGATAAAGCACCACGCGGCAATACACCTGAATTGTGATCTTTCAAAAACTGGACTTTATTGGTCTCCTCTCTAAGAACAGAGTACATCCTAGAAACTTTGGCAACGGCTAAAATTTTATTCCTTAAGGCCTTTCTTCGATGTTCATCATCTAGAATGGAAACATGCCTAGACGAAGTCGGTGTGGCACTTTGTGATGTCCCTTTAGATTTACTTTCCTGCGGCAAATTTTTATTAGTGCCAACTAATTCTTCGATGACGGGGGTGTCAACTTCCAGCTCATCTTCAGTACAGATGTTTAGGATTGCGACCAGCATCTCCGTAACTTTTTCACCGACAAATGGCAATGACCACGTGAAAACATCCATAAAATCTGGTAACCAGTAAGGGTGTGGAGTCATGTTAAATTGTCTAATATTCATAACGTTATTCTCATACTTCAATATAGCTGCCTTATTGTTGTATGTATCCAGATAGTTCGGAGCACTGAAAAGAGTCAAAAGAGAGGGAAATCCCAATGTCTTAGTATTTTTGTACATTCTATAACCAGCGTCTTGAGCCTCGTGTGCCCTGATGATGGATAATAGGCCAGTTTCTTGCAGAAAATGGCAGGCTGCACGATATGTGAAGGCATATGAACAACCCCTTACAGAGTTTGGAACAAACATGTCCCTTGAAGGTGCCATTTTTCCGTGATGAGGAACCATTGTCTTGGCGTTCACAATGTCTTCCTCAGTCAAGTCTTTGTCCATGACTTCATCGTACTCTTCAATTGGATCAGCCCACAATAGGTCGCACATTAGGCCGTGCGATGGAATCTCTCTGAATCTATTCAGGTTGTTAATATCCTGTAAAGAGTTTAATTCGGGAGAGATACCACCATGAACACAAAGATACTGTCCATTCATCAATGCCGCCAAGGGCAAGTTGTTAAACGATTCGCAGCACTTCTCGTAGATATCTAGATTGTATTTGTGTAACATTTCATTTTTAAAAGTGAAATATGACGTTAAATGCTTACATTCGTGGTTACCCCTTAGCAGCCAGAAATGGTCGTTATAATTCAACTTCAAAGAATATAAATAAATAAGACACTCGAACGAAAAGGACCCTCTATCGACGTAATCACCTAAAAACAAATACGACGTAGTGGCTGGGTCACCGCCAACCTCAAATAACTTTAAAAGGTCAAAGTATTGGCCATGGATGTCACCACAAACCGTTATTGGAGCCGGAACAGATATAAGATTTGGTTCTTTGCTGAAGAGTTCTGTGACGAGCGTAATGATTTTGGCCGCCTGTGCAATAGACAATTTGCCCTCGCGCTTGAAATGTTCCTTTAGGAACTCGTGGCGAGGCATCCCGTTAGCCTTAAACAGCTCTTCATCCGTCGGAATATGAGAAGTGATGGTGGGCACATTACTCATTATTCTGCGATTGGTCGATACAGTTCTTCCATCATCCAGGGTATACTGTGTGAGGTCTCTGGAAGCTTGTGTGCATGTAGAACTAGCAGCAGCAGCAGTACGAGTCTTGGAGTCTATGGGGGTTGTGGATGATGGCGGACGCTCTGTTTTGTTTTCTATAATTTTAATAGCGGCATTTATCTGCTCAGTATTTCTTATAGCGTCTGAAGACATTGTGAGTGTGTACAACAAGCAAACCTTTCCTTTTGTTCTTATTCGTACCAATTGAGCTGTTGGCCTTTGAAGAGAAGCTGTTTTTTCAACAAAAGAAAAATAGGAGTCTTGATGGAATGTATTTTTGGAACATTTTCTCTGTTGTCTTGTCCTTGTTTTAAAATTTCTCGGACCGAAAAAAGCACTGATTAAAAGAGGGAGACAGTATTGGCGCTAACAAGCCTCTATAAAGATATAGAAAGTACGTAAAAGACCATGTATATAGAGGTTATACGTAGAGGGAAAGGAAAATGCATGGGAGAGAATGTTTCAAGAATGACAGCAGCTGTGAAGGGACGGTGCCCAAGAGCAGTAAGAAAGAACAGAACAGAACAGAACAGAACAGATCGGACTAGTGAGAAGAGAGAGAGGGAGAGAAAAAAAAATAATGAAAAAAGGAAATCAAAAGTCCATATCTTCGACCTTACCTTGGTCGAACATAGATTTCAGTTCGCCAGAGCCAAACTTGTTGTTGTTCATGTCATGATCGATAGTGTTGAGTCTTTCTTCCAAATCTTTCTCCCACATTTCCAACGAAGAAGCAGAGGCGGAAGCGGAGCTGCTCATGGAGTTTTGGCTAGACAACATAGGGGGTTCAGCCATGGGTGGTAAAGGCACTCTTCTGAATTCCGCCATGGTGACGGTACGCAATGTGGAAGGTGCTTGTTCTTGTTGTTGTGAGCGACGTTGGGCGTAAAAGTAGTCTTGAGAGTTTTGCATGGCGAGAGAAAGTTGAACAGTTAATAGGACGTTGGTCAAATCGTAGCTTCTAAGGAGCAAATTTGATAAGAAGATGTATTGATGAGGAGGGCAGCCGGGAGAAAAAAAAACTGAACTCTTTTTATACCCGCTGAGGCGGAGCCGGACGAAACGGGCGTGTCCGAAAACAGTAACAAGGTGTTATTACTATTTCCTCTTTGAGACATCTGGCTTCCCGAAACGGTGACCGCGGCGGGTACTCAGCCCGTTTGGGCTCAGCGCGAAGTTGTAAGAAAAAGATTATAAATTTTAGTAGCCAGAAAACGTCAATTATATTATTATTACGTACGAGGACTAAATATTAAAAACGTATTTATATGATTGTGATGTATTCTATTCTATCGTTCTTGCTCTTAATTCTGATCTAAAAAAAAAAAATAGAGGGTGATACAGGCTCTTATTTCGAGGACTGCTTGCCAAGGTCAGAAAGGCCACCGCGACGTTCGACGGCAATGATGTTGGCAGAGGGGACGTGATCCTTGGGGAATAGATAACCGGTTTTGACGCTTCTGTTGACGCGATTGCTCATCGAGCACAGAGTGTCTTGAAGGACGACATCGTCAAGGAAGAATTGCTTTGGGTTAAGGCCTTGGTCCATAGTCATTTTTTTTTTTATTGCTGGTGTTATCTGTAGTGATGTGTAAGTTGGTTTTTTTTTTTTATCTATGAGCAAGAAAACACTTGGGAAGAGATAAAAGAAGAGGTCCTAAAAGACAATAGGAAACGCCAAAAATACATGGCCTTTTATATGTTGGGAGCTAGTTGCCTTCGTATCTCGTTGCCGTGGAAACGAGATACGAGATACGAAGGCAATATTTGTTCTCTCTGCCCTAATGTTTCCTTTCAGACCTTTCTTATATTTTCTCTTACCCGAAGATAATAACCTACCTTAAAGTCCCTCATAGCCCTTTGAGTAAGTCCGATTTCTTGTAGGACCCTCTTATTATTTGTTCTTGTTTTTATTTTTTTTCAGGTTATAAGGATCTTTGACAACCGTAGAATCTTGACACTTTTCTCGAAAGTTTATAAAGGTTAACGAAACACCACCACAAAACTTTAAAGAATAAAAAACAGGAAAAGAATAAAAAGGCCCGGCTCTAATTTTTTTTTTGCATGCGTTCAATGAATTGCACCACGAACAACACCAACGCTACCGGCCAAAACTCTAACAACAGTCTTGGCACCAGCATTAATTCCAGTAATTCTACCTCTTATAGATTCCAGACATGTCTTGCCGATCAGATCATTTCTGAGGCGCAGACGTGGTCGCTTTCGTCTCTATTCAACTTCTCGTGGGTCGTGTCCTACTTCGTCATGGGTACGTCCCGTATGGTCTTCAAGTATGGTTGGTATCTGGCAACTTTATCGCTTTTAAGGATTCCGAAGTGGATTTTCTTCAAGTTACATCATATTCATTTCACCCTTTCCTTTTGGTTGATTCTGTTTGCCCTGGCTGTCATTGTCTTTGTGACGTACACCATCATGAAGGAGAGAATCCTATCTCAGTACAAGAGGTTGACCCCGGAGTTCTTGCCGCTGGAGAATACAGGTAAACCGGGCGCCAGCGCCAACGCCAGCATGACAGCATCTTCCACTCAGTCGGCCGACTCGTCGTGTGCCACAGGTTCCCCCACCACATGTCCAAACTCGAATATCAACTCGAAAAAGCATTCTTTGAAAGATGGCAACGATAACGAAACCTTTCTTTCATCTTACCTTGACCAGTTTTTGAGTGCTATCAAAATTTTTGGGTATTTGGAAAAACCGGTCTTCCATGACTTGACGAAGAACATGAAGACCCAAAAAATGGATGAGGGCGAGATCTTGCTGTTGGACAGTACCATTGGGTTTGCCATCGTTGTCGAAGGCACGTTGCAGTTGTACCATGAAATAGACCATTCAGAAAAGGACCACGGCGACGAAACTGACCATAGTGACACGGATGGTTTTGACGATGAAGATGAGGAAGAAGGAGATGATGATGATGATGATGATGATGATGATGAGTTCGACAACAAGTCTTGTTCTTCCAACCCAATCGATGAAGAGGATGAATCTGTCGGTTACATCCGCCTGAAAAACGGATTGGGGAAATTTCAATTGCTGAATACAGTCAAATCAGGGAATCCGTTGACCTCCCTTGTAAGCATTTTGAATCTGTTCACGCACTCCGTGTCCTCGGATAATAACAATAACTTTCCCTCCGAGTTGTCCTCGCCCGTGGACGCTACCGTTTCGAGCAACAGTTTGTTTTACTCATCGGATCAGAACTTCCCAACCACAGATTCCATGACAAACTCTAGCAGCGGCTCTCCAACATTCCCTTCTTCCATTCCTAAACTTGTCGCTCGTGCGGCCACCGACTGTACGATAGGTATCATTCCCCCACAATCGTTTGCTAAATTAACCGCCAAATACCCACGCTCTGCTTCTCATATAATCCAGATGGTACTCACCAAACTGTACCACGTTACGTTTCAAACTGCCCACGATTATTTAGGTTTAACGAAGGAAATCATGGATATCGAGGTTTTGTTAAACAAATCCATAGTTTATGAGTTACCTTATTATCTGAAAGAGGCTGTTATCCGTAGGTTTAAAACTGTAGATAAGACAAATGAGCCATCAGACTTAAAATCGAAACCTAAAAATAATAAAGGCTCCACCAAATTGAAGAAATCACCCCACAAGGCCAAACCAACAGATGATATCATTCAATCGCTAAAAATTGCCAATGCCAATGCCAATGCAAGCTCAAATTCCCTTTTATCAAAACCAGAATTCATCCACCATCCAAGTTCAAGGCATGTTGTACTGGGTTCAAGAGACCAATTTAATCCTGGTGATTTATTGTCGAACGTCCCATTGTCTAGAACTATGGATATCATGTCACCTAATCCAATTCACAATAACAACCGCATCAAACTAAATGGTATTAACGCTTCTGCTGCAAACCAACACAAGCGCTCCTCTAGAAGCAGCAGTAACAACGCTTCCATCCACTCCAAGAAATTTTCCTCCTTATCACCTGAACTGCGTAACGCACAACTTAGTACTTCGCCCCTAGCCCTGGATAATACTACTTCTCATGACAATATGCAGTCAAGTCCTATCCACTTGAAGGGACGAGCCTCTCCAAGACCCAATTTGCTACCAACAACATCCTTTTCTGCTGCTCAAGAAGAAACCGAGGACTCTGCTTTAAGAATGGCTTTGGTTGAGGCAATGCTAACATATTTGGGTGTTAACAAAAGCAACATGTCAGTTTCATCTTCTTCGATAACAAATATGTCTTCTATGAATTCTCCTCAACTTGACGGAATATATAGCCGCCGCCCAAGCAATGCAAGCTTCTTAATGAGCCCTAACTATACACCATCTGATGTTTCTATAGCCTCATCTTTTGCCTCTCCTCAAACTCAACCGACAATGTTACGAATCTTGCCCAAAGAATACACTATTTCCTCCAATAAAAAGCACAACAGCAGAAACTCGAACAAAAAAAAGCCTAAAGCTTACAAAGAGGAGTTGACACCGAATTTGGATTTTGAAGATGTTAAGAAGGACTTTGCGCAAGGTATCCAATTGAAATTTTTCAGAAAAGGTACTACCATAGTTGAACAAAATGCTCGCGGTAAGGGCCTTTTCTATATAATTTCTGGGAAAATTAACGTAACAACAAATTCATCCTCATCCGTGGTATCAGCAATGTCCAAACCGGAACAGGTTCCACCTCAGAATTCAATCAAGGGTGGAAATTCCCATCATTCTCAACATTTGTTGTATTCCGTCGGGTCCGGTGGTATTGTAGGCTATTTATCATCTTTAATCGGCTACAAATCGTTTGTTAACCTCGTTGCGAAGACAGATGTTTACGTTGGTTTTTTATCTAGTGATACCCTAGAAAGATTATTTGATAAATATTTCCTAATCTACCTGCGGATTTCAGATTCATTGACCAAACTGTTATCCTCGAGGCTATTAAAGCTAGATCATGCCTTAGAGTGGGTCCATTTAAGAGCTTCTGAAACGCTGTTTTCGCAGGGTGATTTGGCGAATGGTATTTATGTTGTCCTTAATGGTAGATTGAGGCAGCTACAACAGCAGTCATTATCAAACTCTAATGCACTTTCTGAAGAAGTTGACACTCAGAATATCATTCTGGGAGAATTGGCCCAAGGAGAAAGTTTCGGGGAAGTTGAAGTGCTTACTGCCATTAATAGATATTCCACAATAGTGGCCGTTAGGGATTCTGAGTTAGCGAGAATTCCAAGAACATTATTTGAACTACTAGCCCTTGAACATCCATCTATCATGATAAGGGTTTCGAGATTGGTGGCTAAAAAAATTGTTGGAGGTAGAACAGTTCCAGCATTAACTAATGATCCATTATCTATGAAGGAAAGCGACTTCAGCTCATTAATTCCTCCAACAAAAGCGTCATATTCCAACTCTTTAAGCCATAAACCCCAAAATATTACTTCGGGAACAATCACTTTTAGAACAATCACAATCTTACCAATTACCAGTGGGCTACCTGTGGAAGCATTTGCGATGAAATTAGTCCAAGCTTTTAAGCAAGTTGGAAGAACCACTATTGGATTAAATCAAAGAACTACACTAACACACTTGGGTCGCCATGCATTTGACAGGTTATCAAAATTAAAACAGAGTGGCTACTTTGCTGAATTAGAAGAAATGTATCAAACAGTTGTTTATATATCAGATACACCAGTTAAATCGAACTGGACAAAGACCTGCATCGCACAAGGTGACTGTATCCTATTACTAGCAGATGCTAGATCCTCATCTGTCGATATCGGAGAATACGAAAAACTGCTACTAAATTCAAAGACAACTGCAAGAACTGAATTAATTCTTTTACATCCTGAGAGGTATGTAGAACCAGGATTGACCCATAGATGGTTACGCACTAGGCCATGGGTTCATTCACATCACCATATTCAATTTAGTTTGACAGGAACACCATTAATGAACGAGGGCAAAATGCACGTTTTAAATAATGGTGCACTGGCATTAATGGACAAGTTAATTCAAACAGAATTCAGTAGAAAAACTCAACAAAACATATCAAAATTACTTCCAGATTCAATCAAGAACACGGTGGAAAATTTTTCTTCGAGATTCATGAAAAGTAAAAGACAATACTATACCCCGGTTCATAGGCACAAGAACGATTTTTTGAGATTGGCTAGAATTCTCTCTGGACAAGCTATTGGACTTGTTCTTGGAGGTGGTGGTGCTAGGGGTATTAGTCACTTGGGCGTCATCCAGGCTATTGAAGAGCAAGGTATTCCCGTTGACGTTATTGGAGGAACATCTATCGGTTCTTTCGTTGGGGGATTGTACGCAAAGGATTATGATTTAGTACCAATTTATGGTCGTGTGAAGAAGTTTGCTGGTCGAATTTCCTCTATATGGAGAATGTTAACAGACTTAACCTGGCCTGTTACGTCATATACCACTGGTCACGAATTTAACAGAGGTATTTGGAAAACTTTTGGAGATACAAGGATTGAAGATTTCTGGATACAGTACTACTGTAATTCCACTAATATAACCGATTCAGTTCAAGAAATACATTCCTTTGGTTATGCGTGGAGATATATCAGAGCTTCGATGTCCCTTGCTGGTCTTTTACCTCCTTTGGAAGAGAATGGTTCTATGTTACTTGATGGTGGATACGTTGATAATTTACCCGTTACCGAAATGAGAGCACGTGGTTGCCAAACTATATTTGCGGTAGATGTAGGGTCTGCAGATGATAGGACACCTATGGAATATGGTGACTCTTTGAATGGGTTTTGGATTATTTTCAATAGATGGAATCCATTCTCTTCTCATCCTAATATACCTAATATGGCTGAAATTCAAGTCAGATTGGGTTATGTTGCATCAGTAAATGCTTTAGAAAAGGCCAAAAATACACCAGGTGTTGTTTACGTTAGACCGCCTATTGAAGAATATGCTACCCTAGACTTTAGTAAGTTTGAAGAGATCTATCATGTGGGTGTAGACTACGGTCGTGTGTTTTTGCAAGGATTAATTGACGAGGAAAAGATGCCATACATACCAGGCTCCCAAGAAACCGCTTTGAATTCTCAAGTTCCCGAATTTTTATTACATAGAAGAAATAGTATATGAAAAATTCTTATTTTCCCAAAATTTTTGGATAACGGCTCCTTTATATATGTAATTACGTATCACATTGTTTCTTACTGTACTATTTATTGTTTTAAGTATGAATGCTTTATACTGTAAATACCAATTTATACTTCGATCGTTCCCTTTTAAGCTCTTTTCCAAGAATATGTATTGCATTATTGGTAGTGTATTTCCATCTCACTGTTTAATCAGATTTTTTTGGCTAATCAATTTTTGCTTCCTTAATGTGAACTTCAGGCAATTTCACTTCCATCTTCACTTGTTTTGTAACAAGTTTTTCTGTTTCTTCTATCATATCCCATTTTCTTTTCTTTATTTCGCCAGATGTAGTGCTACCACTAGTGCCTCCGATCTCTTTTGAAAATAAAACACCTTGTGCCCAACCAGCATACGATCCCCATTTCTCCAAAAGCATTAATCTAATATGATCAAGCTCAGGATTGATTTTTTTTCTTGTGTTAGGTAAAGCATTGTATTTTGCTCTCAAATCTCTGACATGGTCCTTGTTTGCAGATATTTTGTAGTCCCTCTTCGCAATTCTGCTCACATGGACATCTACGGGTACAATACCATCCATGTGAAGTCCCATTAGACAAACGCAATCAGCGACTTTGGGACCTACACCATTGTAGGACATGAGGTGTTCTCTAACATCTTCATATTGAGCATCTTTGCATAAACTTTGAAGATACTCAGTGTCACAAGTAATGTTACATTCAGCTTTATCTTTAGCCAATTTTCTTGCGGTTTCGATGATGTACTTCGCCCTATATCCAAAGCCTAATTCACGTAAGTCAGCTTCAGTTGCTCGAGAAGCTAACTCTTCACTCGTAGGAAAGGAATGGTAGCTGACACCATCTATTTTTGTAATCAGGTTACCGAAATTAGAGCAAAGGCTATTGCACATTCTCGTGATTCTCGAAATGTTATTGTTACTGGAACAAATAAAGGAAACTAATGTCTCCCATGGCTCCTGAGCCAAAATACGAATGCCTTGTGGGGAAATTTTTGTGAAAGTTTCGTCGCTCGGAATCCAGACATTATCGAATAAATCCTTCAGTGACACGTCCAGCCTAAAATAATTCGTCAAATGGGTTCTTAGGATGTCCTGACCGCCATAGTCACCGACAGCAGCAAATTCTAGAAGCCCATTCTCTTCATTTTGTCTTAAAATCACTACTGAATACTTTTTTTGCTTGCCAATTTTCATAGTAGTACTGTACTGATTTAACTTTTCATCCCAAATCCACCGGAAGGATTGGCCAGCCTGTAGAACATTTGCTAGACAAAGCTCACTTTTATTGACGGCAAACTTGCCAAATTTGTAAGACATCTAGAATATTGGGAAAACTACAAGTGCGATTTTAGACGCTTACACCATCTCTTTCTCACCGGATTAATAATCGTGATAATGACCAACTCATCTCTTGAAAATTTTTGGCGTTACATTGAGGAAGGCGCTGGCGCGTCTTTAATTTTCTGCAAATACTAATTGTATAAACAAACTTTGTCTTTAACCATGGAAGTACTCAAAAAGAAGAGCAACCTCAACGTTAACCAAATTGGTGATTAAATTACTGTGATTTCAGCCAGGCATTCAAATACTGGTTTTAAATTGGTCTTTTTGATTGCATACTATCCATTAAGCGATTAGCTTAACTGTATCAATATACATGCCAAGGTGGATAAGATCAACATTGAACCGTATTTTATTAAGGAGGCCGTTCATCTGTAGTTTTAACAGCTTTCTTTTACTTAAAAACTTATCATACCCCAAACTATCGTTTTCTATGAGCAGCCGAGGTTACAGGTCTAATAACTTTATTCAAGCACAACTGAAGCATCCTTCCATACTTTCAAAAGAAGACTTAGACTTGCTTTCTGATTCGGATGACTGGGAAGATCCTGGTTGCATGCAAGTAGAAATTGAAGAGCTAAATGGGAAAAATACCGTTGATATAAATAAAGACGATCAAGTGGGAAAAAGGCCTATGAGAGATAAAAATGTCATGAACTTTATCAATAAGGACAATATCTCGTCCTGGAACGATATTTTCAAACCCAGTACAACTCACACACCACAACTATCTTCTGAGAACTCATTTGAACAGAGTAGCCAAAAAAAATCAAATATGACAGGCTTCAAGAACCCAATGAGGCCAACGTTAAAGACGGAATGCTCTTTCGAGGAACTTGAAAATACTTCTGTATCTCAAGAGAGAAGTCTGGAAATTATAAATGAGAATGAAAAAAAGAAAATGCAATTCGGGGAAAAGATTGCTGTTTTAACTCAAAGGCCAAGCTTTACTGACCTGCAGAATGATCAAGATGATCGTAACTCAAATTATCCTAGTAATGTCAAGGTTAAGATACCGATTTGCTTAAGCAAAGAACAAGAAAGCATCATCAAGTTGGCAGAAAATGGACACAATATTTTTTATACAGGGAGTGCTGGTACTGGTAAGTCCATTCTTTTACGTGAAATGATCAAAGTTTTGAAAGGTTTATATGGAAGGGAAAATGTGGCAGTCACTGCTTCTACAGGATTGGCCGCATGTAACATCGGGGGAATAACTATACATTCGTTTGCTGGGATAGGGTTGGGAAAAGGTGATGCAGATAAACTCTACAAAAAGGTTCGTAGATCTCGAAAGCATCTAAGACGTTGGGAGAATATTGGTGCTTTGGTTGTCGATGAAATATCAATGTTAGACGCGGAATTATTGGACAAACTTGATTTTATCGCCAGAAAAATACGGAAAAATCATCAACCTTTCGGTGGCATTCAACTTATCTTTTGTGGAGATTTTTTTCAACTACCGCCTGTATCGAAAGATCCTAATAGGCCAACTAAGTTTGCTTTCGAGTCAAAGGCTTGGAAAGAAGGTGTAAAAATGACGATCATGCTACAAAAGGTTTTTAGACAACGCGGGGATGTAAAGTTTATTGACATGTTAAATCGGATGAGACTGGGTAATATTGATGATGAAACGGAAAGAGAGTTCAAGAAGCTTTCAAGACCATTACCGGACGATGAAATCATTCCAGCGGAACTCTACAGTACTAGAATGGAAGTTGAAAGAGCCAATAATTCTAGGCTAAGCAAATTGCCAGGCCAGGTACATGTGTTTAATGCCATCGATGGAGGTGCTCTGGAAGACGAAGAGCTAAAGGAAAGATTGTTGCAGAATTTTTTGGCCCCGAAGGAATTACATTTGAAAGTTGGTGCTCAAGTTATGATGGTAAAGAACCTAGACGCCACTTTAGTTAACGGTTCGCTTGGTAAAGTCATCGAATTTATGGATCCAGAAACATATTTTTGCTATGAGGCGCTAACCAACGATCCATCAATGCCCCCAGAAAAGCTCGAGACTTGGGCTGAAAATCCGTCGAAAATTAAAGCTGCAATGGAAAGGGAGCAAAGTGATGGGGAAGAAAGTGCAGTAGCTAGTCGAAAATCCTCGGTAAAGGAAGGATTTGCTAAAAGTGATATATATGATGCTGTTTCTCCACTAGACTCTTCAGTTTTTGACTTTATGAAAAGAGTTAGGACAGATGACGAAGTTGTATTGGAGAATATCAAACGCAAGGAACACCTAATGCAGATTATACATCAAAACTCTGCGGGGAAACGGAGACTTCCTCTTGTGAGATTCAAAGCCTCTGATATGAGCACGAGGATGGTGCTTGTTGAACCAGAAGATTGGGCAATAGAGGATGAAAACGAAAAGCCATTGGTATCAAGGGTTCAACTGCCACTAATGCTTGCCTGGTCGTTATCCATCCATAAATCTCAGGGTCAAACTCTTCCCAAAGTTAAGGTGGACTTACGAAGAGTATTTGAAAAAGGTCAAGCGTATGTTGCACTTTCTCGAGCTGTTTCAAGAGAGGGCCTGCAGGTCTTAAATTTTGACAGAAGTAGAATTAAAGCGCATCAAAAAGTAATTGATTTTTATTTAACCTTATCTTCAGCGGAAAGTGCCTATAAGCAACTTGAGACAGATGAACAAATGAAAAAAAGGAAGCTAGACTATGCACCAGGACCTAAATATAAGGCTAAATCCAAGTCAAAGTCAAATTCTCCGGTGCCTACATCAGTAACAAGCCAAACTAATAGTGGTATTGCAGCCATGTTGCAAAGACATAGCAGGAAGAGGTTTCAGCCGAGAAAAGAATCCAATGTTAACCGATCTCATTCACTAGTTTCCGACGACCCTCATCGTCAAGACACGGAAGATCACATCTTAGAATAAATACATAATAATACACATAATCATATAGAGTACAAACTGCTATGATAGTAAAGGCGAAAACGCAAAATTTCACTTTTTTCACATTCGTTCTTCCGTATTAATTTTTCTTTTACACATTTATCCTTTTTCTTCATGGTTTATTATTCATTCTATAATTTTTAGTGCTTCTCGGATAGACAAAAGTTTTACACTAAGAATATTGAAGCATACCAAAGATATCTATAGAGAAGAAGACTGAACGCCACAGAAACCCCACCCTATAATGCCTCTATCGAAAAAACAAATAGACCAAGTTAGAACCAAGGTACAGTACAGTGAGGTGGATACTCCATTTAATAAATATTTAGATATTCTAGGAAAAGTTTCCAAGCTCACAGAAAGCATTATAAATGGTAAATTATACAACGATATTAGCAAGAATGAGGAATTGACTGAGCAAAATATCTCACAACTGACAGAAAGTGCCCAGCTTCGATTTTTGGATCTTCAATCTTCAATTGATACAAAGAAAGCGGCAGACGAAAATTGGGAAACATGTCAACAGGAGACGTTGGCCAAACTGGAAAATCTTGGAGACAAGTTACCCAATATAAAGAGTATTCATAGCAAGTTACTTTTACGCATTGGAAAGCTACAAGGTCTTTATGATTCTGTCCGAGTAATCAACAGAGAAGTGGAAGGTTTATCGGAAGGGCGTACCAGCCTTGTTGTAACACGTTCAGAATGGGAAAAAGAACTTGGAAGAGACTTAGTTAAGTTCTTAATTGAAAAGAATTATCTGAAATTAGTCGATTCAGGCTTAAAAGAAGATGGCACAGAAGAGAGATATCGTATTTATGATGACTTTTCTAAAGGCCCAAATGAGCTAGAAAGTGTCAACGCGTTAATGAAATCGGATATAGAAAAGGTAAGGCAAGAAGTATCGTCTTACAAAGAGAAGTGGTTAAGGGATGCAGAGATATTCGGTAAGATCACGTCGATATTTAAAGAAGAGCTTTTGAAAAGAGATGATCTGCTCATTGAGGGAGAAGGGGATAACATTGATGATGATTATGAATCAGATGAAGTCGAAGAAAGAAAAGAGAGATACAAAAGACAAAGATCAATGATGGAGGCGAGTAGGATTCAATCTATGGATGAAAAAGAGGAAAACGATCGTGAGTACGATGGACAGGAAGATGAAGAAAATGGAGAGGAAGATAATATTGACGTGGACGTTGAGGATGTAAAAGAGGATACTGAAGCCGCCAGAGAAAGCAGTCAGCAGGAAGAAAACGATTGTCAAAGTAACAGTGGCGTAGGGATTAAAGGGAGTGAAGATCTTACACAAGAGCAAGACGCGATAAACGATGCAGAGGAGGTAAGCGGTAACCACGCAGCAGAAAAACTTGGTGGCACTGCAAGTGATTACAGTGCATCCTCCTCTGTTGAAGAAGTGCAATGATTACGTAGAATGCACAGTTCTCTAAATAAGAAAGACATATAGCACATAAGCAAGTTATCTACGGCTCGAATAAAAAGCAAAGTTGATAATGTGAAAAATACTAACTATGAAAAGGTACATTTGGCAAAGGAAAGATTAAAAAATGTACTTTTTGAACCTTCTTTTCGTTTTTGTCGTCTAAAAATAATTAATAGTTATATCAATAATAAAAAGAGAAAACATATTAATAAACTGTGTACATGTCAAATCTTATAATTTATATTTATTTTGTTTACACAGTTTCCAAGACTTCATCCTTGAAACCAGAAACCTTCTTACCCTTTTCTTCACCGGAACCTTCACCATGCAAAGCCATCAAAGCACCAACGTCAAACTTTGGTTGCTTCAACAACTTAACCTTTCTAACATGAATGTTTTGTAGTGGGAAGATGTCTTTGGTAGCGTTTTCAATTTCCTTGTTGATGACTTCTGGAATCAACTTGGAAGTCAATTGAGCCAAAGTAGAGTTTTGGACTTCTCTAGTCAAAATTTCAGAAATGACTTTTCTAATAGCTCTGATATGAGAAGATTGAGCGTAAGAGTGTCTCTTAACTTGGTTAGCTTGCTTTCTGGTGAAGGCAATAGCAAAGATTCTCAAAACGTAATCATCGGAAGTCTTAACGGTAACATTAGCTTCGATCAAAGTTTGCCATTTTCTGACCATGGATCTCAATTTGTCAGTGGTGAAGTCCATACCGTGAAAGTTGGTCAACAAGTTTTTACCTTGAACTTCATCAACTCTCAACTTGACTTTTCTGAAAGAATGATCCTCAGAACCTTGCAAGTCTGCCAAACAAACTTCGACAACTCTACCCTTCAAGGCATCGGAAGCGTTCTTCAAACCAGTGGACTTGTTAACTAAAGTCTTACCAACATTTCTGTTTTCAAAAGTGGATGGGGCTTTAATATCGAACCATTCCTTTCTGGTAAATGGGTCAACAACCTTCTTCTTCAAACCCTTCTTACCTCTGGATAGTCTCTTATTCTTACCAACAGCCATGATTAGTCTAGATCGGTTTTTTGCTTGATTTCCTTAAAGGCGAATTATAATTAGCCAAGTTTAAAAGTGCTATCATTCACATATATCAAATACTACCACTAACTATACATTGGAGCCGGCTAATGAGAACCCCAGTATGGTGGACCTGTGTTACACTAGCGTGGCAATCGTTACTCGGTCTACACTATCCGGCGGTAAAGGCAGCTTCACGCTCGCACGACCTGAACTCTACGCTGAGGTCCAGCGCGTTCTCCGCCATTTACCGGCTGTTCTTCTACCATCAACCCATGCTGCTCTTCTTTTTTTTATCAGAGAATTACACAGTTTTTTTTTTGGCAATTCTAAAGAACCCTATAATGTACTGATGTGTAAAGTTTTGGATGTGTGGATGTAACAGATGGCAGTCCTTCTATTAGGACTACATACACTGTCTTGTGATAAAAGTTAAAAGGTAAACAGGAAAAGGAAGTGAGAACTCAGAAGGGAATGAAAAAATTAAAATAAAATGAAGATGGTTAATTGGGTTCTGTGCTCGCTTTTTCGAGAAAACATAGACATTACGTCGTAATTTGGGTGTATAATATAAATTGAGTTAAAGTATAATGGCTACACCAAACACTGGAGGAAACAGTTCTATTCCTGCAGTACGAAATCAGGTAGAAGTTCAAGTTGGATTAGTAGGGGATGCACAGGTCGGGAAAACGTCGTTGATGGTGAAATACGTACAGAATATATACGATAAGGAGTATACACAGACACTTGGAGTTAATTTTTTGAAAAGAAAAGTAAGCATACGTTCCACCGATATTATATTCTCTATAATGGATTTAGGCGGACAGAGAGAGTTTATCAATATGCTTCCAATTGCGACGGTGGGGTCTTCGGTGATTATCTTTTTGTTTGATCTAACACGTCCAGACACGTTGAGTTCCATAAAGGAGTGGTATAGACAGGCGTATGGGTTGAATGATTCAGCAATCCCTATTTTGGTGGGTACAAAGTATGATTTACTGATAGATTTGGAGCCGGAATATCAAGAACAAATTTCGAGGACAAGTATGAAATATGCACAGGTCATGAATGCCCCACTCATCTTTTGTTCTACAGCCAAGTCTATAAATATTCAGAAAATTTTCAAAATTGCATTGGCCAAGATCTTCAATTTGACATTAACAATCCCAGAAATTAATGAAATCGGCGATCCGCTTTTAATATATAAACACCTTGGCAGTCAGCAACATCGACATCATAGCAATAGTCAGGATAGAAAGAATCGTAATATTAAGGGGCCCTCTTCGTCGCCCTCATCGAAGGCGCAATCGCCCGGTGTTAACACATGAAAATAACTACGCTCACCCGCTACTGCTTCAGAGTTAGCACTCGCATCTTTTTGATTAAGCAGCACTATGACTTTTGGGAGATATAAAAAGTGTGTACATTCATAATTCTGTGCGTGTCGGATAAATCTGCTGCTATGTACATATATGCTAGATAACGGAAAAGAAAATGGAATCTATAAACTTTTCAAAGTCTCATCTTCATTCATGGCTCGTTTCGCTTCTTCTACTGATATATTCAGCTTAACACAACATATTCTATCATTCTTCATAGTTTGCTTAAACAGAATGCCCGCGTCAAGCAGCTGGTTGAGAACGAAATCCCACGATATAATTCTCAACTGTTCAGAAATATTATCACTTCCCTGCTGAAACAATGTTTTGGTTATCTCCATAACAAATTTATTGCTGCCATTCACTTCAATAAGTAACTTAATTTCATCGACAATATCGCCCAACTCTTGTTCTTGAGATCCATTCTTCTTCATCAAGTTTAATAATGCATAAATGAAGAGTTTGGCCGTAAACGAAAGTCGTGTCATAAATGTAATTGCATGGGAATTCAAAGTTTCGTTTAAGGCTTTCATAACATGCGTAATGTGAACTGTTTGTACCTCATCATTATCGTCTTCGTCTTCCTTGGTTTTGTGACTTTCAATAAGATCCTTGTCTTCATCTTCATACATTCCGTCCTCACCTTCATCTTCAATAACTATTTTTCCATCGTATCCATAACCATGCTTAGCCATATAATGTTTCTCTGCAATTTCTGCCGCTCTTTTACAAACTTTCAATGCTCTTCTTGCATCACCGCTAACGCTTGCTACTTTCCTCGAAGCGATTTCAATGGCGTCGGCACTCATTCTTAGACAAACTTTCCTCACATCTCCAGATAATGTTTGTTCTTCTGCAGCTTCACTTCCAGCTGCATCCATCAAAACGGCATTTCCTGTCTTTGTATCCACAAAAAAGAACGAGTCATTCAGCCCTTTAAGTCTCAAATCGATAATATTTTTCAATTCTTCATGAGTATACCCAGTGAACATGATTCTAGTAAACCCAATTCTTGAGGTAACCTTGTTACCTAGTTGACGTTCAGGCAAGTCCATTGTATTGGCTACTGCAATGACAATGAGTTTAGCATTCTCGTAAGTAGTCCAATTAAAAAAGTTGTACATGATATCTTGAGATTTTGTCACCATTGCGTCAAGTTCGTCCAATAAAACCACAATGGTCTTTTTCTTGCTTTTAGGTACTCTTTTAAAGTAGAATTCTAATGACTCCATTGACGCTGCCCATGTTAATCTTTCCCCTGAGACTTTGTTCCATAAAGTCTCGTAACAATCAGTTGGTTTTACCATTTTCAAACCATTTATTTCCACATAAAGAAAGTCTGGAATTTCTTGTTGCGTAGAAGATGATAGCAGCTCCTTTACTACTTCCCTTACGGTTAAAGTTTTTCCCACACCAGGCGTGCCAGCTACATATATAGTAGTAGCGGAATCTGACTCAATGGCGCTATACGCACTTAAATAAATTGAGGCAAATTCATTTTCCCTAGCCGGTAAATAGTCTTGAAAATTTGCTGATTTCAATATCTCTTCTTTGACATAAGAAGAGTTCAACTGTTTCTTAACTTTGGAAAAAATTGTTTCTACAATTTGATGTTTTTGGGTTGTTTTTAACTTGTTCTCAAAACTCGATGCCATCAGTTCCGAAGAATTTCCGTAAAATTCAGGTAAAGAAGTTAAATCCGGTATCGCTGCAATAGATTTGAATCTTTTCGAAAATGGAGTATACTTTTTTTTGGCTCTAGCAACATTCTTTTTTGTAAATTTTCTAATAACGGGTGTATTATTTGCACGACATGAAGATATTAATAACATCTGGCGCGGTTTGTTAGGATCTTTAGGTTTGCGACCTCTTCTTTTTGGGGACGGTTGTACCAAAGCATCACTATCGTCACCACTTATCTTTTTCTTATAGCTTCTCTTTCTTGGCGAATTTATACGCCTAACTTCGTCGTCGTCGTCGTCGTCTTCTTCTTCTTCTTCTTCTTCTTCTTCTTCTTCGTCCTCAAGCTCGGCTGCAGATATTTCGTCACTATTCATTTCCTCACTAATGTCTACATCCGACGGACTTTGATAATCAGATGACACGTCCTTATTCCCGTCCTCACTATCAGTCGCATCTGCTCCTCTTATTTCTGTATTTAAATCTTGGGTGATTTGAATAGATGGGCGTTTCTTTTTTCTTGGTGAACCTGCCTGAATTTCTTTCCTCTTTGATGGAAGTGTCAAATCTTTTAGATATTCCTGAACTTCTCTCGGCTCTAGTTCTTTGATGCAGGTTTTGATATCCTCGATACTAATATCTACAAACTTATCTCCTGTCGGTTCGCACATATAGCAAACCATAAAATCTCCTTCTTTGTCAAAATTTTCCTTTAGTCCTTCCCATTTACCCCTATCCATTACATGAGCAATCCGAATGAAATTTGAGAGCTGCAGTTCAGCTAGTTCTGCAGTCAGATATAGTTCATTTTTATTTGCAGTTTCAGAAAACCTTTTATTGTAGTAGCTTAAAGGACGATTCAATATGTTAGCGTCAGGATTGAAGTGCCTGTAATGAGCTAACGGGTTGACTTCGAACCACCGTAAATAAGTGAGAGCCCATAGCTCGACTATATTATTCAATGTATTGAGTCTCAACTCCTGGATCATATAAACAGAGTAAGTACCCGCAGCTTCGTTATGCATAACGACACTATCACCTCGACCAAGCTTTATTCCATCTGAGTTTCTCTTTAAATAACTCTCAGTTTTAGTACCTCTTCGGCGCAATCTTTTCTGACCTCCATCTATTATATTTCCCTTCTCATCGGTTGTTACTATCTCCCATCCTTGGAGATCCTTTAAAGTTTTTGCCATCTTTGTATAATTTTATGCGTTCAATTATGAGTATGATGAGTAAAACAGGTAGTGCTGCGCTGTTCTAGGAACGCCAAGGCCGAATCTTGCCGCCTATAAAGTTCCTTTCCCTTTGCTCAACTTCAACTCTTTTCAATGTTGTTGTTTTTTAAGTTTTTGATCTGACCGTGCCAGCGTTAATAAAAAAAGGACGGATGAGGATAGCATGTATATAGGTAGTAAAGGTTGCACCTTCAGCACCACATTTCGATAACATTCATGATTCAATTGGTTATTAATTGAGTTCAATAAGTGGTAATTTTTCTTTGCTTTATCTGGGGTTAAATTAGTGTATTCTCTGCGTACCCAATATCAGATAATAGTCCCTTGTAGTTATCATACGTTTATTGGCTGTAAAGACTGCTTACATTGTATAATAATGTTCGTAATCAAACGAGTGCAATACCTGAAGTATCAAAGCTTAATTATGTACCGATTTTTTTTTTTTCGTGGTGGATTTATGGATGAGCTTTTTTTGTGTCACCTTTGTAGCATATTATATACTGCTATTATCTCGATACTGTAATTGCTCAATTTTCACAAGTGCACATTCACTAGCTAAAACACTGAGTTATAAACAGTAACGTATTATATATCTACACATATTTTTCTGCTATATTAAGAGGGCAAGAATGTTTTTCCCCAAACGTTTGGTTGTATGGGGTGTCCTTTTGATTTTGAGTTTATCTCAATTTATACTTTACTTGCCAGCTACAACGTGCACGACTTCTAAAGGACTGCGGTTGTGTGCCCCACAGTTTACTATAACTGTCATCGGCGGATCTAGTACAGCCAATGAGTTTATTGCAAGTGTAAGAGAATTTTTAAGATTGATTTCGTACCTGACAATTGACATGGGTTGGTCAAATGAATTCACTGATCCAAGCGTTTATGAGGACGAAAATTTGGTAGACACTTTTCAACCTGATAAAGTCTTTGAGCTTAATTATTTTGGATTTTGTAAGCGAGATAATAGAAGCAAAATTTACTGCACTTCAAATGAGAATTATGGCATGGACGTCCTTGAAGTACTTGTCAGAGATGTTGGGATCCAATTGGGTAATATTTCCACGACACGATCTAATGAAACTAGAAAGTTCGGTGACTCTCTCGTCTTGACGTACCGTTTGGCGTTGACATCTATTCGTGATTTTTTGAAACATGACAAACATACTGGGAATGCCTTATCAAAGGCCTTGATTGGCACTCCAAATCCAAAATTAGATGACTCGTCATCTACAAAAAACTATCTGAAAGGGGTCAACCTGGCATTTATATTGATGACGTTCAATGGCATAGTTTTTTACTTTGCCGTTTTAGAAATCATAGTCGGGTTTTTGAATATCTGTGTAGTGTCAGCATTTGGAGGAGCTCTTAGCGTCGGAAAACGGCACCGCTTATTTCCTATTCTATTGAAGTCTTCAAGCTCGATATTAGTAGCTTTTTCTACGTTGACAGTATTATGTAACGTCATATACTTGATTGCACTGAAAACCTTAGAACCCGAAGACGTATTAGAGGTGGGACATGACAATCCCACCCCACATACTACAGGTTGGGAATTGTTGAGAGTAAACGTTGGAAGTGGGTTTATTATGGGGCTTGCCAGATATGCCATTCAGTGGGTCCTGCTATTACTCGCATTTCTCGCAGCAAATCATTACAAGGCCAAGCCCAAAAAGTCTGCTAAGAGCGCAGAAGAAGCATCTATCTCCCCTTCTCTAGATTTCATGGAGAAATAACCCACACAGACCCTTTTCTACCTAAAGTACTTTTATAAACTTCTACACAGCTTTTAGTATCAAGCATTTCGGCATGACCGTACTTTTTTCGCTTACTTGAACCTTCAAAAAGTTGAAAATCACTGTTTGATACCAATTAATGGAGATGTCCATCAGTTGGCTTTTGCTTCAGAGTAAAGGTAAGGACTTCAAGATAACATAATGGCAGGATTGAAGACTTTTGATGCGTTCCGTATGCTTTATGATTTTTTTTCTGGAGTGGCTTGCTTCAGAATACATTTCCATTCTTTTAAGTTTTTGCTTTCTTACTAACAATGGTAATTCAATCTTACAGCTAAGACTGAGGAAGAGTACAAGAAGAAGTCTACCAAAGGTGGTTTGACATCCTTGCTAACATATTTTTTCTTGCTATTTATAGCATGGACAGAATTCGGTGAGTATTTCGGTGGTTATATCGACCAACAATACATAGTGGACCATCAAGTTAGAGAAACTGTTCAGATCAATATGGATATATATGTTAGTACGAAATGTGATTGGCTACATATCAATGTCAGAGACCAAACAATGGATAGGAAGGTTGTATCAGAGGAACTACAATTGGAATATATGCCTTTCTTTATTCCTTATGACACCAAAGTGAATGATATTAATGAAATTATCACACCTGAATTAGACGAAATCTTAGGAGAAGCTATCCCAGCAGAATTCAGGGAGAAACTAGATACTAGGGCATTTTTCGATGAAAGTGATCCAAACAAGGCACATTTTCCAGACTTCAATGGTTGCCATATATTTGGGTCCGTTCCAGTCAATAGGGTTAGTGGTGAATTGCAGATTACGGCGAAGGGTTTAGGCTATGCGGATGTTCAGAGAGCACCACTGGAGGATTTGAATTTTGCTCATGTCATCAATGAGTTTTCTTTTGGTGATTTCTTCCCTTATATTGATAACCCATTGGATAACACTGCCCAGTTCAATGAGGATGAACCTTTAACTGCTTATGTATATTACACATCTGTTGTGCCCACCTTTTTTAAGAAATTAGGGGCAGAAGTGGACACAAATCAATATTCTGTTAATGACTACCAGTATGTGTATAAAGATATGAGAATCAAAGGCGGTAATATGCCGGGCATATTCTTCAAGTACAACTTCGAGCCGTTATCCATCGTTGTTTCTGATGTTCGTCTAAGCTTCCTACAGTTTCTAGTGAGATTGGTGGCAATATGCTCGTTTCTGGTTTACTGTGCTTCATGGATTTTTACATTACTGGACATGGCCCTTATCACCATCATGGGACCGAAGTGGTCATTGCGTTATCAGGCAGATGATAAAACTAAGGGGATTTTAAATAGGTAGATGTCTAAGAGATTAAGAATGTGACATATTTGAAGTAGCGTCTTATTTTCATCTGTATAGTTTTCATGACAAGATAAATATGGACAAAATATATAAGATTTAAGGCATAGCAAAAACGTTTAGGTTTCTGCACCAGACATCCCGTCAAATAATCGTCCATAGCAACCTGAAAATATTTCTCTAAAATGTTCATATGGGTCCTCAGCATAGAGCAAGACTCCGCAAATAAAACAGAATAGTGACCCACACACTCCGCATTTCATTTTGTTGCAACCTTCACTCCTTTCTACGACTATCTTACACCTAGGGCATCGCTGCAAATTCGAACCTTTTTCTTCGATAGCAAGATTTAGCATTCTGTCGGCGATATAATTATTAACTTCAAGTTCTAACATTCTTCTTCCATATTTTACTTCGAGTTCACGCTTCCTGTTGCTTGAAGTGCCGACGTCATTCAAGTACTCCTCAATAATATCCCTTGATAAGGAAACTTTCTTGCCGCATTTATTGTTATAACCATGCCAGGCATGCAAGCAGTCGAAGCAGAACACAAAATGACATTTTTGACACTGGACCATAGCATCATCAAGGTTCTCCTTTGTGCACCATCGGTCACATCTCCGGCAGGTCACGCAAGCATAGGGGCAATGTTTTGAGAGTTTTGTAGCTGCCTGATTATAAAACAGTCTTTCGTACCTTTCACATAGCTCTTCACCGATCAGTTGTTTTAAGAAGGACACCGAAATCAAAGGCGTAAACAATGCCTTTACCATTTTCTTGTAACACTTGAAATCTTCCAACTTTAATTCTTCGTACTTACATTGTGGACATCTCACATTAGATATTCGGCCTTCTTTGATCATTGCAGTAAAATAAAACTTAGCACATTTTTTGCATAGATAGTGTTCTATATTGTCACTTTGGCATGGCAATTTGATCATTCTCACACCCTTTTCCATCTCTATGCAAATACAACAACGAAAGTTAGATCTACTTATTTTCTCAAGAGTAGCTTCTTTACTTATCTGCTCGAATAATTCATACTGATTTTTTGTTAGGCATTTTCTTACGTTATCAGGGAATAATAATATAGCAGTATCATCTATAAGGAATCCGAAGATCAGAATGAGGATGGACGTGAACGAATCTACAAAATTAGCTTTCGTATCCATAGTTTCTTCAACAAGTTCCAGCGCTTTATTGGTTAGCATTTTCTTTTCGTCTACTGACATCCATAAAGATTTAATATTCATAGTAACACACTGTCGAATATCTGGATAGTGACGGCAATGCATCGTGAACTCCATGCATTCATTAGACAAATTTGTTAATAATAAACGTTGCTCACCGAACTCAACACTTACATCCGCTAATAGAGATATCTTGAATAATAACTTCCCACTAATGTTTTGCGGAAACTCACCTTCCTCGTCTACCTGCACCGGTTTCATTTCCAGTTCGGGGTACATATCTCTTAATATTCCCAAATCATTCTTAAACTGAGTCAAAGCCATTTTTTCTTTTCTCCTTTCATGAGTAATATTATATCTCTTGAGTTTGTTGTTCTACACTACAACATAACTTTGTTATGACGGAATTGAGAAAAGTAAGTCTTCTTTTGTCCATAACATCAATGATCTTTACATTATTTGTCATTTTCTTCACCACACTATTAAGAAGCAAGAAGATTGATTTTCAAACCCCCGAAGGACAAAAGAAGATCGCAAAACATAAATAATTGGCAAAAAAAAACAAACGCAAGATCAAGTGAATGCACCAAGTCACGCATATGATTAAAATTATCCTTCATTTCCCCTTTATGTTATGTTAATATCAATGATGTAATATATCTATTTGTCCTTACACAAAACTAATATACTCAGATTACACAGTCTCGGATTATTATCTACTCTACTTTAGGCTTTTTGGAGGGTCTTTCTTCGTCGCTGGCCTCCCCGGCATCACTTAGGGCAGCGTCAGAATCAAATTCTTCTGCAACTTCTTCTGCATCATTATCGGAACTGACTTGAAAGTCTTCATCTACCGATTCGTCATCTTCACCCGCGGAGCCCATATTAATATCTTCCTCATCACTGTCTGAACCTAAAGCAGTTTGCAACCTTTCTTGTACCTCCCTGTCTTCATTCTTCACCCTTAGGTTTTTAGATTTCAAGAATTGTTCCAGTAACTGTTGTTCTTCCTTACTGATGTTAGCAAAAGTTGTCGAACCCCTATTTGAACGCAGTACCACTTCCAAATCAAACGTCCTTGATGACGTTGAAGTTTGCCCTGCTCTTGAGATGTTAACCATGCTTACATCACTAAAAGGTATGTACAAAGTTGGTTTAGTCAAAAAGAAGAACGCGTTATCTAGTGGGTATAAGTAGCCTTCGTTTGCCTTGAAGGAACATGAAACTGCACACTGATCATACTTGGATTTGTACTCTCCAGGAACAATGACTCTACGGTCAGTCAAACCTTTTAGTACATGACTTAAAACTATATGGGTTTTAGCATCGTATTGTTTTTTTAATTTATCTTTGTAATTTTCCTCATAATCTTCATCTTCCAAATTCAATTGTACCTCGGTTTCTTCATCCTTTTGAAATTGTAAAACAAGGAAGGGGTAGGTGGTCTGACCTTGACGTAAAGGAGGTTCAATTGCTAAAACCAGTAAATGATGAATGTCATCTGCCTTTGGTAAAGAAACAATTCTTTGTATTTGACGGTGTTGCAATTTGTATTCATAAGTTTTACCCCTAAGTCTGATAGAGTTTTTGTAGATATCAATATCATAACGACCTCTTGGGGTGGTGAAAAAGACGTCTTGGAACGAAACTATCGCGTCACCGGCAACTTCACCAATATCTGCCTTCTCCTTTAATTCTTCGTAGAATGCTTCTGCCATGCTCTTTTCCTCTATTGCCACTTCTTCATCACCTCCCTCAGTACCATCCTCTTTCTCAGGTACCACCCCATCGCTTGGCTCTTCCTTTTTAGTCACGTTTTCATCTACGTTCGTTTGAATAACCCCAGGGATGTAAAATCTCATTTCCACCAGTTCATCACCAGCTGGTTGATACTCTTCATCTTGAATATTAAACTCTATCCCTACTTCATTTTTCGAAGTTAAATTTGTATTATTAATTCTAGCATAAGGAATTTCAAAGGTTGGCTTGCCATTTAAAGCAAAAACCATTTCGTTTCTGGCCAGATCAGTTTTACCCCAGTTCCATCCACGTAATGAGTGTTCCCTTTGCTCTACTTGAATATTGAAGCGACGATGGAAGTCATTCTTAATCAGGTTATAATCATCCTGCGAGAATCCATCAAGTTGAATAACACCTTGATTCTTGGTATTTATCTTTAATTCGTAACCTCTGCAGCCTCTACTCCATTGAACTGTAGATAATTCGGTGGCTGGTAATAAAAATGGTTTTCTTGCCTGGTTGGCCGCAGAACCACCGCTGGTACTAACTTTCCACCCTAACCCAGAATCGGCAATACGAAATCTGCCACTAAATTTCGATTGGTTTAAGTAAATTCTATCGAAGTCAGTGCTCATTATTCCTGATTAAATCAACCGGACTATCCTCACTTGTCAGAAATACTTTCCTGTGCCTTAATTACAAATTTAATATTGAGCTCTACCAAACACCAAGTAGTATATCTCTGTCACTCGCGTTAACAATTCTTTAGCGTATTGGCATTTTTCGTGTTAGGCCGGGTGATAATACCGTTTTGCGTGATGATAATAGTGATAATTTAAGGAATACGTAAATTTTACTCTATATATAATTATTTAGTATGTAAATAAGCCATCTACTCATAACGCCTTTTGAACGCCTTTCAAGAACTCACATAAACCTACTGCGCCAGGATCTTCCACCTGAGATGAGTCGCCAACATATGAAGCCCTACCGAATTTGGCTTCGAATGTTGCAGTGGATTTAGCACCTTCTTCTGCAGCTTGCACAGCCTTGTTGAAGTCCGTGGATGCAGTGAACTCTTTGATAAATGGTTCCAGCGCGTCAATCATAGTAGACGAGCCCTTTCTTGCTTTTGTATATTTGTATAAAGTCTCCAATGCTATGCCGAGTGATTTGGCAACGACTTGCTTAGTGACAGGTTCATCCTTTGATTTGCACACTTGAATCAATCCGTGCGAAAAACCAGACAAAAGAATAGAATATAAGCCACCAGAGGTACCACCCATTGAGCCCTCAATGAAATCTGAAATTTGGGCAACCGCTTGAGATAGCGAGTCCTTAGACAATTTGTCCAGATTATCAGTGATGCCCTTAACTCCTGCAACTAATGTGTAGCCACAGTCACCATCACCAACTTGGTTATCCAATTCGGTAATGTGTGGTTCACTCTTGATGACTTGTTCAGCACCGCTTTTCATCCACCTAGCGAATGCATCAAAATCATAGGTACCGACGGCCTTTGCTGAAACTTCATTATGTAGCAGATCACAGTTGACAGATGGGGCAGAAATCTTTTCAAAGTCTGCAATTGGCCAACCTGGTGCGTTTGTAAAAGAATTCAACAAGTCCAATACTGATTCAATCTCAGGGAAATCGGATTGCAAAGCTTTTGTAGCTTTAGTGACGTTAAGTAATGTGATACTAAATCCATTACCATTAAAGGAGGTCATCAAAGTGCCAGCAATTGTTTGAACCGGGGTTATATCGTAAGTTTTCTTCAAGAAATCTGTAGTCTTAGAGGTAATAGAAGTGATAATAAAATTTGAAACACCACCCAAATTGTTCACCAACAAGACAACTTCATCATCTTTATCAAATTTTACAAAAGCTCTATCCTCATCATTTGGATCCAATAGTTTTGGCAGCATATATTTAGAAATCAAGTCTTCGGTGGAAGGAATAGGATCCAGAACTTTTACACCAGGTTCATTATGAATACCCATACCTAACTCCATTTGTCTTTCGTTTAGTTCACTTTCAAACTTTCTGCCAGGAACTTTACAATGGTCTAAGGAGGATCCAATGGTCACCAAATTATCGTTGATAATTTCAGCCACTTTTGCAGTCCCATCTAACCCATACTTACTAGAATATTCTTCGGCGAAGGCCCCCACAATCTTATGAACTAAAACGGTACCTGCTAACGCTCTTCTACCAACCATACCACCTTTTTCTCTACCAACTGCGACATCATCGCCTATGACAGCGACACGGCAGTCGATACCTAAGGCTCTTGCTCTTTCAGCGGACAGACCAAAGTGCAAAACATCACCTGTGTAGTTTTTAACAATCAATAATACACCAGAGGCACTGTCATTGACCAGACGAATTGCGTTTAGAATCTGTTTTGTGGAAGGGGATGCAAAGATTTCACCTACAACGGCACCACTCAACATGCCTTTGCCAATGAAACCAGCATGAGTAGGTTCGTGGCCACTACCACCACCAGAGATCAAGGCAATATTTTCAGACTTGGTCTTCCTGAAAAGAATTTTTTCTTCAGGGACCAGAGTTATAGAAGGGTTGGCAAGGGCAAACCCTTTAAGACTTGAGTTGACTGGGTCAGTAACTTCAAATGATTTAGCAGACATCTTAGAGTTGCTCTTAGATATGTGTGATTTTACTATTAGAAATCTATGCAACAATTGAGATAAATAGATTCTTGTAGTGAAACAGAAGTGATTTTCTCCTTATATAATTATTCATCAGCTAGTTTGACAGACGCTCGCGAGGTGGCCACTTTCTCAAAATGACGCAACTGGGAGTAGTTTGATTTCTCTCCTCTAAATGCTAAATGGGCAAGCATACACTCCGGGCCAGATTTACACTACTTTGGAAGCGCTTTTGGGACAGCAAGTGCACTTGATTCTAATCTCGTGTTCTGTGCATGCGTTTTTATATGACGAGGGAGTTTTACACACCTTCTTCACCGTTGCGCCAGGCAAGTGAAAACTAGTAGGCAAAGGAAAGAAACCCCTAAGGAGCATTAAAGACGTTACTGATTACTTGAGACTATCTAGATTATGAACATTTAACTACTTTTGTCGTATACGCATTTCTCATCTGTTGTTGTACTCTGGTAGTAAACAACTTCACGAACATTTTGTGAACAGAAGGTGGTCAACAGACCGATTCAGCTATGATATATAAGATCTTGGCGAATTTTGAAGTAGTAATTGGGATTGCAATATTCGCCTAAGTCGTAATTATAAGCGTTAAAAAAAATACTAACAGTATTTAAGAATAGAAGCTGATCTTCTCATGCTATAAAAGAGGTGTATAAAACATACGCCGATTAATACTATTAAGTATGATGCATGTACTAGTAGTTCCGGCAATCACTATGTTCAATAAAATTGCACATATCCCCATATATGTGAATACCAAGATAGTCGTTCACTTAATAGATCTTTACTTTTCCTGTTTACTTCTGAGCAGGTCTTTTAGCATTCCCCTTATTTCACCCCGGGTACATTTATACTTTGCAATACCTTAGTGAGAAATAGACGAATTTTGAGATAATTGTTGGGATTCCGTTACTAACAAAGATGCTATTATTGGTATACAAAAGGTCCCCCTTGAGGACCTAGGAATACAAAAAAGGGAATCGATTGCTTCCATTAACTTTGATGACAGCTTCTCATAATTTATGTTATCATCTAACACTGCATATAATGATACACTAGTAATATGACTTCTAGTTAATAGACGATAGTTGGCTTTCATTCCAACAATACTAAGATCTGGTCAATTAATAGATCTTTATCTTATTATTGCAATAAATTCTATAATTAAAATTTGCCTACTCCAATATAATTGGTATCATCATAAGAATGTTTGTATTCATTTATCCAACATAATTAGTATCATGTTAAAGAATGTTCGTCATCAACTACTCCAGTTTATACGATTAAGTGATTTCATCTATACGTTCTTCGTATAAATTGAAATTCTAATAATAGAATTTACTGCAGTGATATGATAAAGATGTATTAATTGTCCAGAACTTAGTATATAAGAAGATGAGTTATAACCCAAATCTTATCATTAATGCTCCAAGTTGTGTCTGAACCATTGGGTTTAATATAATCAATCAGCGTGTGTTTTATATACATCTCTTATATAATTTAAGAAAGAACGACTTATTCTTAATTATTACAACTTACTAAACTACTAATTATCAACATTTTCGATAAGCAAATAGTACATTATATTGATATGTAAATATTAAACCTCGCTTACTTTATTCACTTTCAAGAAATTTAGCTCGCGTGGCGTAATGGCAACGCGTCTGACTTCTAATCAGAAGATTATGGGTTCGACCCCCATCGTGAGTGCTTTATTTCTTCTTTTTTAGTACTTTTGTTGCATAGAACCAATAAAAAAGTAAGCTTTCCCCCAAGAAAGGTGTAATCTCAGGACATGTTTTCTTTTTATATGCTTTGAATCAACTTGGCGGATGTACCTTCAATGAGGAAACGAGTACCTTGTAACGTACTGAACAGTAAGGCAGAAAAATCGAATACAGAGTACAAGAATATTTGAGAAAACATATTCAGAAATATATATACTTCTGGAGTAGAATGGAGTTGATACTAAATAGCCTCATTTCTGATGAGCTGACAAAAGAGCAAAGAAAGTTAAGCGTTGATTTCTTACAGGATATTCTACAATCTAATACGAAGGAATATAATAGTTATTTTTCATCCAGAGCTGCTCCTGGTAGCATAACTGAAGATATAGCAGAAATAGATGCTGAATTATCTGCCCTTGATAGACAGATAAGGAAATCGCTGATAGAAAATAAGTCTCAAATCATTGGAGACATCCTTGGAAACGACGATAGTGCCCAATTGGAAGAGATAACCAAATCCCTAGAACAATTGTGGGAATTGGATTCAACTGTTAATAAGGAAGTCGACGAAGGTACTACAAATAATGAAATAACTAATGAAACCCTTTCACTGGAGGACTTTTTAGAATACGATAACGAAAGTAATGATACTAATAGCGTTATGACCACTGAGGACGACAATTCAGCAAGAAAGAGGAAGGAAGATGAGTTTCACAAGGCATTAAACAGGTTAAGAAACAGACTTTCGACCAAGGGGGATGACAAGGACGAGATTAGATCTGACACGCTAGTTACTGTACTAGAAAATTTGGATAGCATTACGAATTTAATGGAGCTGCCTTTTTTGACTCGTACATGTATTAGAACAGGTCATTATCAAGAAGCTGTCATGCTATACACTCATACTATCTCCTTGAGGTCAAGATTTCCGGGTTCAACGATTGTAGGTGAAGTCTGCGAAAAAGTTTTGAATGAAATAAGAACTACTATGTTATCAGGGTTGGTGAAATTACTCTCCACCAATGTATCTGTTAACTCACTGAAAAAAATACTAAACTATTTGAATTCCATACCGCCATTCGATGGAAAAACCAACAAGTCATTATTAAGTATTTTTTTAGCCATGAGGTACAAATTCATTACTGATGAAATAGCATCATATTCTTTAGACATTGAATCGTCGAATGAATCATTGATTGAAATGATGGTCAAGAGAAAAGTAGAAGTCCTTAGGGAACATTTGTATATGTCCCTGAATGTTTTTCTCAAGAACTTTCTGTATGATACAAGCGATTTAGAGATTCCATTTCCAGAGGACCTAGAAACGATAAATGAAACTAACGAGGAGAATAAAAACAAGAAAGAAAGAGAGGAGAAAGAAGAAAAGGAAGAAAGCATTACACAAGGCAAGGATGAAAATATAACAGAAAGTAGTGCCACTTTAAAAGTTGAGGACGATGACAATGAGTTAATAGACAAAACTAAAGATAAATGTGAAGAAAAAGTGGAAACCAAAGTAAATAGAACAGAAGTAAAGGCAGAAGTTAAAACAGAAGGCAAAACAAAAGGCAAAACAGAAGACAAGGTAGGAGAAAACAGGGCAAAAGACAAGGAAGAAGAACAAGGCAAAGAAGAAGATAGAGAAAAAGAAAAAAAAGCACCTGTTAAGACAACCCCAACTTTGAAAAGAGAAAGCAAAATACCAACAAATGCGATCATGCTGCAATTCGTTGACAAGTGCATAACGTACATGCTAAGGGATCTTATTCGCGGGTTGAATGGCATCAAGCTAAGCGACTCAGTTTGTTTACAGCTGGTGTATTGTTCATTCCGTCTTTCTGACCTGAACAGAAACTACCATCATCTCTTTTTGAATAAAATTAAAGACACTAGTTTGTTCACGACGGAACAGCTCGTCCGAGCAATTAACAAGAGGGCAGAATTGGCCTCTAAATACATTTACTCCTAATATAGTATAGTACACTACGTATTTTCAGAATGATCATCAAGCGAAATTTCCTTTTTCTTATTTTTTTTTTTCAATTCTTCGTCAGCGCGAGAAGGGGGACAAAACAACAATACAAGAATTCCTTCTTTTACAGCATGCTGCAGTTGGAAAGGAAATAAGGGATAACTATACGTAACATCCTTTAGAGTTGCATTTCCCTCTTTAAATTCTGGTGTATTTCTATTTTGAGAGACGATTTTACTTTATTGGGTTGCTCAATTATCAATTTTCTCCTTCACGATAAGAAGAACAATATTGGCTAGCTTTGTTTATTAGCACGCACAATCGTTAGAGAGAAACTAAATAGAGCTACTAATTATAAGTCAGGAAAAATGACTGGGATCAAAGCTCAAGTTCATCCCCCCCCTGATAGTACGCTATTCCATGAGGAAGAGAAAAGGAGAGTTGGAGGGAATTTACCTCAAAAGGTTATCAACCAACAGGAAAGAGGATTCGATCACCCTCCTGCTGGCCATCACCAATACCACGAACTGATTAATCATGACACAAGTGATAAAAAGACTTCGGGTTCGATTCGTGATGCGTCTAAGGGCCAAGTAGGTATTGATTCAGACTTGGAAGGTAAACAGCAATCACCAAAGGACATATTCATTGCTTCCAGCGCTCAAAACACAAGCCAATTGCCCGGTCCCAACCTCCAGGGAAGCATAGGTACCGTACCATTGGAAGATTTACACCCCAAGGAGTTCAGATCAGCACCTTCTAGAAAATCGAACAAATTTGACACTTCAATTACTAAGCCTGGCATTTTAGACAATTTGGGCAAGCTTGATGAAAAGGAAGTCAAAGAAAAGATACATACAGATTCCGATGATAAGTTATTTCCATGGCAAAATGTCGGTGAGTTCCATGCTTCAGGAAAGGGATCACCAAATACAAAGATGTCCAAAGTTGTAAAAGCTTATATTCTGGAGAACTTTTATAACGACTGGTACTGTAATATTGCGACTGTCCTTGGTACCTGTTTCTTCTCATGGTTATTTGCTTACATTGGATTTTCTTGGTGGTCTCTAATATTCATCTTCTTAGGCACTGCCACTGTTTACAACGCAGAATATACAAGATTCAACAGAAATATCAGAGATGATTTGAAAAGGGTTACAGTTGAAGAAACCTTGTCGAATCGCGTCGAATCTACTACATGGTTGAATTCGTTTTTATCGAAATTTTGGGTGATATATATGCCAGTTTTATCTCAACAAGTTAAAGATAACGTTAATCCTCAACTGGCAGGTGTTGCACCCGGCTATGGAATTGACGCGTTAGCCATCGATGAATTTACTCTAGGTTCTAAGGCTCCAGCCATCAAGGGTATCAAGTCATACACCAAAACAGGTAAGAACACTGTTGAAATGGATTGGTCATTTGCATTCACCCCAAGCGATGTCTCGGATATGACAGCTACTGAAGCTAGGGAAAAGATCAATCCAAAAATCTCTCTTGGTGTCACGTTAGGTAAAAGTTTTGTATCCAAAACAATGCCTATATTGGTGGAAGATATCAACGTTGCCGGTAAAATGCGAATTAAGGTTGAGTTCGGTAAAGCTTTCCCCAACATCAAAATTGTATCCCTGCAACTTTTGGAACCACCTTTAATCGATTTTGCATTGAAACCTATTGGCGGTGATACTTTAGGTTTAGATGTCATGTCATTCTTGCCAGGTTTAAAAAGTTTTGTTAAAAACATCATAAACTCCAATATAGGGCCTATGCTGTTCCCTCCAAATCATTTGGATATCAACGTTGAAGATATCATGGCTGCTCAGTCTAAAGAAGCTATTGGTGTTCTTGCCGTAACCATCGCTTCTGCTGATTCTTTGAAAAGTTCAGATTTCATTACCAATACGGTTGATCCTTATATTGTTATAACTACCGAAGACGCTGTTCCTGGTACTGACGAAGAAGTTCGTACATCTATCAAATCAAATGTTAAAAATCCTCGTTGGAATGAAACTAAATATTTACTATTAAACTCCTTGGAACAAAAGTTAAACTTGAAGTGTTTTGACTTTAATGATGTTAGAAAAGATAATGTTATTGGTGATCTTCAAATTGATTTAGCAGACTTACTGCAAAATCCGGTTCTGGAAAACCAAACTGCCGATTTGAGATCGGGTACAAAGCCAAAAGGTATTCTACACTATTCCCTACATTGGTTCCCGGTCAAAGAAGATAAGTCAGACGAAAAAGCTGCTGAACGTGCGAGTGCTAAGGCTAAGGGCGGAAAGGAAAACGAAAACGAAGACGCCATTGGGGAAGAAGAAGATGAGGATGAAGACAGTTCTCAAACTGATGTCGGAATTGCAAAGATAACTTTGCAAAAGGTCAAATATTTGGATACGGCCAGTTCCATGACTGGTAGTTTAAGCCCATGCGCAGAATTATTCATAGATGGACAAAAAGTAAAAAGCTATAGAACTTTGAGACGTATCAATGAACCGTCTTGGAATGAAACCATTGAGGTTTTGGTTCCATCAAAGTCTAACTCTAAATTTGTCTTAAAGATATTTGATGACAGAATAAACGGCAAGGAACTTATCTGTGAATATTCATCTTCTTTGGATGATATTATGAATACTCTGGATGCTGCTCAAGAATTTGTTAAAGGCTCGCCACAAGGTGACATTTATTTGGATGTTTCCTGGAAATCTATTGAAATGACAGGCGCCTTTGCTGCCGCAAACTCTGTAAATGAACCTATTGGTTGTATTAAGCTGGATGTCAAAGATGCCATTATCAAGGGTGACCTATCCGGTGTAGGTGATGTCGATCCATATTACACTGTATCTTTGAATAGACGTGTTCTTTACAAATCCATATACCATTCTGATACCGATCATCCCATCTTTGATAACAGCACATATGTTCCTATATTTTCTCCAAATCAAACTTTGTCTGTGGAACTTCATGATTATCAGAAGATCGGCAAAGATCGTTTCATTGGCTCTGTGCAAATTCTTTCATCTGATGTTTTCAAGAAAGATCCCAAATCAGGGAAATATGTTGGGATTAATGATAACAAAGAGTTATCGAAACTAAAACTAAAGGATCGTAAACACAAAGTCACTGAAAGTATTGTCAACGTTTCTACAACTTTCATTCCAATAACTCCGGTATATTCACCCGAAGAATTAGTGAATATTCAGAAACTAGAAAAGGACTTAGAGGACAAAAAGAAAAAATTCGAAGTTACTCAAATCGAAAACAAGCAAGAGATGGAAAAAGATCCAAAAGATTGGGAAGTTGTTGAAATTCAAGACCCTTTTGAGAGTGACGAAAAGAAGATTAACAGGAAGGCCAAAATATCTTTGGACGAACTGACTAAGCAGAAGTCCGGTATATTGTCTATGCAAATATTGGAAGGGACTTTGAGCCCATCTTCTGCTTACTTGGAAATTTTAGCAGATGATATTTCATATCCTGTTTTCACTTGTATGAGACCATCTCAAGGTAAATTAAACTCGGAGACCGCAAATATTTTCATCAGAGATTTGAACTATAGTAAACTACATATGAGAGTTTCAAAAAAACATGTAGCCAAAGATTCTGATGATGTCATATCGGAAACTTCTTACAGTACTTTGAAGTTATTAAAACAAGCTTACCAAGAGCCTACATGGTTAAAATTCAATGGATCTAAAATGAAGGTTAGGTTTTTGTATGCCCCTTCTGGTTTGAAACTGCCTAACAGTGAAAGTGTCAAGGATACTGGATATTTGAATTTGAAGGTGATTTCTGGGCATGGGTTGAAGTCTGCAGATAGAAATGGTTATTCAGATCCGTTTATTAACATTTATGTCAATAATAAGAAAGTATTCAAATCAGGCATTAAGAAGAAAACGCTAGATCCAGTTTGGAACGAAGATGCCAGAATTCCTATTTTCTCAAGAAGTAAAAATCGTGTCGTATTTAACGTTCTCGACTGGGATCGCGCAGGTGATAATGATGACTTGGGACAAGCTACATTAGATATCTCTGCATTAGAAATTGGTAAAACTTACAACTGGAATCTCGATTTAAACACTCAAGGTAGTATTAAACTACAAGGTTCATTTAGCCCAGAATATATCAAACCAACTTTTGATATTGTAAAAGGTGGTATCACTGATAAGCCAATGAAGATGGCCAGCGGTGCTGCACATGCAACTGTTGGTATAGCTGGTACTGGTATAGGAGCAGCAACAGGAGTTGCCACGGGTGGTTTAAAAAAAGGTGGCCATCTCCTAAAATCTTTAGGAGGCAAGCCAATGAAAAGAAGCAAGAGCAGTAATGGAAATGAATCCAATAGTGCAAAGAAATCATCAGAAAAAAAATTTGATAAGAAACCTCCAAGTAACTTCAACAGTACTAGTGCAACACCTAGAGCGTCATTGGACTACGATCCATCGGTGCCTAATACAAGTTACGCGCCTGTTCAAAACGGTTCCCCCGCAGTTAAGCAGGCTGATAGTAATTCAAGCTCAAGTAACAAAAAAGATACGCCTAGTAGTAACTCAAGAGGCCATTCTCGCGCAAGTAGTTTTGCCCGTACTTTGGCTCCGAACGGTACTTACAATGGTTTCATTACCGTGGTTGCTGCGGAAAACATCGCCAAGCACGTTCAGATCAAGGTTTCCTTGACTCAAGGTGGTAGACTAAAGCACATATACAAAACAAAAAGTCAGAAGGCCAATAATGATGGCGTTGCCCTATTTGATGAGGAATGCTCTTTCAAGGCTTCCCCTGAGGCCAATTTGGTACTGGGCGCAATTTCCCACCAAAGATTGTCAAGGGATAAAGATCTTGGTATTGCTCAAATCAATCTAGGCGACCCGCAAATTCAACAAGATGGTCAAATTTCTGTAAAATTAGGTGATGGTCATCTGATTGTGAAGATTAATTACGGTAAAGACAAGAATAGTCAGGTACCTCCTGTGCCAGAAGTTCCTCAAGAATACGCACAATAGTAATCCCTTAGGTTTTCTTCTTTTTACACAGCTCAGTGAGGGTGTATTTCTTATTTTTGATTAGTGCCTTTTTCCCATCAATAACAATTCATTTTTCTTACTCTATATCGTTAACGTTACTATAATATATACTATAACAGATTTCAACGCTGTTACTTTCACATTAGGTTGAAGTCAAAGGCTTTTCCAGACTGTTTAAGATTTGAACATCCGTACACCATGACACGGGGTGTATGGGTTGTCTTTTAGCTTTCTTTTCCAATTTTTCCCCTATTTTGTTGCAAACGGCCACCTGCTTGTATCGTTGTGTTCGCGCCTAGAACGTCTTGGAGTAGGTTACCAGTGGGGAGGATGATAGAGAGGGAAAACACCCTTTCTTGTCTGGAAAGACTCACCGGACCAGCCTAATCTCCTACTGGAATGCCTCGCTCCTTTTGTAAAATTTCGTTCGTATTGAAATTATCGAATAGAAGGGTCACATGAATTAAATGAATATGTTACTTACTATAGGTTGAATATAAGTTTGGATATTAGCCGAAACAACAAAGTAATAGCCATCCAACGAAATGAGTGCCCAAAAAGTATGTTCCTAGATGTTAATTCTGAGGGAGAGATATAAATCTACGTTGACAAAAACATGAGAGTACTGGGGTGGTATATGATAACACTAATCTCATATAGAGATAACAAGCGATGAAAACAGAATATCAACAAAATATACAGTGAAAGCTGGAAAGGCGCCGTACAACGAAAAAAATGTTTAGGACGGTAACTATTGACCAATGTTATTATTTTAGTAAGCGAAACTAGTAAAGCAAATAATTTTTGATCAGGCTCTCGCCCATTTTAATTTTTTTGGCACTAAAACTTCCACAGTTTGTAGCTATAAATTCTCAGGTTTATTCTCCCGATGGAAATTTATCACGATTCGAATATCAAGAATACTAACATAAGTCATTCAATTTTTCTTTTTTCATTTAAGGCTCCAAAGTGGTATCCATCCGAAGACGTCGCTGCTCTAAAGAAGACCAGAAAGGCTGTCCGCCCACAAAAGTTGCGTGCCTCTCTTGTTCCAGGTACCGTCTTGATCTTACTAGCTGGTCGTTTCAGAGGTAAGAGAGTTGTTTACTTGAAGCATCTAGAAGACAACACTTTGTTGATCTCTGGTCCATTCAAGGTCAATGGTGTTCCATTGAGAAGAGTCAATGCCCGTTACGTCATTGCTACCTCTACCAAGGTTTCCGTCGAAGGTATCAACGTTGAGAAATTCAACGCTGAGTACTTTGCCAAGGAAAAGTTGACCAAGAAGGAAAAGAAGGAAGCTAACTTGTTCCCAGAACAACAAAACAAGGAAATCAAAACTGAACGTGTTGAAGACCAAAAAGTTGTTGACAAAGCTTTGTTGGCTGAAATTAAAAAGACTCCACTGTTGAAGCAATACTTGTCCGCTTCTTTCTCTTTGAAGAACGGTGACAAGCCACACATGTTGAAATTTTAAATATAATTATTTTAACGAACTTCTATAATAATATATATGCAGGTAAAATTATAATTTAACTACAGTTTCATAAGTGCATTTGTATTGAGAGTTATAATCTTTATATCTGCGTATTTGCCAACCGCAATCAATATGCAAAGAAATGATGCAGAAACCATAGGGAATAATGGCTCATTACGTAGTTTTTTTCATTTTTCTCCGTGACACTGGTCCATCTTAGCTTGATGCTCCTAAGCACAACGTCCACACGACTTATAGATACGCAGACTGTTAGAAAAACATGTCGCTCTCACTTAAACCCTTGCAATAACAAGTTCAAATAAATGTAGCTTGGAAAATACACTTTATGTTTTATAATCGCAATTCATTTAGCTGTGGTTTAATAACACAATAAAGGATTCTGAGCAGGTGTTTGGTAATTCTTAACGCTGAGAAAAGTAAGAGCCGCATAGAGCATAAAGAGTGGTAACAACGAGAACGAGAATAGAACTCGGGTACGAACGTGA
Organism: Saccharomyces jurei; assembly: GCA_900290405.1. NCBI lineage: Eukaryota > Fungi > Ascomycota > Saccharomycetes > Saccharomycetales > Saccharomycetaceae > Saccharomyces > Saccharomyces jurei. The sequence goes on along the minus strand of LT986462.1, from coordinate 128,120 downwards.
AACTAGATGGGGATATGTCCAGGAACAGAATTCAAGCAGAGCAAATAAGACGTTGGAAAACAAAGGTTCTATCCACATCAAAGGAATTTCGAACTTCAATCTCTCACTGACACCTAATACTTCAAAAGATGTTACTCTGTTCGCACTGCTAAGAAGCTAGATTAATAAATTAAGAGAACGCTACCAGTAAGGTAAAAATAACTGTGCGTACCATTGCCCAACGTCATCTCTATTATCAATAGAGTTTACTGAAGGCGTGTAATTAAGATGCGGAGGTGACACAAGTTGATATTTCATTTTACCCACTCCACTGGCAATGACTTTTTCCTCAAAAAAACAAACCTAGGCATTAGGAATCGTCTAAGTTATAATTTGGCCCTAATTTGGCCCTCTTTCATTTTCAGTTTCAATTGGACATTGAGACTTTCGATAAGAGCTTTCATCAACTTGCGTTCTTTGTCAAGAGCTGAAAAAAGACTACTAGTGGCATACTAGTGGCATACTTACGGTGCAGATGACCTTATACACTTTCTGCTATTCAGAAAGCTGGTTATAAATTTTCTTTTGAGAGGGAGGTGAAGGTTCTAACGCATTTTTAACGTAACATAGTGCGAACATACTTAAAATTCAGAGACGCATCGAAAACTACAATGACTGCAACATGTAATAGCTGCCAACTTAAAATTTCAACCATGGATAAAGTAGCACAGCTGTAATAAGCCATCATTTTTCAGAGGTTTTTAAACTGACAATTAAGAATTGAAAAAAAAATTCTAACAGCTACTTATACTTCCTCTGCGACAGGCGCTGGCGGTTGGAAGAAGAAGTTTACTGAAGATTTGTTTTTGAATTAGAATATCACAAGGAAAATGAAGAGTGAGGCTTTTTCGAGTATAAACTGCAGTCTACTGAGAAGGTTTTTGGCCATCCACATATGATGTTAATTTTAATTTTTTTCTTCGATCTCAGCTGGCACCCCAAGAGAACACATGTTCCTGTCAATGTTTGCATGAAAACAATTAAGTTGAGATGCATTACAGAAGTTTTTCACTAATTTCCCATTTGCTCGGGACATCAGCGACACGTACTGAGAGTGCTCCAGTACGAACCCTATATTATATAAGCATGTGGCGAAGTATTGGAAAGAAAGCCATCGCACGACCAGCATTGAAAATAATTTGTTATCATTAACTTAAATATGCTGTTATTACCAGTTCATAATAATTTAACAAAGAAAGTATGGAAATGGGTTCTACGTTTTAAACATCACTCCTCTTCTTTAACCAGCTTCCTTCTCCCATCCTCTACTAAAGTCTTAAATAACCATACAGTTATATATTAAAAAAATGTGCATAAACCTCTCACCCTATCACAACTTACAATACAATACATTCTTTTTACATTTCTTCCATCGACTTTAGCCCATTGTAAAAATAGCTGGGTACGTGTATTTTTCAATTTTTCACAAATTGTCGTCATTTTCCAAGAAGGCAAAATTCCAAATGTGAGTAAAAATTTTAAACTTAGGAAAAAGAGCTTACCTACCTGCATGTTCTTCTTCTATTATTTCGTGAAAATGAATACATACTTGAAAGTGAGCACTCTACAAGCAAAATATGTCTGACATGCTACCATTAGCCACCTATACTTTAAATGTTGAACCTTATACCCCGGTTCCTGCAATCGATGTAACGATGCCCATCACCATCAGAATTACTATGGCCGCCGTAAACCCAGAAGCCATCGATGAGGAGAACAAGCCATCGACTTTAAGAATCATCAAGAGAAATCCTGACTTCGAAGATGATGATTTTTTGAGTGGCGATTTTGATGAAGACGAAATGGACGAGGAATCCTCTGAAGAGGAAGAAGAAGAGGAGAAAACTGAGAAGAAGAAGAAAAGCAAAGGCAAGAAGGCTGAAAGTGAAAGTGATAGCGATGAAGAAGAAGAAGACGAGGAAGAAGACGACGAATTTCAGGAATCTGTTCTTTTGACTTTATCCCCGGAAGCCCAATGCCAACAATCTTTGGACTTGACCATTGCTCCAGAAGAAGAAGTCCAGTTCATTGTTACAGGCTCTTACGCTATCTCTTTAAGTGGTAACTATGTCAAGCATCCATTTGACACTCCAATGGGAGTTGAAGATGAAGATGAAGATGACGACGATGATATCTATGACAGTGAAGACTACGACTTAACACCAGATGAAGATGAGATTATTGATGATGGGCTGGATGAGTTAGATGATGAAGAGGAAGAAGAAGTTCGTATTGAAGAAGTCCAAGAAGAAGAAGAAGAAGCTAAACCAGAACCCAAGAAAAGCAAAAAAGAAAAAAAGAGGAAGCACGAGGAGAAAGAGGAAGAAAAGAAAGCTAAAAAAGTAAAGAAGGTGGAGTTCAAGAAGGATTTAGAGGAGGGCCCAACAAAGCCTAAAAACAAAAAAGAACAAGACAAACAAAAACCAAAGACCAAGGTTTTGGAAGGTGGTATAGTAATTGAAGACCGTACGACCGGTGATGGTCCACAAGCCAAAAGAGGTGCTAGAGTAGGTATGAGATACATTGGTAAGTTAAAGAGCGGCAAAGTTTTTGACAAGAACACTAGCGGAAAACCATTTGCATTCAAGCTTGGTCGTGGTGAAGTTATCAAAGGCTGGGACATTGGTGTCGCCGGTATGTGTGTTGGTGGCGAACGTAGAATAGTCATCCCAGCTCCATATGCTTATGGAAAACAAGCTTTGCCTGGTATTCCTGCCAACTCCGAATTGACATTCGATGTTAAATTAGTTTCCATGAAAAACTAGTACACGCGCTCATGCAGTTAAATCACTATGTATTATTTTTGGTACATAATATTATTATTTTCTGTATGTAGCTTCGAAAACATTCTATTTCTTCTTTGCTACCATTACACTATTATATGCTTTTTCTTTACTTTTCTCGGCAGATTATATAACACAACTTCTACAATATGTATAGAGATATATGGCGGCAAAAAAACAAAAAGCGTTCCTCCACCTTCCATTCCCTCTATCTTGTATGTTGATTGTCAGAAAAGGGAAGAGGTCCTCAAATCAGCATCAAAACATACCTCAGAGTCACATTACACCATTACAGAAACTGCAATCGCTATTTTGGCGCTTAACATATAGCCCATAGGTTCGTGTTACAAAGAGCAAGCCGGATTTGAACGATAGCCACCAGCAAGAGTCAATGGCGCTTCCATCTACCACATACATCAGGAACGTTTCAGTAACCAGATCCCGCTGATCATCCTTGTAACTTAAATGCTGAACCATTAAACATTGCCGTCAGGATAACGATTTCAGCCCTTCCCTTCCGTTTCCTTCTACCCCGATTGTTCGACCATAACCAAGGCCTACTATCCATCATAATGGACTTTGCTTTTCATTCGGGTGATGCTGATATAGTAACCATATGCTTTAAATCCGAGAGACTAGGCTGCGAAACGGAATTTCAAAGGGCCCCATTTTTATCGGGTGGACTAGGGGAAGAAAAGCCTTCTGGAGAAGAGTTAGAGGACCTCAAGGTAGTACGAAGAAAACGTAGTGCGAAACTTTTGCGCCCGCTCGTTTAAAAATTCTGTAAGACTTCTGAGAGAAAGGCCCGTACTAGGCACGCCATCTCAAATTTATCTATTATAGCTAGATGATTGATACCTTGGAAAACAATTCATCGGTTTCTTCCCTCATTTTTGCCTGTATCTTTTCGGCTGTGAAATGCCGTTGTTCGATAAATCCAGGCAAAGGTTTTTGAAAGTTTGAAAGATCGAATTATCCAAGGCATTCCTTTAAAAAAGACAACTTGAAGGAGCTATATTCATCTTCGGTTTTTTGATTTTTATTTACTTAGTTTTTTCTTACTGCTACTCATCTTCGTCAGGAAGAGACTAAGGGTGGAAACATAGTGAATCATTGTTTAACTACTGAAACAGATTAGATAAAACATAATACAAGCATGCCACTGCTATTCAAGGGACTAAAACAGATGGCGAAACCAATTGCCTATGTTTCAAGATTTTCAGCGAAACGTCCAATACATATAATATTATTTTCTTTGATCATATCCGCATTTGCTTATCTCTCCGTCATTCAGTATTACTTCCATGGTTGGCAGTTAGATTCAAACAGTGTTTTTGAAACTGCTCCAAATAAAGACTCCAACACTCTTTTTCAAGAATGTTCTCACTATTACAGAGATTCTTCTCTAGATGGCTGGGTATCAATCACCGCACATGAAGCTAGTGAATTAACAGCCCCTCACCATTACTACCTACTAAACCTAAATTTCAACAGTCCAAACGAATCTGCATGCATTCCAGAACTATCCAATACCGTTTTTGCAAAGGAAAATACAAAGTACATATTACAAGGAGATCTTGATGTTTCCAAAGAAGTCTCCTCTGCCGATGGAACAAAATGGAGACTAAGGAACGACAGAAAAAGTCTTTTCGACGTAAAGACGTTGACATATTCTCTCTATGATGTATTCTCAAAAAACGTAACACAGGCGGATCCATTTGATGTTCTCATTATTGTTACTGCTTACCTAATGATGTTTTACACTATATTTGGCCTCTTCAATGATATGAGAAAAAGTGGGTCAAATTTCTGGTTGAGCGCTTCCACCGTAGTCAACTCGGCATCATCACTTTTCTTAGCGTTGTATGTTACACAATGTGTTCTAGGTAAAGAGGTTTCTGCATTAACTCTTTTTGAAGGTTTACCCTTCATTTTAGTCGTTGTTGGTTTTAAGCACAAAATCAAGATTGCTCAGTATGCCTTAGAAAAATTCGAAAGAGTTGGTTTATCTAAAAGAGTCACTACTGATGAAATCGTTTTCGAGGCCGTGGGCGAGGAAGGTGGTCGTTTGATTCAAGATCATTTGCTTTGTATTTTTGCCTTCATTGGTTGCTCTATGTATGCTCATCAATTGAAAACTTTGAAAAACTTTTGCATATTATCAGCATTCATCCTAATTTTTGAATTAATATTGACTCCTACATTTTACTCTGCCATCTTAGCTCTTAGACTGGAAATGAACATCATTCACAGATCCACTATCATCAAGCAAACATTAGAAGAAGATGGTGTTGTTCCATCTACTGCAAGAATTATTTCCAAGGCAGAAAAGAAATCTGTATCTTCTTTTTTGAATCTCAGCGTGGTCGTCATTATCATGAAGCTCTCAGTCATACTACTATTTGTCTTCATCAACTTCTACAATTTTGGTGCAAACTGGGTCAATGATGCTTTCAATTCCTTATACTTTGATAAGGAGCATGTTTCTTTACCAGATTTCATTACTTCAAACAGCTCTGAAAGCTTTAACGAACAGGCTATTGTTAGTGTTACCCCATTACTGTATTACAAACCTATCAAATCCTACCAACGTATTGAAGACATGATACTTCTATTACTTCGTAATGTTAGTGTTGCTATCCGTGATAGATTCATTAGTAAATTAGTTCTTTTTGCCTTAGTGTGCAGCGCTTTCATTAATGTTTATTTGTTGAATGCAGCTAGAATCCATACCAGTTATACAGCAGACCAACTAGTAAAGACCGAATTTACTAAGAATTCTTCTGCCACTTCTATATCAAAAGCTTCTACACCTGTTTTAACCAATAAAACAGTTATTGTCGGATCAAAAACAAAAGTTTCAGCACCGATGCAATCAGTGTCATTGGCATCCTCATCTTCTAGCGAAGAAGACGATTCTCGTGATATTGACAGCTTAGACAAGAAAATTCGTCCGTTAGAAGAACTAGAAGCTTTATTAAGCAGTGGAAGTACAAAACAGTTAAAAAATAAAGAAGTCGCTGCGTTGGTTATTCACGGCAAGTTACCTTTATATGCTTTGGAGAAAAAATTGGGAGATACCACAAGAGCAGTTGCGGTACGTAGAAAAGCTCTTTCCATTCTGGCCGAAGCTCCTGTTTTAGCATCCGATCGTTTGCCTTATAAAAACTATGATTATGATCGTGTATTTGGCGCCTGTTGTGAAAATGTTATTGGTTATATGCCATTACCGGTAGGAGTTATCGGCCCCTTGGTCATCGACGGTACATCTTATCATATCCCAATGGCAACTACAGAGGGTTGTTTGGTAGCTTCTGCTATGCGTGGTTGTAAGGCAATTAATGCTGGTGGTGGTGCAACAACTGTTTTAACTAAGGATGGTATGACAAGAGGCCCAGTGGTCCGTTTCCCTACGTTGAAGAGATCGGGTGCCTGCAAAATATGGTTGGACTCAGAAGAGGGACAAAACACAATTAAAAAAGCTTTCAATTCTACATCAAGATTTGCACGTTTGCAACATATTCAAACTTGTCTAGCGGGCGATTTGCTTTTCATGAGATTCAGAACTACCACTGGTGACGCAATGGGTATGAATATGATATCCAAAGGTGTTGAGTACTCTTTAAAGCAAATGGTAGAAGAATACGGCTGGGAAGATATGGAAGTTGTTTCAGTTTCTGGTAACTATTGTACTGATAAAAAACCAGCCGCCATTAACTGGATCGAAGGTCGTGGTAAGAGTGTCGTTGCGGAAGCAACTATTCCCGGTGATGTTGTTAGAAAAGTGTTAAAAAGTGATGTTTCCGCATTGGTTGAATTGAACATTGCGAAGAACTTGGTTGGATCTGCAATGGCTGGATCTGTTGGTGGATTTAACGCACATGCGGCTAACTTAGTAACCGCTGTTTTCTTGGCTTTGGGACAAGATCCTGCACAAAACGTTGAAAGTTCCAACTGTATAACATTGATGAAAGAAGTCGATGGTGATTTGAGAATTTCCGTATCCATGCCATCCATAGAAGTGGGTACCATTGGTGGTGGTACTGTTCTAGAACCACAAGGTGCCATGCTAGACTTATTGGGTGTAAGAGGCCCACATGCTACAGCTCCTGGTACCAATGCTCGTCAATTGGCAAGAATAGTTGCCTGTGCCGTCCTAGCAGGTGAACTATCTTTATGTGCTGCACTAGCGGCTGGCCATTTGGTTCAAAGTCATATGGCGCACAACAGGAAACCTGCCGCATCAACAAAACCTAATAATTTGGATGCCACTGATATCAATCGTTTGAAAGATGGGTCCGTCACCTGCATTAAATCTTAAACTAAGTGATACGCCATTGATATTCTCCTGGAAAAGAAAATAGCAGCTCTATGAATTACATAAGAGTATTTATTGTATAGTTTGTACATCATCCTCATTCCAAATTTCAAGTTGATGCGTATATAAAGAACCTGGTTATTGTAATTACTTTATGTATTGGATCTTTCTTGAAAACTCAACGAAAAAAATTCGAAGAAAACAACCTTTTCTTGAGTCATGCAGTTCCTTGTCCCTATGAGTGAAAATCCTCCTTTTCTGGCTATGCGCGCCATCCGATAAATGTAGGGACTTCGAAGAGGAAAGTCAATTTTCATTTAGTACACTTATATTATTATTATGTATTGACTGTGACCGAAGAAATCTTCAAAAGGTGAATGATAACATGGACACGCAGATCGCAATAACTGGTGCTGGCATTGAAAAGGAATTCAATGGTATCTCAGAGGCCGACAGAAAAATTGCTTCACCGAAGGCCGATGATCCATATATTGATAAGGCCACACAAGCTATTATAGAAGGATGCTCTGAAGATGATCCTAGGCTTTCATACCCTACGAAACTAGAAACAACTGAAAAAGGGAAGATCAAGAGAAACTCATTTGCATGCGTATGCTGCCATTCTTTAAAGCAGAAATGTGAGCCTTCTGATGCTAATGATATTTATAGGAAACCCTGCCGAAGATGTCTGAAACACAGGAAGTTGTGTAAGTTTGACCTTTCAAAAAGGACAAGGAAAAGAAAACCAAGATCAAGGTCACCTACATCTTTTGACTCGCCGCTGGTGAATGTATCTATCAAATGTAAAGTTCCGACGAACTCTGAGGAACCAAGCCTAAAAGATGGTACATCTTACCTCACCTCTTTGCCTTCCGACTCGAATAATAAACAGATCTCAAACTCTCGAACAGTTTTACCTGGACTTCAACAAAGTTTGTCTGACCTTTGGTCAACGATAAGCCAACCGCCTTTATCTAAAGGAAGGGACGCCGAATCAATATCTCATGAAGATACAATTACTAATGACTCTACAAAACCTAACAGCAAAAGGCCCACAAATTCAAAACTCTTAGCATCCGGCAATGATTGTACAAATGGCGATGATACAGCGGTGATATACAGTTCCCACAATTCGCCCATACCGATTCCATCTAACCCTACCAATAGTAAGAGCGCAGCGCTGTTCAAATCTAGACCTACAATTGTGGACGATGAAGATACTCATAGTGTGAAAGTAAAAAGACAAAAGAAATCATACTCCAGGCATATGACAAGGTCATTCAGAAAGCAGCTTCAATCACTAATTATTTCTCAAAAAGGAAAAATTAGAGACATTTCAATGAAGCTCGATGCTTGGTCGAAGCAATGGAACGACCTGGTCGAAAGAAGCATGTTCTTACCGACAATAGCAGATCCTGTCTCTGTAGGAATTATATGTCATGAAGAAGCGACCCTACGATTACATCTTTACAAGACAGAAATCTCATATTTGTCGAAATTGCCATTCATAAAGGTCGAAGAAGACGTTAGTGTTGATGAATTAAGAAAGAAAAAACCCATTTTATTTTCTGTCATCATGTCTTGTGTTTCAATAGTATTAACACCGAAACAAACAACCAGAGGAACAATAATGAAGCTCGATAGCTTTGTGTTAAATTTAATCACGAACCAGATCTTTAAGGCTAACAATAAATCTATCGAAATCATTGAGTCACTATCTACATTGTGCCTATGGTATAATTTTTTTGAATGGTCGAGCAAAACGAGATATCATATATTCAACTACATCTGTTGTTGTTTAACCAGAGATTTGGGGCCCACCTATGTTAATAGGTCTTTCGGAATGTTTAGTGACGAGGATCCAAATAGGTTCAAATCGCCTTTGGAGCTTTATAGCAATGGTGCCAGTTTAACTTTATTGGTGTATATTTCAGCACTAAACATTTCAATTTTCCTACGTCAATCAATACAAGCTCGTTGGAGTCATGTTACTGAAAAGGCCTGCCTGGATTTGATTAAAGAGACGAGGGAATCACGACAATATGAGAACGACAAACTATTATTTAACTCAGCTGACGATCCCATCTTAGTTCAATTTGCTAAAATGAATCACGTTTTAGAGAATATCCACACACACCTACATGAAAGGGACCTAAATGATGATGAGTTCGATGATCCTATTTTTACCAAAAACTATCTCAATAAACTTATGGAAAAATATCATAAGCAATTGCAAGAGATTTTTACTAAACTTGACCGAAATAGGCCAAGAGTGATAGCGTTTTATTACTCTGTAGAAGCTTATTTATACCAGTATAAACTTGCGGTATTCATCGGAGAAATTTCCCATACTTTAAATGAAAAAGTCGAATTGCCCAAAGAATTATTGGAAGATTTCGTCAAATGCTATCGTTGCTGTAAATCTGCCCTTGAAGAGTTTTCCAAGCTGGAACCAATTCTAATTACCTCCTTACCATTATTCCATACTTCTAGGATCATATATACCGTCGGTATGCTCCTACTGAAATTGCGCTATTCGGTAGTTGCCATACCTTCATTTCATGAACTGATGCCATTGACGGACGATGCCATTGCCTTGGTAATTAGGGTAAACAATCTCTTAGAAAAAACATCTGAGCTATACCCATTCAATAATTCTCTTTACAAATTCAGGTATGTTATCGCTTTGTTTTGTCAGACCTATGCCAACAAGGTTATCGATGTCGCTGATCGCTACAATGCAGAGAGAGAGAAACAAAGGGAAAGACAAACCATAGACGAAATATGCAATAACAACGAAAGCACGAGGCCAGTAAATGCATATGAAGCGGAGCTACATAAGATGCCAAAAGAAGATGATCCAATTATCGACACTAATACAAATCAAAGCATATCCACCATACCTGATGAAATGCTCCCAATGTACTCAAGAGTTCGCGATGACACAACTGCCATAGATTTGAATATTAACAGCACTTCATACATGAACGGATCCCCACATGAAGATCAAGAGGGTCTGGCAAGATCAACCCTATTGCCACCACCATTTATTGCCAATGGTAATATTACTAACTCCACTGATTCAACTAATATGAAACCATCACCTAGCTCATCCATTGATAATTTGAACGATTATTTAACAGACATTAATTCCTTAGCATGGGGCGTTAATTCATTAAATGACGAATTTTGGACAGATCTCTTTATGAATGACATTTGACACCCCCCCCTCCCCAAAAAAAAAAAGGAATATATATAAATAGCAAATTACGAATCTTAATTTCAGATTCAAGTTTGTATCGACAAAGAAGGTTGAAAAAATATGTAAAACTACTTAATCTGCCCTTGAAAATAATGAGTAATCAAGGCTTTTTACGTCTTCTTTCTTATTATTCTTTTATCTTCTCATGTCCCCGTTCATTGATTCACCATTGGTGCTAAAAAGGACTCAAGGACAGATATGAAGTTCCTGTTGGTAATCTTTCTTGTCCCTTGACCTCTCATTTCACTTTCATTTTCAGCAAAATCATAAGGTGATAATAAGTTGTTGCTCACATACTTGACATAAATATGACTGTATATGTACTGTAATACCTGAGTATAAGATTGCTGCTTAAAGTCGGATAATAATACAAACCATAGTCCTGAAGCAGTACAATATGTGTGAACCCTATACTTTCCTGTGGATATACTCCGTATATCATTCTTGATAGAGCCCTTCGAAAGTTTTTGTGTAATGGAGCGTAATGAAAATATCATACCATATAGCAGTTTTGCATCTTCTTCAGTTTGCTTGGAGTTTATTGTACCACTTGCACTATTGGACGTCAATGTCCACTCTCTATCGAATATACAGTTACAATGCCTGTCAAAGATCCAAAATGAATATATCCCCATTCCCCACTGATTTATGATTTATGTCAGATGCAGATTATTGTATATTAGCTCTTCATTTTTCTTGTATTTTTCTATAGTAAAATGTTGGAAATCAGTTATCGAAAGAAGATTCGGAAATTTGCCAATACTAGTCAATGACGAAGGAAGAGTATTTCGATTCAGACAAATGGCAAGAAAAATGAGGTGAATCTTATTGACTTGAAATGAGCCAGAAAGACTACATATAATGGTATAAATTGATATAAATCGTAAGCATATAGACTCGCATACTACGTATAGGGCAAAAATATGAAAAGTTCTGGCTTAATCTCATTCTTCATAACTCGCCAGCTTCCTCGATAACAATTTCAGCTCTTGGCTTTCCAGACGCAGTACCGTAGGATTCAATCGTTTTGATAATGTCCATACCCTTGGTCACTTCACCAAAGACAACGTGTTTTCCATCTAACCATGGACAAGGCACAGTAGTAATGAAGAATTGAGATCCGTTAGTGTTTGGGCCGGCATTTGCCATAGATAGTAAACCAGCTTTGTCGTGCTTCTTGACAAAGTTTTCATCAGCAAACTTGTTACCATAAATGGATTTACCCCCAAAACCGTTGGTTAAATCAGTATCACCACCTTGAATCATAAAATCTGGGATGACTCTATGGAAAGGAACACCTTTGTAACCCCAGCCCTTTTCGCCAGTACACAAAGCTCTAAAATTTTCGGCAGTCTTAGGAACCACATTATCGTATAATTCGAACTCTATTCTGCCAATTTTGGCTCCATTGACAGCGGGATCAAAGAAAACTTTTTTGCCCAATTTAGAAGCAGAATTAGAGAACAGGCGAGACTGTTGGATGATGGAGCGTTTGAACATAGTAGGTAGACCTTTGTGATTGTTTGCTTTTCAGTCGTTTGTTTGTTTCTTTTACAGAAAAGTAATTATGAAATGAAAAATATGTAGCTTATTGATAATCGCGGTGCGAAACGACTAAACTAATTCTTATTGGTTATTTCGATAATAAATTAACTATAGAATCCTAAGCTAAGAAAGCTAACTCAGCCGCCTTTTCGGATCCAACAAGGTTCTTCAATTCTTCTTCATCTTTTAAAAAAGTGTGGTCTTCGAAATCAAACCCAGGTACCACGACTTCACTAATCAACAAACCGTTGTCAAATTCTTCGTTGGCCACAAGGAAGCTTGCCTTGTATACACCTCCGGGGACAACCCATTGGGAGACTTCTCCATTCTTATAGTCAAATCCAACTCTGAATGACTTCACTTGGCCATCAGGGTATACTAGAACGTATTGACCCTTGCCTCTTTGTAAAATATGTATGATCCTGTTGATATTCTTGTGGAATTTCCCAATTGGACTGTCGGGAGTTAGTAAGTAATAAATCAATGTAGACTGGTTTCTTGTAACCGTTTCAATCTTTCCTGAACCTCCATTTTTCGGTTTTTCTAGCTTCATGGTGTAGGGAGACCTATCTGTTTCCTTGAAATATCCGCCTTCTCTATGCTTGATTAACTGCCAGTCATTGATCAATTGTTGCAAACTAGTCGGTGGCTCAGGTACTGGAACTTTAACGAAGCTGGCCAGCTCTATGGGTGCGTCTGTAGCTTCTTGCACGTTGGCTGACATGGTTTTCTACGGTTAATTCTGGTTTAAGTACGAGAGTTTAAACTGGGATACAGTTTCTATAAAAGCGGCGGTGAACATTTTCTGCTTGAATTAATAATATACATAAATACATACATGAAACTTATACTTGAACAGGGAAATAGAAAAAGCAAAGAGATATCCACAGGTTCTAGCAAAAACAATTACTCTATGTTTTCACATCCTTCTTTTTCTCAGCCGACTCTAACGGTATATCAGCCTTACGTTTCTTATTCATCTCTGCATCTGTCAAACCTTGCATAACTCTTTTATCACCGGTGATACCGTTGACAGGTCTGAAATAAGGCTGGCACCTCCAGTATGGCACAGTTCTGTAAGAACCACCCCATGCTTGCTTCTCACCGATAACAATTTCATCTTTGATCTCGATATCTGGCTGATCAAATATTTCTTGCACCACTTTTTCTACAGGTTTCAATATTTGTTCCTCCCACTCTTCCCATGTAGCTTTTGAATTCATAGTTGCAAGCGCAGACCTAATGTCTGTGTGATGTGGTAAGAAAGGCCTCAAAATCTTGAAAAAGTGTGACTTCATTGCCGTCTTGGAGGCCTTAGATTCTTGGCATTCTTTAACTATTTGGAAATATTCTCTGATGATCTTATCCACTCGTGGAAATATTTTGTTTTTGTCCTTAGTTTGGCCTACATTAAAGACACCAGGGTTGTATAGGTTCCCCTCAGCACTCATGACTGCGTCTGCACCAATATATTCCATACAGCGTGAAATGTCTTCAGGATATAGGATATTCCCATTAGCAAAAAAAACAGTTTCTTTAGGTAATTCATTCCTTAAATATTTGATTGTTTCCCAGTCCGCTAAACCAGTTTTTTGTCCTTTTTGTTCTCTCACTCTCCCATGTACTGTTAAAAACTGAGCACCAGCATCCAATACCATCTTGGCATAACTCAAACTCTTTTCACGATTGTCAAATATGCGTATTTTGGCTGTGACTGGAACTTTCAAATTTTCATGCAAAGTACTAACCAACTTGTGTATCAAGTCCCATTCTTCCATCAAGAAAGACCCATAGTGTCCCTTCTTAGCTATACCTTGAGGACAGCCCAAATTCAAATCAACGGCATCACATTTATCTTCTACTAACTTAGCTGCAGCCAACAGATACTCAGGATCATTAGCACAAAATTGCACAACCAACGGCCTATCTACGTTAGACCCATCCAGGGAAGACCAATTGTCTTCTCTATATTTCTTCGACGTAGCAAACAATTTCGCATGTAGCATGGGAGTGTACGCTAAAGTGGCGCCATATTTCCTCGACAGAATACGCCATGCTAATTCGGATTGGTCTACCATTGGTGCTACAATCCTAGTAGGACGGCCAATCTTGTCAAAAAGCTGTCGGCCTGTTAGTTTCTGCATCAAAGCGTTATTAGCACTACTCAAGGCAGATTCAGTCATTTGCAGCTGGTATTTATTGAGTTGATGACAGACTTTTGGAAACTTAAGCAACGTAGATGACAGCACTTTGAGATTCAAGGATCTATGATCGGTGGGCACAGCGTAACGATAACTTTGCCTTTTTTCTTATTATTTTACATTCTTAACTCATCGATTTTCTTTTTATTTTCACGCTTCCTAAACAGTAAAAAAGAAATGAAAACGAAATTATCAATTAGCTTTAAAGAACTATTATAATGTTACATATGGATGCGCGAAATATTTATCTAAAGTTTATATATTGTTTACAGATTTCCTATGGTTAATATTGTAAATGGCCCTGGATTGTAAGGCATGTGCGAACAACAGAGATACAGGCCAAACCGGTGTATCTCCAAGAATTCTAGCACCGCAATACAATGTTCTTGAGGATAGTCTTGTTCTCGTGATTATGTCTAATGCGTTGTTGGTAACAGCATGTGGATTCAAAGCTTTTTCTATCAAGGAAGAATCCAAACTCTCAATATCTAAACTGCCATTATCTGGAACCCTTAAAAACTCAGCAAATGTTTGTAGTTTATATTCTCTTTCAGATAAATGTGATTCGATTCTCTTTAAAGTTTTGAATGCTTTTAACCACAAAATTCTGTCCGTGCTTTTTAAACTACCAATCATAACATCACTATTTGGGTTCTGTGCAAAGTCTTCCAATCTCTTCATATACCCGGCTATGACTAAGATTGAAACAAAGATACATGTAATGGTGAAAATTGGAGTTTGCGTTGATTTTCCTTTCATTACAGACACCGTATCAATCCAAAAAGTAACAACAGAAACGGCATACTCTGTAGCCTCTCGTAATGATTCCCATTCGTAGCAGACTTTCTCTAAAGAGCTATTCATCGAATTCCAATCCTGGTTCCAAATAAATCTTAATGTTGGAGCCACATCAAGGCACTTTCTTAGTTTTGCGAAGAAGTACAGGGGAATTATCAATCTAAATGACGGATTTGTATTTATTATTGGCAGGTTCTCGTCGTTAAGAGCCAACACCCCACCATTCTTGATATAGAGTAGTTCCCAGTGTTTTAGCATTGTAGCAACTAAAGGCCTCGAATGGATTCTCCACTGAACTTCTTTTGCATGGAAGTCACCTTCGTAACTGTCCTTCAACACATCTCTCTCAATGTTTATCTTTTCATGTATAGAAATTAGCAAAGACAGCAAAGTCTTGAAAGAAACCTTAGCATTTTCATAAAGATAAGGATTACCATTAGATAAATACATCAAGCACTTTTCGTAGTTCGATTCTCCGTTAGAAACTTCAATTAGCGAAAATTTGGAGTCTAAAACTATATTGAATCTTGACAAATGCTCATTCCACATTTCCGAGTTTTCACAAAAAAACAATACTTCATTGTAGCAAGGAACACCACACTTCAAGTCAATCGAATGGAAACAGCAGTCAAAATCTACTAAGGACTTAAAGAGATTAGAAATTAGCAAAACTATGTGACAGATTCTTATTCTTGACTGAGCCAAAATAAAGTATTTGAAATTCCTGTTTATTTGTTCACGAGTATTATACTGGGCTTTAAACTGGATCAAAACAGCAGGGTTATCTTGATATTCCAATACATGGTCACTTTCGATTGGTGGCTTGATGAAATTTTCTAACGGGAAGTTCAGCTTTGCAATTTTTATCAGTTGAACCAGAATCATTATTTGGGTATTCACGGTTCTGAAGGCATTCATATCATTGGAGAATATACTGGTAAAAGTTAATAGAACCAAAGCTTGCATCAACCAAATTGGTGTCTTGTTGTGACTGCTTCGAGTGTTCTCTAAGAATATTCTTATTCTCGTTCTTGCTATCTTCGATAACAATAGCGCATGTGTAGAGTGGAATCCATAAAGGGCACCAATCATACTAATTGATATCACCAAAGGATAGTTCTCACTTGAAGGTAAAATTGAATATAAATGAATAAAGGGAAAATATTTATGAAATTCCATCTGATATAGATTGACATAATGATTTAGCTCATCGACAGTAGGAAATAAATTAGACTTTAACTTGTTTTCCTCAATAATCAAATTTCTTAGCTGTTCCGTGAAGAAAGCCAATTTCTTGGGGAAGTCTTTCTTCCCTGAACTTACTGTGCCTGTGGTTTTCGCAGTTAATGATGGCGTCAGGGTTGTAGGAGAGACTGAATTTTCTTGATTTTGGAATAACGGTGAGTATAGATCCACGTTCTTTTTGAATAAATCTATTTGTCTAGTAGTGAATAAGTTAGAAACAGACTCATCCAATAAAAATTCGTTAATGTCTACATTTTTCTTACCAAACTGAACTGGAGAAGCAGACGAAGAAGGCGACGCAGTTGACGGAATCTTCTCGTCAGATAAAAACTTTGTAATGGCCTTGTTCGGTTTAGTTTTAAACAAGGAAAATTGCTCTGTTGGAGAAATATTTGCAGATATGGACTGGAGCATACTGGCAGGTTGATGTTTGTTTTTATTTTCATTATGCATATTTCTTGGTTCAGAACGGGTTGTGGGATTTTGAAAGTGTAAATTGTTAAATCCAATATCGTTAAAATGGCTTATATTTAGTTTTAAATCACTGTCAATTTGAGAGTCCATAATAAACTTGGATAGCCATTCTTCACTCTCTATAAATGAGTCATCATGGGCATCCACGTGGTGAGTCTGAATATCACTGTGGTGAATGGTTTCGTTGCTTATATTATTTTTACTTTGAATTTTTTCAATTGGGTTATCGTTATCGTTACTCTTGCTCTTGCTACCACTAATACTAACGGAACTGTTGCTGTGCTTTATATCTGTATGAGCACTGCTCTTGTAGTTAAAATAATCTAAACTAGGATCAGCAGTGATAGATTTTACAAAACCTCCTGAACCACCATAGGAGGAGCCCATTGTTAAAAAATCAGACAAATAAGGAGTGTTTGCCAGAAACAAGGAACTGCTTTCTCTCACTATAGGCAAATTAGAAGGAGGCGCCGTTGCTGCTTGATTTGGGGTTGTGTTAGTGCAAGATGTAGTACCCGTTGTAGAAGAAGGATAGAGATCTATTTGTTCAGACCCTACGGCAACCGCACTTGAGCTTGGAGGCGGTAAACCATCTAAAGATAAAAACGGCGGCAAATCCAAGGTTTCCAAATCCACAACACCAGATTCAATAGCATTTTCTATAAGTTGTTGTGCCGTTAACTGTGGTGTAGAGAACCCAACCTGATGAGGAACACTCTCCTGTAGTTCATCAAAATCCGATTTTGTTTGCTGATGTAGCTTTTGGAAGTTATCCGAACTATATGTGAATGCACTAGAAGCTGAAAACGATGCATGCCTTTTAGATTTAGTTGGAATATTTATATCTGGACCAAGTGAAAAATGTGTAGATGGCTCAATTTCTTGAATTATTGCAGGTGTTGAGGAGTTCCCCACTAATGGCGGAATTTCCGCACTATGACTACCCATACTATATGAAGGGCTCGTGTCCGATTTTTCTTGCTTCACATTCTTTTTCTCTTTGGCCGCCTTTTTCAACTGCGCCGCCGTCTTTGCCAGAGGATTGCTTGGTGTCGGTAGAATTGTTTGCTTATTGCCTTGGATCTGAATTATATTTTCATCGTTGATACCATCTATTTGGGTTCTATCTTTGGAATTCACGGATTCTTTTGAAACTAGTGCAGAGTGTAATTTATGTTGATGCCGCAAAACCAGGTCTCTTCTTGCAAAGCACCTTCCACAAAACACACAGAGAAATGGTTTCTCGTTCGTATGGGCCCTTTGGTGTCGTTTCAAATGCTCTTGTCTTACGAACCCTCTTGTACAGATGTGACACAGAAAAGGTCTCGGTTTGTCTGTTTTGATAGTCCTGGATTTTTTGGGAATCGGCAGCACTTGTGTCTCATCATTCCCAGTAGAACCAACACATGGAGGGGCAGATAATGACGGAGGTCTATCAACAGGAATAGTCGAAAAGATATCTCGTTTGGTTGGAAGTTCTTTGAAATCCTCCGATGACATGGCAGAGGCAACGTGCAATGATAATACGCTGAGAAGTTCGCTGCTAATGAAACAGGTGACGACTGGGGATCTTGTATTACCCAGAGTATCCGTGGTACTATCCGACAGTCAACTTAGCCACCAGTATGATCAGAATAGCCCAATAAAACCATTCTTTTGAAAGCCAACAATAGTGTTCTTAAACAAATCATCATTACCATAATCTACGGGTTTTTGAGCGGAAAAATGATAAAGCCACTATGAACGACCGGGTCACCCGGAACTCAACGGCGCTCAATAGTCACGTGTACAAGCCTTTGCTTTTACAACATTACCAAAAGTAACTAATTCAGCCAAGCCAATGTATAATAACATTTATTCAATATTTCTAGCTATAATACCGGATAATATAAAAAGATCAGAATCACCTTTTTGACCATAAAACATCTAAAAATTCTAATATCACGACACACGACCCAATAAGGTCAGACAATGCGGCTTTACGTAAAGAAATCTCCGAGGGTTTAAAAAAGCTTAGGAGACAAATATAAGGAATAGCTAGTACGTGACAGAGGCTTTCCGCTACAGAAAACCTTAGTTAAACATACGACGAAAGATTTGGTTGATTGTGTTGTACTGTACTCTATTGCTATGTTGAAAAGATTCCCTACTCCTATTTTTAAAGTATACTGGCCTTTCTTTGTGGCTGGCGCTGCGGTGTATTATGGTATGAGTAAAGCTGCTGATCTCTCCTCTAACACGAAGGAATTTATTAATGATCCAAGAAACCCCAGATTCGCAAAAGGTGGGAAGTTTGTTCAGGTCGATTGAATAAGCCAAAGACAAACAACGCTGTACGTGATGATGACTACTACTGCTACTACTACTGCTACATATGATTGTATATAGAAATATATTCGTAATGCGTGAAAAAGAATAAAATATCGAAAAAAAGAAGTATGAAGAAGGTGAGATTTAAACTAAAAAATTGAGTATGCTATCTCTCTTTTTCCACGTCATATTTTTAAAGTTTTATTGATTGCCTCTTGAAAGATCTTACCCAAGATCGACTGACTCTCGAGCCCTACGCTGATCCTAAGAAGGTTTCTCTCGACGCCAAATTTTTCAGCCATGGCGAGTTCGTGGTAATATGTCATGAGAGTATAAGGAAATGCCAGTGTGAAATTAGTGCCTAAAGAAGGACCCTTGTTCAGTTGTAGATTATTGTAAAAGGTCGCAGCGTGACCTTCATCATGGAACGTTAATGAAAAAAGTCCCCCGTAACCACCCTCTTTCTTACATCTTACCATATCGTAGTTGGTCAGTGTTTCTTTTGAGGTTAGGCTAGGGTAGTAAATTTGCTTGAATAGTTTCTTTTCTCCCACGTGCGGTTTCAGAATTTTATCTAAGAGGTACTCGGTACTGTAGTTTATTCGGATGGTCCTAGCAATAAAATCTCTCGAATTTCTTTCCAGATAAATGGCATCCTCACACCATAGTAAATCTTCGTATTCATCTTCTAATTGCATAAAACGTGTGGCAAATTCGTATAACCGACTTTGTGGATTTAGGACCATCGAGCCGCCAATAACGTTAGAGTCTCCACTGAATGTTTTAGTTAACGAGCTGCAAACAATGTCAGCGAATGGTAGACCATCAATATTAACTATGCCACCAACCGTTTCATCGATGATAATAAAAAATCCAAACAACTCAGAGAGTCTTTTCAGTTCCAATAAATTGCCCATTTTTAATAAAGGATTTGATGGCGTCTCTATAAAAACGGCCAGAATCTGCTCGCCAGAATGTAAAATTTTTGTAAGCTCTTTCATCGAGGTGTTGTCACCTTCTCCCAAAAAATAAGTTTCATTGAACTCTTGCAAAACATGTAACGTATCTGCATAAGGAAACCCAAAAATCACCGTTTTCTTGTTTGGGGGTGATGACGTAACATCATTTCCATTTCTGGATCTATTTAATCGCAGCGAGTCCCATTGCATTAGCAATCTATGCGCGGTGAAGATAGATGCCATACCACTTGGAAATAAGAAAACGTCTCTCTCAGGACAAACTCTCAGCGCGCACCTTCCAGCGTCTTCCTCTAAAGATTGTTCTTCTTCTATTGTGCTCATCTCAATGGGCTCCGGAGGAATAGTAGAAACAAGGCCATCATGCGGTTCACTTTGATTGTCTAATTCACCACCAATCCCGTCACCACGGTCTTCCCCATGGTTAGCCTCATTAAGTGAAGAATCCAGAAATGTATCCTGAAAATCACGTTCGTCTTGGTTTCCCGCAAAAAAGTGGTAGTTTTCCTCTTCATCGTGCTCATCCTTATCTATGACTTTTGTAGCGATCCTTTTCTTAATCAATTCCTTAGCTCGATCAGCAAAAGCAAAATTCAAGTTTCTGCCGTACCGAGTCTCTATGTATTCCTTTTCCTCTGCAGAGCTAGATTTTTTCTCTACTACAAAAAACTCATGCAGAACGTACTCTGCCAACCTGCTGGAGATGATCTCGCCTGTGTATTGCCAATATTGTCTTAGCATATTTTCATATGCGTGATCTACAAACACTACCGCAATCTTACACTCCCTTTTCCACGCCTTTTGTTCCTCATTGATAGGTTTTGCTGTGGCCAACTGTAATATCCTTACTTTGCCATTGCGATGCGCGCATTTCATTCTTATATACTCTCTGCATCGCTTAGCAACTCTATAAGACGGGAAGCAAAAGCAGGTTTCGTTTTCTTTAGCATACTTTTCCGTTAAGATGTCACGCAGCTTTTGAATGGAGGGGTGGATCCAGAACCTGGGGTAGCCGGACTTTAAGCACCCTAAAACTTTGGGATCCTTCTCCACATACGAAATAACCGACTCCCATGTGGGAAAACATACTGATACTGCATGTTGAGTGTCCAGTGGTATAGGCTGTCCTAGCTTGGTGGCAACTTGCGCCAAAACCATATTATAATGTTCTCTAAAAGAGGAAGAATATAGAGAAAACTTCGCCTGGGTCCGTTGTTGTCTGCGTAGCCCTGCTTGTTCTACATTCACTAGTAAGAGGCAATTTTTTCATCAAATTTTCATCGCCAGATTTTGCCAGACGGCATCGCATCGACGTCGGGTAATATCTAAATGATGGCTACCCGATTTACTCTAGGCCGGTGGTACAAAGAGCTGCTTATACAATGCACGAAGCCTGAACTCACATATTCGCCCTTGGCACCCACGCTGAGCAGAACAGCGTCTTTATTTGCTGTTTTTTTGTCTTCAAGTTGATGCTATCGCAGTCCATGGCAGATGCCTGCGTTATGCGAGACGAAAAGGGCCCTTAACGAGGCGGCACCTAAACGAAATACCAAGGGTTTTTTTAAGTGGTGCCTAATAAGGAACGCGCAGACAATAGACCCTGCTGGTAAACGATGGCCTTGCAGTCGTTTACTGTTGAAACTGTTGAGTGGGTGAATGGCAGGGCCTTTGTGCTTGCCTGGGAGTACCGCAGGAACGGTACGAATCAAGCGGAGACAGCAAAGCTTGACGTGTGCTTGCTTTTAAACGGTTCGGAGAATATACTCTCGGGCATATACGTGTGCGCATATGCATACAAACATATAAATACATTTGACTGTATACGTATATATATAATTGTATATGTATATATATATATATATATATATATACAGGTATTACAAAGATGGGAAAGTATACGCCATCGTGGAGACGGCTTTTCCTATGAATGTACCTTAAGTCTTGTATAGAAGTAGTTCTCTCGTGACGGTAGGATCAGGTAAAGCTTCAATGGACTATTTACATGTATATAACAACAATTCTCACGTTCCCAGGACACCTACAAGTAGACAAAGCCTGTCGCCTGTTCTCCCTCCGATCATAATGGCGCTAGACCAGCAACGTTCGCAGACGTTTGGGTATTCTAGTCCCAGGTGTTTGCCAACACCCATATTGCCTTCTATGAGCGCCAATGTGCCCGTTCACTGGCCGCAAAAGGTTGTCACCATTCCCATTGACGTAGGAAACAATACAAGAATTATACCTATGATCTCTCCTATGGCCTCTCCAAGATCGCAATTCGAAGTAACAACCCCCTCACCATCGTTGGCTCCGGTCGCTATAAAATTGCCAGATTTGAAGCTGCCTCCTTCGCCTGTGACCAACACGATGAAAGATTGTGTATCACTTCCCATTCTGCCAAAGATTGTAATCGGAGATAGCAATCTTGGGCAGTGTGCTGAGCGTGATAGTAGTATTAATAGTAACAATGAAAAGTTAGTTAAAGGGATTCCGGATTATATCGATTGTACAAAAACAAAGGCACGGTTAAGTAAGGTTAGATCTGGTAAACAATTAATCGCATGTGCACAGGAATATTGTCATCCTGTGAACAAAGGTGAGGTCGAAAATATCAACGGCATCCTAAATTTCAGGGACTTTATATTCAAACATCCAAAATCGTCCTTCGAGTCGCTATGTACTCTCTCATTCGAACAATTTGTTAGAGTGTATTCATTCATCAGTTTCATTTACAGGCCAAAAAAGATCAATAAGAACAAGTACGAACTCCTTTGTGAGATGAATGTTCACGAACAACTCAGTAACAAGCGCATACAAAGAACAAGGACACCTGAAAAGTACAAGATTCATTTAATTTGCGAATCCAAACTCATACTCAGCTTCAACCACTGTACAAGGACAGTCAAGTTCGAGGCCATCAATGGCGGCCACTGTCACCCAATTTCAGCCAATCATACCATTAAACCCTCTCTGTTCTTGATTCACTGCATTAGAAAATGTCATCAAACATCCTCAGATCCTACCGATTTGAAATTGGCATTGAGGGACTTCTTAGAAGTCCTTGATCATGAAAGGATAGGACTACCGTTTTTAAAAAGAAGACATTTCAAGAACTTGCACACAGCATCGTCACTGTCACATACCAGTGCTACATCTAGAAAACAAGAAGACCACAGTTCACTGGGTATACACACGGGGATCATTCATACAGGAAATTTCTTCATGTTTAATGCATCCAGTGATATATTTCAAAGGAACTAAATCGCCATGAGTACATATATAGAAACATATATACATGTATACCCTGTATCTTTTCATGAAGGGCAAAAATTGCATACTTTTTCATTCATAACAAATACTTTCATACTCTACCAGTGAGGTTACTATCGCAAGTCATGAGACGATGCTGACATCCATATTCTATGAATAGCAAGACTGGAGACTATACTTAAATGTCGAATTATTAGTATTGTGGTAGTGCCCCGCCGGGTCATGCCACGCGAAAACGCCTCGAGCCAAAGGGAAAAATCTTAACTGCAAAGCAAAACAAAACAAAACAAAAACACCAACTATATTGTTTTACCCAATTTAGTATATCGGTGTATAGCACTTCTCGCCACTAAACATCTGTGAACTTACAGCTGCAAATAAACAATGAGGGAAGTTATTAGTATCAACGGTATGTTCGCTTTGCCAGTCTCGGGTAGATCTTTTTTTGGTAGCTACTTTTGGCGTTTCATCTTTCTTTACTAACTCCAATGCATTTTTTTTTATCTGCTCTCCACAGTCGGTCAAGCTGGTTGTCAAATTGGTAATGCATGCTGGGAATTATACTCCCTTGAGCATGGAATTAAACCAGATGGTCATCTAGAAGATGGCCTTTCAAAGCCTAAAGGAGGAGAAGAGGGCTTTTCTACTTTTTTCCATGAAACCGGGTATGGTAAGTTTGTCCCTAGAGCCATTTATGTGGACTTAGAACCCAATGTTATTGACGAAGTCCGTAATGGCCCTTATAAGGACCTTTTCCATCCGGAACAATTGATTAGTGGTAAGGAAGACGCGGCTAATAATTATGCAAGAGGTCATTACACTGTTGGTAGAGAAATCTTGGGCGACGTTCTGGATAGAATTAGAAAACTAGCAGACCAATGTGATGGATTACAAGGGTTCTTGTTTACCCATTCTCTTGGTGGTGGTACTGGTTCCGGTCTAGGGTCTTTACTATTAGAAGAATTATCCGCTGAATATGGTAAAAAATCGAAGTTAGAATTTGCTGTATACCCTGCCCCACAAGTGTCTACCTCTGTCGTTGAACCTTATAACACTGTTCTAACTACTCATACTACTTTGGAACATGCAGATTGTACTTTTATGGTTGACAATGAGGCTATTTATGACATGTGCAAGCGCAACTTGGATATCCCAAGACCAAGTTTTGCAAATTTGAATAACTTAATTGCTCAGGTGGTATCATCTGTCACAGCATCATTGAGATTCGATGGTTCCTTAAACGTGGATTTGAACGAATTCCAAACGAACTTGGTTCCGTATCCAAGAATCCATTTCCCATTAGTTTCATATTCTCCAGTCTTATCCAAATCAAAGGCATTCCACGAGTCCAACTCTGTGTCAGAAATCACAAACGCTTGTTTTGAACCTGGTAACCAAATGGTTAAGTGTGATCCAAGAGATGGTAAATACATGGCTACCTGTCTATTATATAGGGGGGACGTGGTAACAAGAGATGTTCAAAGAGCTGTCGAACAGGTAAAGAACAAGAAGACTGTTCAATTGGTCGATTGGTGTCCAACTGGTTTCAAGATCGGTATTTGTTACGAACCACCAACTGCTACACCAAACTCACAATTAGCAAGCGTGGATAGAGCCGTATGTATGCTATCAAACACCACATCCATTGCTGAAGCTTGGAAGAGAATCGATAGAAAATTCGATTTGATGTATGCAAAGCGTGCCTTTGTCCACTGGTACGTTGGTGAGGGTATGGAAGAAGGTGAATTCACCGAAGCTAGAGAAGATTTGGCTGCTTTAGAAAGAGATTATATCGAAGTGGGTGCCGATTCTTATGCAGAGGAAGAGGAATTTTAACTCTAACTTTCCCACCTCCACGCTTCTTTTGTTTTCCTCCCATAATTCAAATATATTGTAATTATTTGTCTCCACTCCTTATTGTTATATCCCTTTTGGTAATATCTTATCTATAGTTTACTTATTATATCTATCTAATATCTATGTAAAAAAGAAAAAAAAACCATTCCTCCCTTCTGAACAAGAGCCAATGAGAATGTAGATATTTCAATAAATTTAGTGAAACAAAAACATCATTTGCTTTCATTACATTAACTACTTCATCAAACTCCCATACCATCCATCTCTATTTCACGATTTATTAGTAGTGGTATTTTTCTACATCCCGAGTTCCTCTGCTCACCTTGCCGTCGCATTGATAAAAAATGGAAACAAAGACATCTTTCAGAGAAAAATTTGGGGACGAAGAAAGAGGAGAAGTTAATATCGTCAAGAAGAATTGTAAGAATAGTACAGTACATTCCAACTTAACGGGCCTGAATTTAAACACCTAATTGCTTTGCCTTTCATATCTTAATATTTACGAGAAAATTCATCAAGATATTGCGTTAAGAGAGCTTCCGATAACATCAGGTTTTCACTCATGTCTACTCTCCCATTTAAAAAGAACTATGTGTTCAAAAATTGGGCCGGTATTTATTCTGCAAAACCAGAACGTTACTTTCAACCAAATTCGATCGATGAAGTCATCGAGTTAGTGAAGAGTGCCAGGCTCGCTGAAAAAACTGTAGTCACCGTTGGTTCAGGTCATTCCCCCAGTAATATGTGCGTTACTGATGAATGGCTTGTTAATTTGGATAAATTGAACAAGGTGCAAAAGTTCGTGGAATACCCTGACTTACATTATGCCGATGTCACCGTTGATGCCGGTATGAGACTTTATCAATTGAATGAATTTCTGGGTATGAAGGGTTACTCTATCCAAAATTTGGGTTCTATCTCAGAGCAAAGTGTCGCTGGCATAATCTCCACTGGTAGTCACGGTTCCTCGCCTTATCATGGTTTGATATCTTCTCAGTATGTAAATTTGACCATTGTTAATGGTAAGGGTGAATTGAAGTTTTTGGATTCTGAGAACGATCCAGAGGTCTTCAAAGCAGCTTTGCTTTCGGTTGGTAAAATTGGCATTATTGTTTCTGCTACTATTAGGGTTGTTCCTGGCTTCAATATTAAGTCTACACAAGAAGTGATTACTTTTGAAAACCTATTGAAACAGTGGGACACGTTGTGGACTTCATCTGAATTTATTAGAGTTTGGTGGTATCCTTATACTAGAAAGTGTGTTCTATGGAGAGGTAACAAAACTAAAGATCCTCAAGATGGTCCCGCCAAATCATGGTGGGGTACCAGGCTGGGCAGATTTTTCTACGAAACTCTATTATGGATCTCTACTAAAATCTATGCGCCATTAACTCCGTTCGTGGAAAAGTTTGTGTTTAATAGACAATATGGTAAGCTAGAAAGGAGCTCTACTGGTGATGTTAATATTACTGATTCTATCAGTGGGTTCAATATGGATTGTTTATTTTCACAATTTGTTGATGAATGGGGGTGTCCTATGGACAATGGTTTAGAGGTGTTACGTTCATTAGAACATTCTATTGCGCAAGCCGCCATAAACAAAGAATTTTATGTTCATGTGCCCATGGAAGTCCGTTGCTCAAATACTACATTGCCTTCTGAACCTTTGGATACCTCCAAGAGAACAGACACAAGTCCCGGGTCTGTATACGGTAATGTTTGCCGTCCGTTCTTAGATAATACTCCATCCCACTGCAGGTATGCTCCATTGGAAAATGTTACCAATAGTCAGTTGACGTTGTACATTAATGCAACTATTTACAGGCCGTTCGGCTGTAACACTCCAATCCATAAATGGTTTACCCTTTTCGAAAATACTATGATTGTGGCAGGTGGTAAGCCACACTGGGCTAAAAACTTTCTAGGTTCAACCACTCTTGCTGCTGGTCCGGTGAAAAAAGATGCTGATTACGATGACTTTGAAATGAGAGGGATGGCGTTGAAAGTCGAAGAGTGGTATGGTGAGGATCTGAAAAAGTTCAGAAAGATTAGAAATGAACAGGATCCTGATAATGTATTTTTGGCAAACAAACAATGGGCAATCATAAATGGTATTCTAGATCATAGTGAGCTTTCTGACTAAATTTCTCTTTGTCCCAGCTTCTTTCTTTCTACTTCATCAAGAAATATGTATATACATGTTACTATATATATGTGTGTGTGTGTGTGTATTCTATCTTGCAGTGTGTTGACTGTTCATGTACATTCTAATAATCATTCTTAGCTTCATATCAGAAACTTTTCATACAAGAGCTTCTTAGTAATCATGGGACCCTTTTTTTTCGTTTCCATTATCGCAACTGCCGTTTTTTTGGTAAAGCCGAACGCGGTAATGATTGGTCGTATAAGCAAGCACGGGACATAGTAAGGCAAAACGCAGATCCATTGACAGGGAAGTTTTGAAAAGTCAATAAGAAATATGAAGTTCGTTGTATATATTGCAGCAATTTTCTTCTTTTAATTAAAAGTCCAATATGTTCCAAAGTGGTCCATAATTCTATATTTGTTCTGTGTGAAGACCGTCTCCTAAGAATAATGTCATTAATAGAGACATGTTTATCGTATGCTTTAGCACACCCAAATTACTTATTCTCCACTGGATTGCTACTGAATTGTGTGGTTACACCACTATACCTTTGGAAAACGCAAAATAGTAAAATAATTCTCGTTTCATTGCTGCATTTTGTAGTGCTTTATGCTGCAGCATTTATTACAGTCGGCACTGATAGATCCCTTTATAAGGATAAATGGGTAGCTCTGCCTTTGGCAAAAAAAACTCGCATTTCTCGCAATACTAGTTTGTACTGCTTCAAATTGAAGTACCCATTTGAAACATTGCATATCCCCCTAGGATATCATCTGGCAGTAAGGGTGACAATAAATGGCGAGCGACTAGTGAGATACTATACGCCGGTCAATGTTCCTAATACGCAGGGCCATCTGGAGTTAGTAGTAAAAACTTATAAATATGGTGTTGTTTCTAAGTATTTCAATAAATTAAAAATTGGCCAGTGTGTTGAATTTAAGGGGCCTTTAGGTGAACTAGAATATGACCAAGATACGGCTACAGAATTGGGTATCATTGCAGGAGGGTCTGGTATTACTCCTGTGTTACAAGTACTTCAAGAAATCATACCCTCTCCCGAAGATCTGACTCACATTTCTTTGATATACGCAAACGAAACAGAGGATGATATTCTTATGAAGTCACAACTTGATCATATGGCTAAGGAGTATCCACATTTTAAGGTTCATTATGTGATCCATAAGCCAAACGGTAAATGGAGTGGTGACATTGGGTATGTAACTTTAGAAGAAATGAAGAGGTACCTGCCAAAACAAGCAGAAGATCACCGTTTATTGATTTGCGGACCTCCTAAAATGAATGAAATGGTTTTGAATTATGCAAAAGAGCTGGGATGGAGTAATGGGTTTCACAAAGGTAATGGTAGCGATAAAGTTTTTGTTTTTTAATAAACTATTTACGATTGGCGATTATTTCTCATGTAAAAAGCACTAATAATGTTTTGATATATATTCGTAACTTCTAACAACAAAGCGAGAAAGATATTCCCCGCTTTTGAAAAAACCACAAATTCTCCACAAAAAAATCTATCAAATAAAACATACACTAATCTAGTTGTACATGTTGTCAGTTGATTTCACTTAATGACAACGCTATGGCCAATTGTAAGTCATCATCAACATCATTAACTGCATCAACACCAACAGTATTATCGATGGCGTTCTCAACCAAGACTTGCCCGGATGAATCAGCACCGTCTGTAATAAAAGCCTCGTCGCTCAAAAACCCGTTTCGTCGTTCTGTGTTATGGCTTCTAAGATGCCTCCTCCTTTCGTCTTCCAATCTTGATTGTTCGATGGCCCTGAGGAATTCATCATCATCATCATCATCACCATCAGCAGCTACTATTTCATCATTCGTACTATTATTCTCATTAGCGAACCTATTCAGCTGTGCCTCATGTATCAGTTGGGATTCTGCCAATGCTCTTCGTAATTGTTCATCTTCATCATCCGCTATATACCTCCCCGTTCCTTCCTCATTTCGTGCTTGTATCTCCTGCGATTCTAAGAGTGCAATTCTCAATTGAATGTCATTTTCTTCATCAGTCTCACCTGAAAGTTCCAAATCTCCACCATAGGCATTGATCAATCTTGACATTTCCGATTGTCTCTTCCTTCTGAGATCCTCAACTTCGTCATAATATTGCAACTCAGTATTCAAAGTTTCGTTCCATTTATTACTTAATGAATTCTTGCCCTTACTGGTATGATGATGTTTCTTTGAGTCACTTGAAACAAACATTAAATAGTTTAAAACGTTACCACTTCCCATAATGATTCTATCCTGCGACACCTTCAAGAATTCGGGAAACTTGTCAGTCTTTAATACTGACTTCAGCAACTTACCTGTCATTGCGTCCAATATTTGAAGAACATTCGGTAATGCTACCACAACAATTAAATTGGTCACCTGCGATACATAAACCTGTTCATCAAAACTTATTTTACATTGAACTTTCAAACCCGCCGCAGAAAGATCTCTTACGTTTATAATGTAGAGTGTACTCTGTGTCGTTAAAAGACTAATATAACAGCCATCGTCACCAGCAAATTGCCAGTTTTGTTCTCTTTGAGAAGTTTTTTCGTCTATTTCAATAGCGCATATTTGCTCCGGAACCTCTAACCTCCTTGAATTGCCAAAGTTACCGTTAGGATTGACTGATATCGCATAAACGTTATTCAAGTCAGCAAGCACCAAAGTCATGGAACCGAAGTCCATCTTGAAAAATCGTACTTTGATAGGTTTTTCGTCCGCATCCCTAGGAATGTCGACACTGTGAAATTCCTGCATTTGATAGATGATGTACAGTTTTTCCTCATCCATAATTAAAGTCCAATCTTTGAAAAAAGCTAGTTTCCAAATAATCCTATTAGAAACCTTCCACATTTTAACAAGCTTGTTTTCGCACCACCATATGATTTCACCATTTTCAGAGCCGCTAACAGACCAGTCTTCTCTCGAAGTGTCCCAGGATTCTGAATTACAGATGGCAGTGACACCCGCACTATGCCTTCCCGTAAATTCCATCACGGGCGTCAAGTAAGATTTGTTGCTTAACAGTTTCCCGAATACTCTTCCGTCAAACCTACCAAAGACAGCAGCATTAATGTTAAAGTCCATGGTAGAGCAACCTTGTGGGGTCGTACATGGAATATAAATAAACTTCTTGAACTTCTTTTGTCTCTTGTAATTTTGTAATTGTAGGATAGTGATGGTACCATCATTATAAGCAGCCAATCGTGGATAATCAAAAACTATGCGTTCTATACTAGGCTGATCCCAGTTTCTCGTTGGGGTTATTGTGTATTTAGTTCTTACAGCCTTATTATGCTGCCAATGATGAAGACCCCGCGATCTTTCAATGTACTCTACACTAAACTTTGTAGATTCAGAATATGTGGGAAAATGTGTAGTGTGGACCCTGGACTTAAAAAGGTTTTTCCAAAGTTCTTCATCGTGAATTAAGTCCCGGAAATGCTTAGAAAGTTCCTGCAATGTGAACAGGTCCTTTTCATCTAAGTGAGAAAAGATGTTTATCAGGATCTCAGGTGGGAGGTTCTGTAAAACCAATCCAGATCGCTCCATACTGTCTTACTCGCTAAAATTCGCCACCTATGAAATTTTTAAGCTATACTTGATTTGTCTACTTGTCAGGACTTTTTTAAGGCATCTCTAAATTAATAATGAAAGTCGCCACATGTGCGAGTAAAGAATGGGAAAGACCAAGGCAGTGAAATTTAAAACCAGATCAAAAAAAGAAACAGCTTCGGCTTGAGTTTGAACTGCGAAAAAAAAAGGTACCAATAAGTTTCTCCAAAACGCCAAAAGGGGATATAAAAATAATTATTTTTCTCAAATCCTAAAATACCTAATGTTTCATGAAACTTACTAACTACGCACAAAAATAATGTTGGAATAAGAATCTTGTTGGAATAAGTGACTATGACTATAAACATCTTTGTGTAAATTGGAGTAGTTAATGGCGAACATTCTTTAAAATGATAGTAATTGTTGATAATTAGTAGTTTAGTAAGTTGTAATAATTAAGAATAAGTCGTTCTTTCTTTAATTATATAAGAGAGGTATATAAAACACACGCTGATTGGTTATATTAAACCCAATGGTTAAGACATAACTTGGAGCATTGATGATAAGATTTTGGTTATAACTCACCTTCTTATATACTAAGTTCTGGCCAATTAATAGATCTTTATCCTATCATTGCAGTAAATTCTATTATTAGGATTTCAATTTATACGAAGAACGTGTAATTGAAATCGCTTGTTCCAATTTATACGACTAAATGTATAGTTGTAATCACTTATTCCAACAGTAATAATGTTGGATGAGTGAATGCAGACATTCTTATGACGATATCAATTATATTGAATTAGGCAAATTTTGATAATGAGATAGTGGGGAATTTTGAGACAATTGATGGGATTCCATTGTTGATAAAGGCAATACAATTAGGTATATAGAATACACTAGAAACTCTCCTCAAGGATATAGGAATCCAATAAATCGAATCCGTAACTCTACATAATTCTGTCTCTAGTTTTACTGTCATTTTATATGTTGTAATTCATTATCCTATTACATTATCAATCCTTGCATTTTCAGCTTCTTCTAGTTTCGATGACAGCTTCTTATAACTTGTACTTCTCTTATATAATTTAAGAAAGAACGACTTATTCTTAATTACTACAATTTACTAAACTACTTATTATCAACAAATCTGCAATCGCGTATTGAATAATGCTAACATTTGTTATATATTATCATATATTGTGTCAGAAGATAAGATTAACCATAAGAAAGAATCATTGCACTTGGCGGAAGGTAAAATGCAGACATTGATTATGTAATAAGGTAATGAATGGAAACATAAAAACAAAAGAAGAAGTATAAATTATAATGCAAAATTGTCGAGTCCCCTTTTATATTCCTGAATTCTCGATGTGAGCTGCTAGTATATTCTATATACTGAATAATATTATCTTCATCAACAATGGAATCCCAACAATTAGCTCAACGTTTACTATTATAAAACTTAAAGAGTATTACTGTCAAGTCAGAAGATCGGAGACATCAATTATAGTTCCGCAATTGTGGCGCACAATGTGGATTTACTACCCATAATTGAAGCATATGCACTACCGTACACCACGTATCACAAATATCGACCCTTCGGCGGCAAAAATTGGGGTAAATATATACTGATACTTCATTACTTAAAGAGAGGCCAATCTCGAGATGATTTGGAATCTTACAATACACCAATGGCAAAATCCGCAACACTAGTCTATGCGGTATGGAGCAACCAGTGCCTTATACAAGAGGTCATGAGAGAGAATATAGTTTGCGCACCTGGATGAAATATCAAAAGTAAGAACTGTCTTCGAAAATTCAGTAAATCCCTTGCTATCAGCAGCAAATAACAAGATTAATGAACTGTTCAAACTCTGGCTTCATCCATTGTTATCATACGGAAGGCGTTTAGCACAACTGCAAGCCCCAGCGCATTGAGCATATCTGTAGAGCCTTTACCGGCTATAAAAATCAAGAGGTCAATTTCCGCTTGAGTCCTCATTTAACCGCCGAGTACCTCCAGACGGACCAATAAAATGCAAGAGCGCACAAAAAGTGGGGCAGCTCCGAATGCACACGTTCTTATTGGCCAGGCACTCGGGGCCGAGACTCGGTGTGCCTTACACTTGCCCCATGACAAAGCAAAAGCTGGCAGTTTTCCTCGAATCATACACACGTCAATTACAAACCCGCGAATTAAGTCGTCTCTCGTCTTTCCATATTACTTTTCTCTCGTTATTTGTATGCTTTATAAGATTGATTCATGAGAAATTTTCCACATTGTAAGGCACAACAGTAGGATTGTTTACAAAGTTATAAGAAAGCAAAAGGAAATTAACCGTACGTTGTTTCCCTGATATCACACTCAGAAACCAACACACTATAAAAAAGTAACAGCTTCAAGGGTGACACATTTTTTTGTCTGTTAATACTTTATCATTCAAAAGAATTTATACAACTATAGAATTATACAGTACAGCCCAGCCATTTTGCATAAGAAAACCAATCTTTTTTAAAGGTTATAAATACAGCAACACATACAGTAAAAAAAAAAAAGGATAGACTAACAAACATGGCTTTCAAATCATTCATATACTCTAAAGGATATCATCGTTCTGCCGCCCAAAAGAAAACTGCAACATCTTTTTTCGATAGCTCGTACCAGTATCTAAGGCAAAATCAAGGTTTGGTGAATTCGGATCCTGTACTTCATGCATCTCATCTACATCCTCATCCAGTCGTTGTAGCGAATGTGAATTATAACAATGTAGATGATGTTTTGCACCTGCACGACCTAGATTCTTGCATAAACAATACTACCAACCATCTGACGCACGAGGAACTGCTTTATAATCAAAACGTTTCTCTTCGATTACTGAAGCAACAAAATAACAACAACGTTAATAACAACAGCCAACATAGGTACTATTCCACTGGCCCCACTCTGCCAACAAACCAGTACGAATCATTAAATTATAATAGTAGAAACCTGCAAGATTTTCAATTAAAAACACCACAACCATCAGTACAACAACAACAAAATGAGTACGATCTTCTTAAGGATGAAAATGCCCCAGTTTGGAAAGAAGATACAGAATCATGTTTGAATAAAGCCACGTATTTACAGACTCATATTAACGAAATTAATCGATGTTACGAACAAAAAAACTACAATAAAATCAATTCATTATACCAATCGTTGAAAAGAAATAATATAGTTCCACCACTAGAAATATTCACGAAAGTTTTAGATTCTCTTTGCAAGAGGCCGCTAGATAACAATGATTTAGATAACAAGATGTATGAGTTATTAACATGCTACCAAGATATGATAAACAATAGACTAAAACCTCCGGATGAAATTTATAATATTGTACTATTGTCTCTGTTCAAAGGTTCTATTTTAGCTTATCAAGTCAAGAATCCAAACGGTAATGATTTTTATAAAATTGCCATTGAATTATTCAACACAACCACTAACGATCCGAAACAGAAAAGTGTAGTTAAATTCCGCAATTTCTCTAAGGATGTTTTAGACTACAATCTTCTTGCGATGAACATTTATCCAGGCCATATAACCCTGTCTAAAGCTCAACAAGTTATAAAATCATCTCCCGCCTTCATCAAAGACTCGTTTTATTTCAAAGCATGCTTTTCATACGCTAAATTAACGAACGATAAGTTTGCCATTAAAGAACTTTATGAAGATTTCAGACTATCTTTATCTTCTGTCAGTTCGAACCAAGGTTTGTTTGATGATCAGTTCGAGATCTATAGTGTGATTCTTTCTAGTTTCATTGAAACTGGTGAGGTTGAACTAGCCACCAACCTTTTGGACGATTTAGTTTCTAAGATTCAAAGCTCGAATGGCCTAGCATCCAACATTTCATTATTATTATCAAGCTTCTTAATTTCGATGAGTAAAGTCGACCCTCCTAAAGCTTATGAAATATGGTTTAAGTTCCATAAATTAGATTGGATTCCTGAGTTCTCTTACGAATTTTATCTTGTTTTCATGGCAAACAGTTTTCAAGATTGGAATTTGACTAAAAAGATCTATGATTATATTTTCCCCATGGAGAGGAGTTTGTCTCCATTGAAAAAGCAAAAATTATCAGATTACTTGTTATATCCAATGGGTGCAGAATCAATCATCACGTCTTTGTTAGATTACTCTTTACAATTGAAAGATAATGAAGTGATAATGAAAGTTTTGGAAGAATCTATTGTTAAAAACTTTTCTTTTGATATTGGTATTTATCCATTCGTTTTCAATTATCTAAGAGAAATTCAATGTGGCGAAGACTATCTTATGAGGTTTATTGAGTCGCACGCTGAGCTCATCAAGAAAGGCGATTCTATTAATAAATTTCATTTCTTGAATATGATAGTTGACAATTTTCAATCACAATCATTATTAAACAGATTATCTCATGCGAATTTTTTCAAGAACTTTGCAGAGGATTTCAACTTAGAAAATTGTGG
Source organism: Saccharomyces jurei (assembly GCA_900290405.1). Taxonomy (NCBI): domain Eukaryota; kingdom Fungi; phylum Ascomycota; class Saccharomycetes; order Saccharomycetales; family Saccharomycetaceae; genus Saccharomyces; species Saccharomyces jurei. The sequence goes on along the minus strand of LT986462.1, from coordinate 92,813 downwards.
AATAGTCAGCTATAATGGTTTGATATCGTGCATAAACAACTTTGTCAAAGTTCCAAAGACTGTAAAGGACTTTCCATACATTCTAGAGATTCATGCCATTTTGATAACAAAATTATTCGATTTTGACACTTATCCGGTTTTGCAAAATGGCAGCAACGAAGGTCTCTTAAAGTTTAGGGATCAAATTGAACATCAATTTAAAATCCTAGCTCAAAATTTTTACAAATTAAACCTCGATCCAAACGCGTTGGTCGGTGTCGTATCCCAGGCCATGAAAATGGTTAACCTTGATGATACTGCTAATGGGCAGGATTTATTAAATTTTTTCAATCATCCCGGTGATTGGGATAAATCTTATCCATTATCTTTAGCTTCTTTCATCAGAAACTCTTCCAGAGGTGGCATAAAGGAATTTATTAAATTAAGCAAAGAAGGATATTGCTTCGATTATGATACGTATAAAGAGTTGATTGTTCATAGAGCTATTAACAAACAAGTTATTGACAAATGCTTAGACACATGTCCTGATTCAATTGAACTTAAGAGTATAGTGAATTTGATGATTTCCAAAATTCCTGGAAGGAACTTGACTCAATTGATAATCAATAATTCGAAATTTAGTAAAGTTTTTGTACCAAATTTAAGAAACGACTCCATGATGAAATTAATCAAAAATTGTGAATCTTTGTCGAACTTCATAAAAGTCTGTGATTTCCCCGAAAAGTTCAAGAGTATTGCTATTCAAGCCGAAAACAAAAATGCTATTGAGCTGGTTTACGAAAGGTTGTTTGACGGTGGTTACTACGTCGATATCCTGAAGTATAATAATATTGTTCCTGTTTTGAACCTAGAACTTCTATTGAAGTCGTGCATCAGGTCTGGTGAATTCGAGAAATATGAAAACCTTTCTAAAAAGTTTATTGATAAGATCAGTGAATCGTCCCAAATTGATATTCAGCTAGAATTTTTGATTAATAAGAATGACTTGAAGGGAGCGCTCGAGCTATTTGAAAAGACGCCGAAGAAATTGAGAACTCCCCATAAGACTATGGACCTTTATACATTTGCATTATTTCTGGACAGTTTCAATAGAAACATCACATACTATGAAAGTCCAGAAAATACATTGCAGTTCGCCAACATTTTATCCAGTCAAACAAGCTTCGTAAATTTACTATCAACGTACAACCTAATAGCTCATTCAGATCAGCTGTTGAACTTTAACGTTGGTGGAATGGCAACAAAAGTCAAAAAAGAAATCTTAAGTCAAATGCTGAATAATCTGTATGACTCTATTAGACTGTTGTCTCCCAGCATTGAACATGACGAATCGCTAAAAGAAAAATTGAGGGAAAAGCTCAAGAACTACTGCAGATTCAAAGCTTATTTGAAATCACCTGAATTGGATATAGATGAACTTAAGACCTTGATCTCAGTCGAGTCTTTTTTAAACCCTTTTACTCCGTCAACGTTGTTCAATAACTTGCTTGAAACTCTTTATTTAAACGAGAACGCTCCCTCTCTAGTCCTTCAGAACGGGCTAATCTTCTCATTCCAACAAAAAGGTCTCAATAAAATACTGAGCTACTTGGAAAACACCTTCATCAATAATGAGAATCATGCCAGCATCGAAAAAGTTAGGGAGTTCAGATCCCTCTTGAGTGAAAAAAAACCTTTCCAAGCATGACCCTTGAAGTTTTATTTCTTTTATATCTCACTATTATAATACTAAGTAATAATGATCATATAACAATAATAATAATAACAACATTAATTAAACGCTCACATAGTCATTTGATATGCTTTAGTTTTTGGTATCCAACGTGGAAAATGATATTAACGTATTAAGGTGGCAAAATTGTCCCCGAACTAATAAACTAAGAGTGATACTAGTGTAAATTTCCGTATTTATTCGCTCTTGATAATAATAAAAACTCAGAAGTCATCAATCATACAATTCCATAATCATGACTGATAGATACTCCTTTTCATTGACCACTTTTTCTCCCAGTGGTAAATTGGGCCAGATTGATTACGCCTTAACCGCAGTAAAACAAGGTGTCACATCACTGGGTATAAAGGCTACTAATGGTGTAGTAATTGCAACAGAAAAGAAGTCTTCTTCACCGTTGGCCATATCGGAAACACTTTCGAAAGTATCCCTACTGACACCAGATATTGGTGCAGTATATTCCGGTATGGGGCCTGATTACAGAGTTCTGGTGGATAAATCAAGAAAGGTAGCACATACGAGTTATAAACGAATCTATGGTGAATATCCTCCCACTAAATTATTGGTTTCCGAGGTGGCCAAGATAATGCAAGAGGCTACACAATCTGGTGGTGTCAGACCTTTTGGTGTTTCGCTACTGATTGCTGGTCACGATGAGTTTAATGGCTTCAGTTTATACCAAGTAGATCCTTCTGGTTCCTACTTCCCTTGGAAGGCAACTGCCATAGGAAAGGGTTCTGTGGCGGCAAAAACATTTTTGGAGAAAAGATGGAACGATGAATTGGAACTAGAAGACGCTATTCATATCGCCTTGTTAACGCTGAAGGAATCAGTAGAGGGTGAGTTTAATGGTGACACTATCGAATTGGCTATTATTGGCGATGAGAATCCTGATTTATTGGGTTATACTGGTATTCCAACCGATAAAGGTCCTCGCTTCAGAAAATTAACCACCCAAGAAATAAACGATAGATTGGAAGCTTTATGAGATTATAATCACCCGCAGCAATCAACCATCTCACTCAACTTACCTCAAAAAGGAGCCAATTGTGTATATAACCTACATAGTCTTTAAATGATTTTCTTTTCCAATTATTCCAATACTATTATTCTACACAATGCATAATAAATAGATATAAAAGAGGGAAATTTGTTACGTATGCATTTTCTACTATTGGTATCATGGTTACTTAAATGGTGCCTTCAATGGGTCAATGACTTGTCCTGGCTTAGTCATGATTCTTGGTTTAATGAGCTCTTGATGAGATGCTCTTGATGTCCATTCTTGGCCTATGGGCATACGTAAGGATCTCTCATATTGTTCTCTATTTTCAAATGGGAATGGAACCGCAGAAGATTGGTACTTTAAGTTTTTCTTATTGAATTTTTCATTTATAATCACATCTCGTAGATTCTTATCCTTTCTTTTATCCTTATTAACGACACCTTTGACCTTCTTGATAAATTTACGCTTCTTATTTTTTGGTTTAGAGCCTGCACCAGCCCATTCACCCCAACCAGGTAAAGTAGTATCAACTTCTTTATCATCTTCATCATCGATGGTTCGCTTCTTTTCCTCTTGAAATTCTGCAACAACGTCGTCCCCAGCAAACGCTTCTGCAATGACATCTTGCTGCTTGAACATGAAACCATTACCTACTTGTTCGTCATCAGAACCACCATATGGGTCCATTATCTTTAATCTTGTTGAATCATCCGCCGTTAACAGGAGATCTTCATCATTGTTTAATTTACCTTTTTTCATCTTCGATTTTTGCTTGAATTCAGCTTTGTTTATTTTGTTCATTGCTTTAGTATTTTTGGAACTATCTTTATCAACGATGCTAACCTTCGAAGATTGTTTCTTAATGATTGTTTCTTCATCACTTTCATTGGTTAACCAGGGATTAATGATCTTTGCTTCATCATCTTGCGGCAAGTTTTGACTGTTCTGACTGTTCAGAGCAGATTCTTCATCACTTGATTCCTCTACAATCATTGCACCTTCTGAATTAGTCTTTACATTTTTAGATTGCTTACCATTCCTGGCCTTTAGTCGATTTTCCAGACTCCTTGATTCATCAGCCTCATGTTCTTCTTTGGTGTGAGCATTCAGTTCACTCATATCTTTGTTAGACTCCAAAGTACCCGGTGTATATATTCTCCTGCCATTGTTTAATTGAATGTTTTCTCCATTTGTCACTTCTTCGTCACTTTCAAAGAGTTTGATATCACCACCACTTTCAACAGCCCTTAATTTACGTAGAGTTTCTTCGTTTGCCTCTTTCTCTCTAGCTTCTGCATTCTTCATAAAAGCCATGTTCATCACACCCGTCTTACCCAAATTACTCTTTAACGTCGCAGAGTCTGCATTTCCTTCCTCCTGATTTTCAACATCACTTAGGGTTAACACACGACCGTCTTCTTCGTTATCAGAATTTCTATCCAGCATTTTTGCCTTCAAACGTTCACCTTGTCTAAGCATTTCTTCCATTTCTTCTCTGGTTTCAGCATCATTTGTCATACCATGTTTTATCATATCTTTGGCCCACTTGGAATTAGTCTTATGTTTCAAGGTCATCCTTTCCTTAGCTCTAGCGATATCACGGTCTTCATTGTCTTCGTCACTGGAAACATCAACCAGTTCTCTATTCTTCATTAGTTCTTTCTTTTTGATCTTACGGTATGTCTTGGATTTTATTTTCTTTAGCCTTCTAGCTTTTCTTTCTTCTCTAAACATCAGCTCTCTCATCAATCTCATTTCGGTAGTTCTCTTCTTCATTTCCTCAGGTGTCATCTTCGCAGTGCCTAACTCTTCAAATGTTGAGTTCTTTTCTGGGTCGACTAAATTGCTCTCTTGTAAAACTTGATCTACTTTCTCCTGCAATTCTGTTTGAGGGACATCTTGAGCTCTAGTGAAAGCGGAGGCATGATTGTGCTCGACCGGTTTATTTAATGGAAAGGTGAGGTGATCTGCTCTTCTGTTCTGTTGGACAGTATCATTCCATTTACTTATTTCTTGTTTTGATATTTCATACGCTGCCTTACGTTCATGTCTTTGTTGAATACGCTGTGGCAATGGGACTTCGTATGTTGATGATTTGCCTTTGAGCAAATTAGCGTTTTCGATGACTTGTCTGTCATCAACAGCATTCATCATATCTGCCAAAGTCAATTTTCCAGAAGATGAATTCGTTGCATTTACAGAAGGCAAAACATACTCATTAGCTTCACCTGTACCGTATGAATCCAATCTCTTTGGAACTTTGCTTTTAGTTTCATCGATCAGTTTGGAAGTAATTGTATTCAATTCGATATCCTCTTCATCTTCTGAAATTTCGTCGAAAGGATCTTCCTCGTCTTCAGGTTCAGATTCAGATTCGGATTCACTTACTTCAGAACTACTTGGTCCAGTACTAGCATCTGTATCTTGAAGCTTTAATTGAAGAGAAGTGTCTTCATCATCATTTCCGTTGTTCTGAGCGGTTTTGCTATCCATGTCCCATACCTTCGATAATGGCATCAAGTCTTCTTCATCAATAGAAGTATACCCACCTTCCTCCTCATCCTCTTCGTAATCTGTGTTTTTCTTCTTCTTATCACGAATGGTTTGTGAAAATTTAGAGTTCAGAACGTCATAGTCATCATCAGAGCCCAAAGCTTCATCAGAGTTTAACTCCTCGTCTTCAAACGATTCAGAGCCAATATCATCTTCATCACTTTCAGCACCACCCTTTGATCTTTTCAACAAGTTAACAACAGTACCATTACGACGGGCATCTTGTCTTCTGTCATTGTCGCTAGTATCATCGAATTCACCATTTATCTCTCTCTCAGCAAGTTGAAAAGCATCTAAAACTCTTCTAGAACTTTTGGATCTACTCTTAGACTTCTTCTTCGCCATACTAAACCTAGCTAATCTTGTCTTGACACGATCTTCATTGAAGTATAATTAAATATTGAACACAAACTTAGTAAGTTTTTTCAACTCATCGCCAATGAAGCTTGAAAAATTTTCAGTGCCTTTTTTCGGAAACTGTGAAGTGACGATAATTAGAAATTTACGTTATATAAGTTCTCATATAAGGTTACAAATGATATAAAATAAGTGTAGCCAGCAAACACTCTAAGCTGTGGACGCCTCCTTCTTTTGTTGCTGCTGCTGTTTGCTCATTGTCTCATGCTGTCTTATAGCGGCCTGTCTTATTTGAGCCTCGATAGACAAGGAATATTGAGTCTTTTCCTTTATAATATCTTGGATTTGTACAGACTCTTTGTCAAGCTTTTCCACTTTCTTTTGGTAAAACGAAATTGCTGCCTCGGCACTTTTTTCAACATAATAGCCTGTGCCTATGTCAACCATGAATTTCTTATTGTCTAAAATCTTACCTGGGATGTATAGTGATGCTGATGCCGGAACCAGTAGATTTTGTCCTTCATTTTCTGCTTGAGAGACTGTTTTGATATCATCAATACACTCTGTGAACTTACCCTTGGCCATAGTCAATGCTTGCAAGGACTGTGTGAAGTGCTGCAATTCTTGATCAAATTGTTGTTTTACAGCGTTCAGTTGCTCGGGGTTCAGTTTGGTTAAATCAACTACATTTCAAATACACATTTGCGCACTGGTTAATAAGTGTCTTTGTGATAACACCAACGTGAAGTCAATTATTTACATACTCTTTTGGGAGGACATTGCTTGTTTTTTGCTGTAGTCTCTCTTGTTTTGATCAGAGTAAGATTTTCATCTAAAGCTACTTTTCTACTGAAAATCATTTGAACAAAAAGGGAAGTTTGAGTACGAACTTGTAAAAGGAAGCTACACAACACAACGCAAAACAAAATCAGAATAGTCGAACCCTAAAAGATGAATAATACTGATCCGACTTCTTTTGAAAGCATATTAGCTGGCGTTGCTAAACTAAGAAAAGAAAAGAGCGGTACAGATAACACCGGGTCTCAATTTTTAAATAGAGAGCCACTATCATCACATCAGCCTGAACTTCTGCAACAGGAGTCGGAAAAATCGAGACCTATCAATCCAAACCAGGTTATAAACGCCTTTAATCAGCAACAACCGAAGAAATGGGCTGACCCAAAAACCACAGATGACTATAATCGAAAGAGACCCTTCAAGAGTACTGGACCAGGAAAAACTGTACTAGTGAATACCACTCAAAAAGAAAATCCACTTCTGAACCATTTGAAAAGCACCAACTGGAGATATATTTCTTCTACGGGAATGAATAAGATATTTTACGACTATCTTATTCGTGGAAGAAGTGTACTTTTTTTAACTTTGACTTATCACAAACTATATGTTGACTATATTTCTAGAAGAATGCAGCCACTCTCTAAAAATGAAAATAATATACTAATATTTATAGTAGATGATAGCAACTCTGAAGACACTCTTAACGACATCACAAAACTGTGTATGTTCAACGGATTTACTCTACTTCTAGCATTCAATTTTGAACAAGCCGCCAAGTATATTGAGTACTTGAATTTATGAAACCTTTCAATTCCTATTCAGTGGATCTGTTCCATGTTTATTACTATCCTTGGTCATTTTAGCGCTCTTAGCCCCAAATTGAATAGCCCTCTTTGGTTCTTGTGATATTCCATTCAATTTCAAGTATTGCGAGGCAACTCTTCGAAGTATCAATTTGTTGACTTTGTAATTAATGGGAATTTCTAAAGTGGAAAAATTTATGACATATTCATCCAAGAATGGGTATCTAACCTCCACGCCATTATGAGCAATCACTTTATCATCACGATTTAGGTTACGCTCATAAATATTGTTTATCTGCTTCGTTAATTCCTCCACAAGTTCATGAGGCGCCTTATTCGCAAATTTGTGGTATCCACCATAGAGCTCGTCTGCTCCCAGGCCACTAAGTAACACTATTCCATGACGCTGGTATGGTTTTCTTTCACCTTGGGGCAAAGTCAAGAAACCTTTACCTCTTGACGCAAAAAAGAAGGCAATCGCGATAGATAAGTCCATCTCTGTCTGTTTGGAATACATTAAATCAATAACGGATGGTCTGAATTTCAAATATTCTTCATAAGGAACATCAATTTCAACTAGTTTAATGTCAATCTCTGGATATAATTCTTGTATAATCCTCGCACTGTTAATGGATAGTTTCCTATCGGGCGTATCACTGGGCAAAAGACCAGTTCTAGGATTCTCGAAGGATACATTTAGAAGCTCTATAGTCGGTTTCCCGCATTTATTATTTTTCTCTTGTAATACTTCGCACACCAAAGCTGCTATTACTGAACAGTCAATTCCTCCAGAAAATAGAACTGCGATAGGGGAGTTTTCAATATGTGCGGGATGTATCGACTCTATCCTTTTCTTTACAGATGCATGTAGCACAGAATATAAACTTTTAGACACTATCGACAGTGACATGAACTCCAGATCCAATTTTGGCGTCACTTCGTATGGAGGACGTAACCTTTGGTTGTCGTGCAATAATTTGGTTTGCGTATCGTACTCATAAAAAACTCCACCTATACAGTCATGAAAACACTCAACGGCCCCTGTAACACTGGCTACATATAATTCGTTGTTTTCAGTGACCCAGTAAGACAGACTTCGCCTGCCAATGGGATCTCTCCCAAAATAAAACTTCGATGACTTCACGTCATACACAGTGTAAGCATATTCGCCTTCCAATGATTTTATAACATCAATGACGCTGCGATCATCTTTTAAATCTTTCAATAAGGAAGCAATATATAAACTATCGTTTCCCCAGCGGGACGTCTCTTTGTTGTACAGCTCGCCGTTAAATTGTAGATAGTACCTGTCATCTACATTAATGCTCTGCTTAGTGAAAGGCTCCCTTAGAGACAAAACGGAAGAAAACCAACTTGTCCGGTAAGCTTTTATGGTCCGAAGGGAAGAGAAGTTTGGACCTCTTGCAGCTATGTATGGAATAATTTTATTAAAAATCGACGATTCATAGACGCATGTAGCAGGGCCCAATTCAGTACCTTCTGGAAATTCAATTAAGTCATTCTCTAATTGGTCATTGTACGGACAATAATGCAACAGAATTCCACACATTACTCATAATAATGTCAGATGCTCAGAGCTTTGTTACATCCGAAATTTTTAGATATCTCTATGTTTTTCACTTTTCTTTCTTTTTCTTACTTTTTCACGAAGAGCCTACTTCAAGCCTCCGCAGCTAAACTTAATGACACATAACCTTGAGAACTTCTACACTCAACGGGCTTAAGGTTCTCTCCTTCAGAGATAGCAAATACCTGCAAACAACAGTCATGACAGAGGATAAAAACAGTGAAATATTGAAAGAATTTGATCCTTTGAACCGGTTGGAACCTTCAACGAATGGCAACTCGAATAATGATGAAGTGTCTAAGAAGGATGATGCCAATACACAAGCAGCAGAAGAAACGAACGCGAACATGTTCGCACAGGATGCCGATGATGAAGAACCATTTTATGATTTTCAACTTTTTGTTAAACAACTTCAATCACCTGGAGCAGATCCTCTAGTCAAATATACCAAATCATTCTTACGCAACTTCTTGGCGCAAAGACTTTTATGGACGGTCAGTGAGGAAATCAAACTCATCAATGACTTTAAGTCTTTTATTTACGACAAATTCACTCTATACGAGCCTTTCAAAAGTCTCGACAGTTCTAAAACCAGAAACGCCCAGGAAGGTATAGAAAAGCTAATTATGGGGAAACTTTATTTCCGTTGTTTTTCCCCAAGCCTTAATGAAAGTTTGCAGGTACCACTAGATGATGAGCATATGAAAGATCTGAATAATGATGACATATTGTTAAAAAAGATTGAACATTATAGATTCATAAGTCCAGTTATGTTGGATATCCCTGATACTATGCCGAATGCCAAGCTAAATAAGTTTGTTCATTTGGCAAGTACAGAGTTGAGTAAAATAAATAGGTTCAAATCACCTAGGGACAAGATAGTTTGCGTACTGAATTCGAGTAAAGTTATCTTTGGTTTACTGAAACATACCAAGCTGGAAGAAAACGGTGCTGATAGCTTTATACCTGTACTAATATACTGTATTTTGAAGGGACAAATACGATATCTAGTTTCGAATGTGAATTACATTGAGAGATTTAGGTCACCTGATTTTATTCGGGGCGAAGAAGAGTATTATTTAAGCAGTCTTCAGGCTGCCATTAAGTTCATTATGAACTTAACAGAGTCTTCGCTAACTATTAAAGACCACAAATGTTTTGAAGAGGAATATCAAAATAATTTACAAAAATTAGCAAAAGAAAGAGAGGAAGAGGAGAAGAAAAGAAAATTAGAAGTACCAGATGAGTTGCAGTCCAACGGTACCTTACTAAGGCCTTTAGATGAAGTGACCAATATCGTGATTTCGAAATTCAGTGAATTATTTTCGCCTATCGGAGAACCCACACAAGAAGAGACATTGAAACCTGAACAGAGTAAGAAAGAAGAAGACATTACCTTCTTGATCAAGAAGATTGAAGAGAACGAACGTAAGGACACACTGGAAACTTTACAGAATATGTTTCCTGACATGGACCCAAGCCTGATAGAGGATGTTTGTATTGCTAAGAAATCACGTATCGGACCTTGTGTTGATGCTTTACTTTCCTTATCTGAATAATGGCGTCATCTTACATATTTCACGTATAGAGTTGCCGAGCAATATGTACTTGTAAACATAAAATAGTAACAAACTTATTTCGGTAGGATTTATTAGAGCAAATTATTTATGAGCTGATCTCGAATAGAAGGTAGGTAATTAAGAAGTGCACATATCCGTTCAAATTAATGTGAGAATCTAGTTATATTCTTTAGGTAGTCTGTCCGACAAAACACATTACTTATCGAATGTCGGTATCAGAGCTTATATTAGTACAACCCTCAGAGGTGACGGATTGCGGGTGATTCACCAGGGAATACAAATATCATTGTAAAAAGAATATCCTAACTGTTATATGAATGAATAAGAAAACAATCCATAGACATTGAGTTATTGCAATAACAGGTTATTTTCCAGCACTGACGTAACCTCAATAGAGCAAGTACTTGATGAATAAACTGAAGACACACATACTTCTGCGCACATTCAAACCCAAACTATCTAAGCGCAAATGGACTGATAAGTACGTTGTATTATTTTTTTGATTTCTTGGAGTTTTTAGACCCCTGCTTTCTCGTCTTTGCTGCCTTTGAGTCCATAGAATGCTTAGCACTATTACGTCCGCCTGCTTCCTCATCGTCGTCCGTCACCTGTTGCTCATCTTCATCTTCCTCCACTTCGTCACCTTCTTCATCCTCCGCTCTGTACCTTTTCAGCGAGTGCTGATTGTCTGTTTCATTGAACTGCTTCTTAGCTTCTGTAATCAACTTATTAGTAGCTATCAGTTCTTCTGCCCTACCAAGCTTCACCGGGTCGTTTCGAAGAGCAAATTTGAAGTCCTCCAATCGAAGCTTATTCCTCTGTGAATTTTGGGCTGCATGAAACGCATTACTACAAACATCTACCAGATACCCAGATACCAGTTCATCTAAACACTGCACCGTGGCTTGTAGCGGTTGTGGCACATCACCGTAAGCATAAAGCAAGGAGCTTACATCTTTGTTAAACAAATTGGTTTTTTTTAACTTCCTCGACATATCTTATCTAGCTCACACTCGCGTGCCCCTACCATTTGAATGCTATCTTTCTGTTCTTATTGACACCTCTTTGTTATCAATGACTCTTCGCCTGCGGTTTCCGCCAGAACTCCAAAATAGTGAAAAAAAAAAATACTCTGCGAAAAGCATTTCTTTTAGATTTACTACTTTACCAGGCAATAGTTACCGATATCTATACCTTGAAAATTTGTGTAGCAGATAAGATGGGAGTTGCCAGCAAGAATGGTACTAAGAAACTAGGAAGAGCAAAGACGTTTACTGGATGTTGGACGTGCAGAGGAAGAAAAGTTAAGTGTGATCTTCGGCATCCCCACTGCCAAAGATGTGAGAAGTCTAATTTACCCTGTGGTGGCTATGATATTAAACTTCGGTGGTCTAAACCTATGCAATTCGATCCGTACGGTGTCCCAATTTCACAAAACTCTCCAGCAACTACGACAAATCTATCAGGTAGTATCGATGAGCCACAATACCAACGACGAAATATTGAATTTGTACGGTATGACGAGGAGTACATATACCATGAAGATATGGATGATGAGTTAACAATGTTGCATACACCCCCCATCGAGAAAATAAGTGATGACAAGACATGGATTTTAAAGAAATTTGGAGTCTTCAAAGGAACAGATAAGGTAGACAAGCAGTATGTTCCAAGGAAAAAGCGCAATAGGAAAAGGGTTACCAAGAACTTAGAGAGCTCAAGTTCAATTTCGTTTTCCTCGTCACCATCTTCTTCGACTTTGTCCTTTTCGACCAGACATACGGAGGACAAGTTGAAGAATAGAGGACACATCAGGACAGGTATACCTTCTGCTAATGATGCGGTACCACCAACACCAAATCTCTTAGATTATGATTGGAACAACATGAACATAACGGGTTACGAATGGATCTCTAGCGAGCTTAGAGATGATGCATTATTGTCTGCAGTGACTCTCCAGGGACATCACTTAGGACACTTACAACCACACGAAATGTCGTTAGATGAAAATTCTAAAATTCCAAGCGGAGAACCGCAGATGAACGTCAAAGAGCATGACCATGTCATTGAAGATGACAACCAAGATTCAGTAACTCCGCCCCATAAAGAGGCTATTGCCAACGAAAAACTCTATCAGCAAAACTTGAAGTTACTATTCCAAAAAAACCCTTCGAATAGCCAAGAACCGGATCCCCAATCGTTGATCGATGATATATTTGTCAACATTGAACCAAGATCTCTTCCTGCATCAGATCTGAATAAGATAGCTTTAGCTCCTCCCAATGATGAATCGCGCATGCCAAAGTCAATGTTAGAAATTACATCCCTTTCCGGTGATCTACCATCTGAGTTAATAGATATTATACCCAAAACGGACCTTACTGTGCATGGTTTAGCAAGGTTTCTTTTAAATCATTATTTTAATGATGTTGCAGATAAAATGACGGTAGTGGTGCTTGAAAAGAACCCATGGAAAACGTTATACTTTCCCAGGGCCTTGATGGCGTTGGGTGACTTGGCGGGGTTGGGCCAATCTTCCAATTCGAGGAATGCTTTATTGAATGCCCTTCTAGCAGTTTCTTGTTTCCACTTGCAAAGTAAGTATCCAAGAAACTATACCCTGCAAAAGTTTTTCTTAAGCCTAGGTATCGAATTAAGAAATCAGGCTTCAAACTTCCTAAGATTATGTTTGAATACAAAGTCAAGCATACCTGAGAAATATAAAGATGTGTTAACTGCAATTTTATCAATGAATTCTATCGATGTAGTATGGGGAACAATGGCAGATTGCCAACATCATTTAGCCATTTGCGAAGATTTCGTTGAATCAAGAATGAAACTTAGACCTAATATTTCTGAAAAGGCAAAAACATTACATCGTATTTTCTCATTTCTGAAATTAATACAAGATAGCACTGCGCTCGATAAAGTTAGAGCCAAAGAAATTGTTATTTTACCAAGCGAAGAGGACGATCAATACAAACCGTTGGACATATCTAACGCTGCTGCTGTTGGTGACGTAACGAAGATTGATGTTATGCAGGAAGGTTTATTCAGAGAGACTCTCAATGAAAACGACGGTAAAATACACATCGAGTTCGTTAAAGAGCCTACTACAAACGTATCTGCTGACTCAACTCCATCCACTACCACACCTCCCATCTTCACAAACATAGCGACAGAAAGTTATTATAATAAATCTGATATTTCTAAGCTGATATCGAAGACCGATGAAAACATAATTGGCACAGATTCGCTTTACGGATTGCCAAACTCTTTAATATTGTTATTTTCTGATTGTGTTCGCATAGTACGACATAATGAATATTATAATTTAACGTATTTACCTGTACCAAGAAAATTCAACGAACTCTCGTTAAATTTCGAAAAAAGATTACTAAAGTGGAAATCAGAATGGAATTTTTATCAAGAGAATTCAGAAAAAAAAAGCTTCATAAACCCAACAGCGGAATCGCTATATCACCACACAATGAGCTTTTATTTCAGTTTAATTATTTATTATTTTACAATGGCAAGAAAATTAAACTGTCAATTCCTACAGAACTACGTGGCCAAAGTATTGGATCACTTGAATGCTATGGAGGAACTACTGAATCAAAAGAAAGTAAAAATTGTCCCTTTAATTTGGCAGGGTTTTATGGCAGGTTGTGCTTGTACAGATGAAAATAGACAACAAGAGTTCAGAAGATGGGCGGCAAAATTGGCTGAAAGTGGGATGGGTTCCTATTGGGGAGCTAGGCAAGTGATGTTAGAAGTTTGGAGACGACGGAAGGAAGATGAGCCAGGCGATGATTGGTATTCCATCTACAAGGATTGGGAGATGAACTTAATGTTGTCATAATGCTATTTTTGATATTTCATAAATTGCTGCAACCAATAACTGGAACAGCAGTGCCTCGAAAAAATTCTTCACTGGCGCATCCATGCTCGAAAGTAAATGATTACAAATATATACATATAAAAATAAAAAGCGTATACTCACCTAGACTTCAACACTTGCTTGTGGTATATGTTACTCTTTTCGTTGAGCATGCACTATGTCAAGACGTATTTTACTCGACAATGCCCACACTTGTGTAGTATGTCTTAAACATCACCTTCGCCAATTTTTCCTACAACTTTTCTACAGTGCGAACACAATGGAACAATTTACTCGACAATTGCTCAAAAAATACCCAAGGGTTTTCAAAATAGTTTTGTAGCTGCAGTTTTGTCAATAGCTTGCCCGATCTCGTTCTACGATAAATCGTTGGCAGAATCGTTTTTCTTTAGGTGATACTTTAGATATAATAGCGGCTGGACAGAAGAGGTTGGAAATTTGCGCATATAAGAATGTCGTTCATTGTTTGGTCTTGCTGAGATATCCACATACTTGCAAGAACATCATCACCTGTTGTTAGCACAAGTGAGTGCATACAGTTCATTATATCACTCATCAATTATTCCCTGTAGTATAAACTTAAAATTATAATTTAATAATATTCCTATAAAAAAAATACTAAAAGTGTTATCTACATCATTATACTTATCGTTACAATTGATCATAATTGGCATTGTTGTTTGGAGGTTCCTCATCCATCATAGTGTGGCCTGAAATGCGTCGACAACTGATCAACGACCAATGCTCCAAATTGTTCCGAATTCTCATTTTCATATGGATAAGCGGCAGAAGTGTTATCATAGACATGGAAATTGACCATACAAAGCAAAAATGAAAAGAAAAGCCTGTACACGATTGCCTGTAAGAAACTGTTATGTTGAAAAAAGAAGAATTTTATGATTGGTTCATTAAAGACAAAGAAAGTTTATAAAACTGAAGAATAATAACTGAGAAAAGTTCATACCACGAAAATAAAATTTAAAAACAAGTAAAAACTAACCTTCGATGATTCTTGAAATGATCATGAAAAGTTCGTTTAGTCCATTTACGTGTTCTTTGGCATAGGTAGAAGTGGCATCACCATAAACAATGGCGTGACCGACTTTTACTTGGCCTTCACTAGCTTCATCATTAACCAACTTGAACAATGGTTCCAGCACAGGAGATGATGAACCAGAAACGCATGCGAAATCAATATGATTCATCGACACAGTTGGCGAAGCTGGAGGCTGCTGTTCTTGATCTGATGAATTCTGCTGAGATGGTGTTTGAATATTTGTGATTTGACCGGAACTGGTATCTAAAGGATCTGAAGCAGAATTATAGAATCTAAAGAGAAATTGCGCTGCAGATAAGGAAAGTCCAACTTGCTGTACGGAAACCACGTTTTTATAAACATACGCATGGATACCTCTATGATCAAAGACAGTATTGATATGGGTAATGGCATCACCAATAACACTAGCTACACGGTCTTGATCTTCTGCGTTTTCAGTATGGAACTTAATCATGGATTCATTGATTTTGTAGTATGACCCAGGCAATCTTTCCACTTTATCCTTCAGAATCTTGGCTACATCGTTACGCCAATCGACCTGGTCGACAATATTGTACCATACACCGTTTAGGCTAACGTATGCACCGTTTTCAGCGATTAACCCAATATTTTGCACACGGCTGTAGAGGTTTTCTAAGATTGCCTTTGGAAATGAGTTCATAATGTAAACGATATTTCCCTTCGAAGTCATATCATTCAGTACTGAAATAATTCTTGAGGTGGGAGGCTCAGCGATGTTGAAAATGAACATACGTTTTTTAGTTGATTGATAATCCTCCAATAAGGTTTTCGTGTTTAACTTGAAAATCTTGGAACCCTCTTGATTGAATTGCCATGAAATGTGAATATCTTGTAGAGATGACTTAATCCAATTTGTGGAGTCATTGTTGATAATATCTTTCATTAATTTCTTCCATTGTGGTCTTCTCTCATCAAAAGGCATTTCCAAACCTTTGAGAATGGATTGGGCAAAATTCTTGGTATCCCATGGGTTGATCAGTATAGCACCATCATTCAACAGCGAGGCACTACCAGTGAATTCAGATAGCAACAAGGGAGCATTTTTGTCTTCGGAACAAACGATAAATTCGTGACAAGTTAGATTCATACCCTCTCTCAGGGAACTGACTACGAACAGGTCTGCCTCTGAACTCAACGCTAGATACTGGGAGAAATCCAGGTCTTGGTGCAGGAACACAACGGGTTGAGAAATGCTAATGTTGGTAGATAAGGAGTTGATTCTATCCACAACAAGCATAATTTGGCGTTCCAGTTCTACATCTTTAGTGCTTCCGATACAGATTTGAATCAAGGTCGAACTTTCCACATATTCTGGATTCTCGATCAGAAATTTTTCATAAGCCAACAATTTTTTGTGAATACCCCTAATTCTGTCAAATTGGTCACGGCAAACAATCAACTTTTTCCCCTGCCATCTTTCGCGGATCAATTGACGCCATTGCATCACGCTTCCATCCTTCAATTGCGATTGCAAGTCAAAGGCATCGATTCCGACTGGGGTAAATTTTACGGAAACAACCCGGCCGTTATACTTGAGTTCTTCGTCATGAACCACATCTGCCATCAGCAGACGATTGGACGTCTGCAAGAAATGTCTTGCATACTCTCTTGTCTGGAAGCCGACAAAATCAGCACCGGTTAAACCCTCCAAAATTTTCTCACGTTGAGCCAAACATCTGAATACTTCGCTACTTGGGAACGAGACATGCAAGGTGAATCCTATCTTGGCAAAGGGCAAGACGTTTCTAACCATCTGTGGAACCAGCATTAAATGGTAATCGTGGATCCAGATGGTGTCACCTTCCTTATAGATCTTGATGATCGTGTCCGCAAACTTTTGATTTAAATTTCTATAAAACTTCCAAGAGTGGTCCTCGAAGGCCTTGGAATTTGGATTGTCTGGGATCTGGTAATGCAGTGTGGGCCACAAGATCTGTTTACAGTAGTTTTTGTACGCGGCTTTGAAAGTGACGTCATCCGTAAGAACTGGATAAGATTCGTACTTATCTTTCAAAGAGCCAGAGATATTTTCAAGGATACTGTCTGGAATCTCATCCGTTGGAATGCCCACGGTACCGACCCACTTGACATCGTGGTGCGGGATGATGTTCTCCAAGACTGCAGTGTTTATGGCATTCTTCATGGCGCCATTACCCTTTATGGAAGGGACGATTGACCAAGGGAGACGGCTAAACAGCTCCTGAGACGACCTTAACAGCGCGTACTTCTTAAGCTTAGATTTATTGGAATAGCCGCCGAACTGTGGGACCTTGTAGTCCTGCTTCGCGTCATCCATTTCCAGGTCCGAAACGTACTCCTCGTCCGGGGCAGTAGTCAGGTCGTCCGGGTCAGATTCGTTATGTTGAGAAGAGGTCTCACTAGACGAAATATCTGCCAACTCCGAATACTTTAAGTTAGAAGGTTGTTTGACCAATAAGGGGCGTTGTTTGATGGCGGCGGCGGCGGCTAAATGCGGCGATATCCGCTTAATAGATGGTGGAGCAGAAGATCCAGAAGATCCAGAAGATCCAGAAGAGGCCGTGGCTTGTTTGGTCCTGTTAACTAGAGACGTAGCCGCCGAAGTAGGCCTGTTGCCCGCCCTCGATTTTGGAGTTACAATGTGGTTATTGGGTCCTTCAAGACTAGTCTGTGAGGTGTTGTTCAATAGCGAGTGTACTAGCAATGATTTGTTCACGTTCTTTAGTAAGTTGGCTGTGGGGTCCTGCTGTTGCTGTTGAAGTGGAGAAGCGATTCTTGAACCGGAGTCATGCTCATGCTGGATTGGCGATGCGATACGATCCGTGGGAATATTAGAAGAAGGAGAAAAAAATCGTTCCACGGAAGCATTGTTTCTGGGTTTGAGCATTGTCTTACTTGTAGGCGTATGTGAGGTGGTTGCATTCGCGGTCAAGTTCTCCATGAACACATCTGAAGAGACAAGGTCATCTAGAGTCGCTGTGTTGGTCGTAGATGAGGTACGGTTAAAGGCACTGGGAGACCTGGTAGCGCTCCTTGAGATTGCTGGTGGTACACCTTGCTCGGGCGCAGGCGCAACCAATGACTCCTGTGAGATATTGTTGGATAACGCACGCTGTTGCTGCTGATCATTTGCTTTCGCTTGAACATTCACGAGAGACGAATCAACGCCTGAGTTCTCGGGGAGAGAGGTGTCTAGTTCGAATTGAGGTTGGTAAGGTAGAAACAACGATGCCACGATGAGAACCATTGTATTGATATTGTGTTACTATTAGATTCTTACTTTGTTTTGGTTTTAAACAATGGGTGGGTACATGTGCAGGGACACGGTAGATCCTTATATTTATAGTTGCATTAGTATTTATATTTAAGCTCGGCTAGATGGGGGCCCCAAGGTGAGAGCACTAGCCCCTTGGCTCTACCCCCTTCTCCTTCGCTAGGTAGTTGACACCATAACCGCTACCCGAACCCCCCCCCCTTCCTATCTCCCTTTGGCCAGGGCGTCAGGCCCGCCAGCCGGACTTAGACACTTTCGAGCAAAACGAACCCATATACGCCATTGCAAAATGCAGGGGGGAGGGTGACCCGCTTTTCTCGAAATTTCTATCTTCCTCTGCTTCACCCCTCTCGCCATGAACGCAATGTCTGGGCGAGGCGAGAAGAGTAGAAACTTCGCAAAGCGTTACTTCAATGGTGTCAGCTGGAAACATCAACTCGGGACACATTCACAGATTCCCAAATACACGAAACACGGCTACACACGACACGCGCACACGCAAGCAAAAATGGATAGATCAACTTTAGTGTTCATACTAATCATGTTATGCTTGTTCGTTTACACTGTAAAGCGCAGAAGCGCTAAGCAAGCACCAACGCGCACCGTACAGGATGCTAAGACTGCAGTCACTACCGCCACTGATGTACCCTCTCCGGAACCAGTACCTGTTCAAGAAGAACGCGTCGCCCAGCTAAAGATAAATCATGTTAACCGGAAAAGACCCGTTAATAACGACATGGTTGAAATCGTCATGACGATGGCACCGCACGTGCCTCAGGAGAAAGTCGTTCAAGATCTAAGGAACACAGGGTCCATCGAGCGCACTATGGAAAACATCTTCGCTGGCAAACTGGATTAGGCACTTATTTTACATAGCGCATTACATACATACGAGTAAAAAATCACAAATTGACCGGCGTTGGTTGAATTCGCCTCTTTTTATTATCGTTACTGTCGCCGGACACCTTTTTTGCAGGCAGCATATTTATGATTCCACCTGATTCGCGCTGGTTCTTAGCGGCTACTGTGCTGTCAGTAGTATCCAGTTGCTCTGTACGCAGCGCTGGGGGCTCTATCCTTGCGCCAAACTGCGTCTCGGTATCGATCGATACATATGAGCAGAATCCGTCTGTTGACGAGACTAACAGAGTTGAGCCGTCCCCAGACCATGCTAGATCCGTTATGGGCGAGTAGTGAATATTTCCCACCACGCATAGCGGCTCCCATAAATCTGTGTCGTACACAAGAATCTCGTTCGTTGTTGCTATGGCAAATACTAACTTATAGGACAGCTTGAACACGCTTTGGTGGCTCGTCTTGTAGAATACGGGTGAAAAGGCTACCATTAGCGCTGGTTTCTTCAAAGATGAAATTCTGATCGCAGGCCTGTTTTTCACGCCGCCGGCTCCATTCAGTATCCCTGATCTAGTGTACACATATATGCAGTTCGTGGCTTCATCATCGCTGACTTTGCACACACCACTAGGCACTACGACTAAACCGCCACAAGGGGATATGCTGCATCTCCTGAAGAACGAGGGTAGTGTCTCGTTGTGAAAAAGGTAATTCGTTCTTAGCACATCGCCTGGGGAGGGTAGCTCCGCCTTGATGATCTTGCTCCTAAGCTTCAACCCTGTCACCATTCCAGCGCGCGAATTAATGACTCCATACACATGCAGCGACCGGTCTGCAGACTGTGAAAGGATAAATTGATTCAACGGGTCCCACGCCACGCCTTGTACGTAGTGGCCATGATCCGACTGGCTGCACACCAGCGTCCCGGTCTCAACATCGAACAGCCGTATTGAATTGTCCATACATGCCACCACAATGTTCCTGTTGTCAGGTGACCACGCCAGATCGTAAATCTCTGCCGCTGCACCGGCACTACTGCCGCCACGCAACCGCTTCCACACAACCCATTTCTCCTTGTTCTCATCTGCCTCGCCTATCTCAGAATCCACTCCAAAGGGCCTCATCACCGATTCTTGCTTCGTATTCGGATCTTCTTGCTTCCACAACAATACTTGGCCGTCGTCACCTGCGGAGGCCAATACGTCACCGTGAGAATTGAAGCGGACCACGTTGATGGCCTGTTCGTGATGTGTCAGCGATCCAAGAAAGTCCATGCTCTCGATCCTACGCACCCCCACGCTTTTATAATCTCCGTCTCTGTTCAACTTCCATATCCGAACCTTATTATCACCACCAGCTGTGAACAGTTTGTCGTTCGAACTGCTCTTTTGAAACGTCAGCGAGTAAACAGGCTGTGAGTCGTGCCAGTAAATTTGCAAATGTGAAGCTTCCATTGTCTCGTCCTCTTACTATGAGTCTCCTTACCTTCTTTTGTCAAGTCCTGACATGTCCCGCCACGCTATAAGATAACTCATCTGTTAGTTAATTAAGTAACGTGTTCTCCGGGCAACCCATGTGGAAGCTTGCTAATTTTGTCTTGAATTTTTTTTTTTTTTTTTTTTTTTTTCATTTTCTCCAGCCTTTTTTTTCAGCTAACCAACTTGTATAAAAAGCTGTAGTTTTCCACTTTCCACTTCTAATGCACTCAAACCTTTGGTAACAGTTACGAGGAGGATAGAAAAACCCCACGCAAGCATGTGCAGCACGGACAGGCGTCCCACCGCACTTGCTATGAAGGGGCTAACTACTAGCACATATGTCAAATTCCTAATTAACGTTTTATTTTTTATATCCATCGTTTCTTAGAGCCGTAATTGTGCTGATATCATAACCAGGGAAGAACCTACCAATAAGAGTTGCCAAGTGCAATCGACGCTCGTAGTGCCTCCTCGGCCACGGGCGTGTTCGGAAACTACTCCCACATACTTATACACAACTCTTTGTATCCTCTTCGTCTTTCTTGCAAAAACCTACCTTTGATGGTGGTAAGGATATGTTTAGGCCGGGTAAGATCTCTTGTAATTTGCCAAAAATTTTCTTAATGAATACTTTGAGATATCTTTAACATTGGACGAAAACACAAATAGAAAGATATCCTTTCCCACCACCAAAAGTAAAGGACCCTATCAGCCATGGCGACACACTCAATTGGCCACTCCTCTCAGCAATTTTCCTTCACTCATGTTGCTAATTTTATCAACGATGCTGCAGCTGATGTTTCCGCTGTGGACGCCAAGCAATTGGCCGAAATAAGACAGTTTTTGAAGGCTAATAGGACAAATCTTATCGAGGACCCGAACACAATAAGGCAGCAAAGGACTTCCTTTGGTGGTAAGAACAACGTACGCTCTACAATTGCAAATTTATTGCAAATAAGCGTCGACGATCCCCTCTTTGCTCAATATGAGGATCCGTGTCATGCCGCACAATTTTTCATCTCTGAGAGGTCTTCTAGGCTACATATAGTGTACACGCTTCTTGCCAACCCAGATATTGACCTCGATACGTATTCGTTTGTTGACAATGATAGATTCGGTGTAGCTGGGAAGTTGATCTCTTTAATATCGTCTATAATGCAGAACTACGAGACTGTCAAAATTTCAGCCTTAGGACAAGGCCATAACAATGATCAAGACACTTTCAAATATGTTTCGTTGGTGCAATTGAAGAATTTCTCTGATTTAAAGCTTATCATGCAAGTACTACAAATTTTGAGTTTAATGATCCTCAATACAAAGGTGCCAGTAAATATCGTAGACCAATGGTTCATGCAGTATCAAAATCAATTCGTCGAATTTGTTAGAAATATAAACTCCCCCGAAAAAACCATTGATACTTCGTTATTACAATTTTATAAGTTTCAGAACTTCCAAGACCTCAGCTACCTTTCAGAAACATTTGTTTCTAGGCTATCATCTTTATTCACAATCACAACTGCATTGATACTTGGTTTGAACACATCAATTGCTCAATTTGACCTTCAGTCACCCTTATACATGGATTCACAAACTTTCCACACCGTCCATGCAATTTTAGAAAGTGATATAGCAGCCAATGTTGTGAACGAGGTCCCCATATTCCATCCAATGATTCATTACTCTTGGTCATTCATACTTTACTATAGGCGAGCTTTGAAATCGCCGGAATCATTTGACAACTCGGACATAACAAAATTTGCTCAATTTGCTGAATCACATAACGTTTTTCAAGAATTGAATACTCTCTCAGAAATATTATCTTTTGACCCCGTCTACACTACAGTAATAACAACTTTTTTGGAATTTTCTTTAAACTTTATTCCCATAACCGCATCTACTTCTCGTGTTTTTGCCAAAATAATTTCGAAGGCCCCGGGGCAGTTTATTGAAAACTTTTTGACTAATGACACTTTTGAAGACAAATTAAGCATTATAAAAGCTAAATTTCCCCTACTAAACGAGTCACTTATCCCATTAGTCAATCTATCCTTAATTGACATTGAATTTGCCAATTTTGAATTAAAAGATATTAGTACTTTTGCCATCGCTAGAAGCAGTTTGAACGATATGGACTATGACCTAATAGCGGATACAACCACAAAATCTTCTTCGTCATCAGATATCATCATACCTGATTTGATAGAGCTAAAGTCAGACCTATTAGTTACACCACCATTAGAGAGAGAGGACTCTAATTGCCTCTTGTCAATACCAAAATCAACAAAGGCAAAGATACTTACGGTCAGGCAACAGCAAATAAATGACAAACAGGTACCTACTACTTCCAATTTGATTATTTTTCTTTACAAGTACAACGGTTGGTCTTTAGTGGGTAGAATATTACAGAATCTATTACATTCGTACATGGAAAAAGGGGCCCAACTGGATGACTCACAACATGAATTGATGATATCAATAATCAAGTTGGTTACTAATGTTGTCAATCCTAAGACGCCGATTGAAAAATCGAGTGAAATTCTATCATATTTATCAAATTCTCTGGACACTTCAAGTAGCACTATAAGCGAAGCGTCAATTATCCAAGTAATTTTTGACATTTTCGAAGTTTCATTACAAAGAAAAGATTATACTTCAATTGTGCAGTGCTGTGAATTTATGACTATGTTGACACCGAATTATCTTCATTTAGTTACTTCCTATTTAAACAAATCAGAATTATTAGACAAGTACGGCAAGACCGGTCTTTCCAATATGATTCTTGGTTCGCTTGAACTGTCTACCGGAGATTACACATTCACAATCCAATTGCTTAAATTAACAACAATCTTTATTAGAGAATCTTTGTCATTGCAAAATAATCATATTTCCAAAAGAACCAAAATTGAGATCATCAATAAATTGACTCTACATGCAGTTCATATATTCGAAAGTTATTATAATTGGAAGTTTAACAACTTCCTTCAAAAATTTGAAATTGCCTTCCATTTGACTTCAATTTTTTACGACATACTTCGTGATGTCTTTACCATAAATCCTTTCCAAAACGATCAACTGATTACATTCTGCTCAGCAAACAAATTGTTACAATTGTTTTTAACTCCCATGGATTCTATCGATTTGGCTCCTAATACCTTGATGAATATTCTCATTTCACCATTGGATACCACAACGAAAATTTTAGGTGATAAAGTTTTGGGAAATTTATATACCAAGTTAATGAGTAATTCCCTTAAGTTGTGCAAACTTTTAATATCGATTAGAGGAAGCAATCACGATTTGAAGCCTAGTAACTTGGAAAAACTTCTTTTCATAAATTCATCAAAATTGGTGGACGTTTATACATTACCAAGTAATGTTCATTTTAAGCCTCAAATCATAGAATTATTAAGCTACCTAATAGAGGCTCCTTGGAATGACGATTATCCATTTTTGTTGTCCTTCCTTGGTGAAACAAAATCAATGACATTTTTGAGAGAAGTCCTCTCCGACCTAAGTTCCCCAGTGCAAAATTGGGGTCTATTACGGAATTTGTACATTTTTTTCACAACTTTATTAGAAAGCAAACAGGATGGGTTATCAATTCTTTTCTTAACAGGTCAGTTTGCCTCAAATAAAAACAACAATGATGAATCTTCTATAGACAAAAACAATTCGATACTGACCGTTTTACAGAGAAATTCCCTAATGTTAGATTCAATGCCTGAAGAAGTAAGTTGCAAGCTACTAGAAACAATCACATACGTTCTAAACACTTGGACAAACTCTAAAGTATTCATCAAAGATGTTAAATTTATAGATTCCTTATTGAACAAATTGAAGAAATCCAAAACCTTATTCCAAAAGAAAGAGGATTTGACCCGTGACGAAACTGTTTCTTTAATTAAAAAATACAAGTTAGTTTCGAGGATCGTAGAAATATTTGCGTTGTACATTTATAATTCAAATGATTCAAACGCCAAAATTTTGGATTTTTTGAACCAGCAAGACCTTTTTGGATTAGTACATCATTTCTTCCAAATTGACGGATTCAATAAAACGTTTCATGACGAATTGAATTCAAAATTCAAAGAGCAATGGCCTAGTTTAGATCTGCGATCGTTCCAAAAAATTCCCTTATCTAGAATAAACGAAAACGGGAATTTTGGTTATAATATTCACTTGTTAAATAAAGTGTTGAAAAATGATCGTAACTGGTACGAACCGGGCACCAGTCAGACAAATTTTCAGAAAGAAATTACTGATGCATCATTAAATTTACAATATGTCAATTATGAAATATCTACAGCAAAAGCCTGGGGGGCGTTAATCACCACATTCGTAAAGAGGAGCACCACACCACTAAATGATGGTTTCATTAACTTGGTAGAACATTTCCTACAGTTGAATATTGATTTTGGTTCAGATAAGCAAATGTTTACCCAAATATATCTGGAGAGAATTGAATTATCGTTTTACATTTTATATTCATTCAAATTATCGGGGAAACCATTGAAGGAAGCTAGCATAACTGGACTATTAAAAAAGATCTTTACAATTTTTAAATCTGACGAGATTGATTTTACAAAAAAGATTGGCGGATCCTTGAAAAATAACTTTTATAGACCCCTTTTAAGGTCTGCTCTAATTCTTCTCGAATTAGTCTCGTCTGGAGATCATTTTATTGAATTAGTATCCGACCAACTGTTAGAATTCTTTGAGCTTGTTTTTAGTAAGGGTGTTTATTTGATTTTGTCTGAAATATTATGTCAGATCAACAGATGTTCTACGAAGGGCTTGAACGGGGGTCATGCTACACAAATCATCAATTTAAAGGAAAACACTCAGGATTTACTGTTATTATTATCACTTTTTAAGAAGATAACCAATTTAAATCCTTCGAAAAACTTCAATGTCATTCTAGCATCATCTCTAAACGAAGTGGGAACTTTGAAAGTTATACTAAATCTATATTCAAGCTCTCATTTTATGAGGATTAATGATGAACCTATTCTAGGGCAAATTACCTTGAGCTTCATCTCCGAATTATGTTTGGTTGAGCAAATTTCGGCAAAATTCATCAATAGTGGATTGTATAGTGTTCTGTTGGAAAGCCCATTGTCCGTGGCTATACAGCAAGGTAATATTAAACCTGAGCTCTCACCGAAATTACACAATATTTGGAGCAATGGTTTATTGTCTATTATCCTATTGTTATTGAGTCAATTTGGTATCAAAGTTTTACCTGAGACATGTCTCTTTGTTTCATATTTTGGAAAACAAATAAAATCAACAATATATAATTGGGGAGATAACAAGTTGGCAGTATCGAGTTCGTTGATAAAGGAAACTAATCAACTGGTTTTGTTGCAAAAAATGCTGAACTTACTGAATTACCAAGAACTGTTCTTCCAGCCTGACAACTCCAGTGATCAGAAAAAGGCTGTAGAATTGGTTATTGGCTTAGATTCAGATTATGACAAAAAAAAGTTGAGTGCTGCATTGAGCAAATTCCTAACACATCCAAAATACCTGAATTCTAGAATAATACCAACCACTTTAGAAGAGCAACAGCACTTGGAAGATGAATCAAAGAGGTTGGAATTCGTCAAGGGAATAAGCAGAGATATCAAAACATTGCAAGATTCGCTATTTAAGGAGGTGTAATTACTTTATAATTCATTTAGAACTATATATTTCAATGACAAACAACACAATTGAAAATTTCATCTGAAAGCGCCAATCAATTCGCATACTGCCACTGTGACTATGAGTTTTTATCGCTTCTCTATCAGTTATCTAATTCACTTTTCGTTTTTCCATCGCTTTATGAACTTCAAAAAGAAGTAAACAAACCAGTAAAATAACGGAAGTCTTCATACATTGCTAAAGCGCAATAAGTGCCCAAGTTTTGCCTTTTGATATGGCGTCGTATGTTTAAGTCTCTACGATAGTGTCAGTTGGTTTCATTTTTGCTTCGGTTTAATATCAATGATACTATGGTTGATAGCTTGTTTTTCTCTAGGATTCCTTTTCAACATCTGCATTTTTGGGTACTTCATATTCTTCAAATCATTACCTGATCTACCCAAGGCTCAGCCGAGGTTTGTTAGTATTGTATCCGAGAACTCAAATCCTGTCAAGATTGATGAACAGTTGAGAGCAGTGAGAGGTTTAATCCACGAAGGTAATTCGCAAGTAGGTAGAGAATTAGAGAATATTATTGACTTAATAATTAGAGATTTTGTTCAGTCCTGGTTTACAAGAATTGATAAGAATGCTGATGCGAAATTTCTCAAGGTAACGAAGTGGAGATTATTACAAACGCTTCTAGTGGTGAAGAAGAAGTTAATGAAGAATGATAGTGCTAGTTTGATTGTTCTGAAGCTATTACCAATTTTTAACAAACATTTTAGCACTTTTTCTGATGCAAGAGAAGCTGTGTTGAGCGATTTAACTCTTGAAAGGCAAAAAGCAGCCAATATTGATCTACAAATTGCTGTAGAATTCAATAAAAATTACAAGTTACATAAATCATTGTCATTGAATCCTAATGCTCTTCAGAAAGAAATTGAAAAGTCTATAAGAAAAACAGTTATGGGTCTGCTTCCTCATCTTTTTGATAATGATGAATTAGACTCTGTATTTGTTTACACGTTAATGACAGAAGTTCTCACTACATGTATTGTTTCCCCATTAATTTTTAAATTTACTGATCCAGATAGTTGGAATTTAAAAATCGTAAACATCTCACAAAACTATTTCGAAGAGAAACAGAAAGTTCACAAAATAAGAAAAATGCTGAGTAAAGAATTACAAGATCATAGAAATACAATGAATAACACAGAAAATAAAGATGTTGGAGGTCCCTCGAGTGAGAAATTGGAGCTTAATGCTGATTACACAGGAAAACAGTTCGAACAGTACCTCAACCAGCTTGACTCTTTGGTGGATACGAATGACATCAAGTATGTAGCGTTTTCATTAGCTCTGAAAATATATCAATTGAAAGAAAATGAACATTTAAACAAAGAGCTTTTGAAGTATAAGAAGCGGTTATTACTATCTTTGAATTTGATTGAGTCAAAGCTATCATTTCCAAGTTCAGAGATTGAAATATCAAGCAAAAACCTTGTGAGAGATATCAATTATTCCGATACAAATATGCATAGCAAAGTGGTATTGAAAGAAATGAACTCGTTTCTTGCCTCAATCACTTTGAGAGACATTATAAACGATAGTGAATTTCTCCCATATTTCAAGTCATTCTTAGAAAGTATTCCTGAAACACAGGGCGCTACATTTTTGGAGTACTCGCAAACAATCGAGTCATTCAAAAATCCCTTGGAAGATGCCACATCTGAGGATATATTTTCTGGGTATTCTGGAATTGATAACTTTCAATTACAAGAAATTTCTTCAAAGTTCTTCCATAACAGTAACTTACAAAATATGCAATTGCTCGATGAAGGGTTAGTAAAGAATATCAAACTTTTCACAAATTCCTTTCAGATCAATAATGATGAAGGTACGTTTATTCTAGCTAGAAAAAGCATATTGCTACTTCAAACAGTAGCTATAAAGTATCTTAATGATGAGCTTTTACCACTATTTAAAAAAAGTTCACTTTTTCTCAAAATGCTCTCAACATCCCACATCGTTTCGACTGATATATATGTTAATTTTTTGAGCAAGATTGGCAATGGTAATAATACAGAACAAAGTATCCTTATGAAGGAAAACTCAAAAACAGATTATATGAATCCTGTCAGAATTTTCGCAAGCCCCGGTATCACAGATGCTTTAGATAACATAGTAAATGGATCTGAATTCAAATCGGATAAAACAAGAATAAGCTCAAACCCGCGCTATTCACAGCTGTTCGGTTCAGAAAACGACAACATTTTTAAAGATCAACTCTTTGACGATGAAAATGATAATACTACTGAATTTTATATTCCAGAGGACCACTTGGATCTCCCACGTAGTTTCGAGAAAGTAAGCGTCTTTAGCGAAAACTATAATTTAAACTCCAGTCAACCCCGTGGGTCAAATAATATTAGAGGCAATATAGCAAGCTTGACTATTTCAATTGATCAAATTGAAAAAGAACTTGAATTATTGAGGCATTTAATCTTGAAGGCAGATTTAACCAATAATCAAATGCAGTTGAAAATTTTAAGAAAGTCAAAAAGAACTCTATTAAAAGAACTAGAAATGAAAGAGCTTTTGAAACAGCAGTTTATGGTACAAGAAAATGGCAATAGTTTGTTCAGGAAAACGAAGATATACATTAGGTCGTACTTCAGTGAGAATTCCAGTAGCGGTTTAAAAGAAATAACTTACTATATCATTAATATTCACCACTTCAACAATGGTCAGGTAAGTTCCTGGGATATGGCAAGAAGATATAACGAATTTTTTCAATTAAATACATACTTGAAGAAGAATTTTAGGGATTTGATGAGGCAGTTGCAAGACTTGTTCCCTTCAAAAGTAAAAATTTCACTTAAATACCATGTAACAAAGACGCTGCTTTGTGAAGAAAGGAAGCAAAAACTTGAAAAGTATTTGCGAGAACTGCTATCTATTTCTGAAATATGTGAAGACGAAATTTTTAGAAGGTTTTTGACTGACTCTGCCCCGTTTAAATTGAATAGGGAATACATGCACGATGATATTCTGGATGATCCACTCCATGAAGCTACTGGAAATAGCAATAGCACGAGTAATAGTAGCTCTGTTGTCGATTTACAAAGCACTAAGGACTATGGGGATGAACTAAATTTTTATGAAGATGAACGACATTTTTTCACTGATTCTGGGTATCCTTTTTATTCGCAAAACAAGTCCTTTGTTAAACAGATATGTGACTTATTTATTTCGCTCTTTGCCTTGAAGAAAGCCAATGCAGGTTGGTTGAGAGGTAGAGCTATAATTACTGTTTTGCAACAGCTTCTTGGAAGCACCATTGAAAAGTACATAAAAGTCAGCATCCAAAAATTGAGGTCAGAAGACCAGGTACTAGAAGCAGTAATCACATTTAAAAATATGCTCTGGGGTAATAACGGTGTGTTCGAACAAAAAAAAAGTGAAACAATGGAGGAAACAAGAAGCAAAGGAGAAAGATTGAGAACGGAACAAGTCGCTCTAGCTAGCCTGCAAAGACTATTCGCATATACTTGTGGTCGTGTAGTAGGTTTAAGGGATTCCCACGAAGCTGCCGGTCGAGTTCATGCTATGCTACAGAATCCGTATTTGAATGCCAGTTTACTATTGGAGGCTCTTGATGCAATATTATTAGATATAATATGTAAGGATGAAGAAGATGAAATTTAAATAAATATTTCGAGCAGCTTAACAAATAAAAGCATAGTTGGCAGAAAAGCAATAGATAAATCAACTACTTCTTCAGCGGCTTCAAAAATTGTAAATATCTTTGAAGGTTAATTAGTTATAAAGTGTTCATTTTTACGCTTTTGTAAACTGAAAAAAAAAAAAAAGTTAATAATATTCAACGAGCCAAATAATAACGAAGCAGAAAAGTATTCCGTGAGCTAGAGCTATCATAAAGTCGACATGCCTAGATTAGAAGAAATTGACGATTTCAATGATATTGATAATCTTGATATGGATTTGGCCCAGTTAGATTCCTCTTTGAGGACGCCGATTGCTCCAAAGATAACACCTTCAGTTGTAAGGAGCCAGGACCAAGAAAACCCAGCCTTTTTCCCTGAAATAAATGGTAACGGTGATCTCAACAGTAAAAATAGCAACAAAGAAAAAGAGCAACTGAGTTTTATTAATCCTAAAACTGGGAAGGTCGAACGTTCTGAGGCTATCTCCAAGAAAGATTTAGAAGAGGTGAAGAGATTTCAGGTACTCTATCCGTGCTACTTTGACGTGAAAAGATCACATAAAGAAGGTAGAAGGGTACCTAAGGATTTGGCAGTTGAGAATCCTTTGGCCAAAACTATGGCAGATGCCGTTCGTGAACTAGGAATATTATGCATTTTCGAAGGTGAAAAATGTCATCCACAAGATTTTGGTAATCCTGGTAGGATTCGTGTACTTTTTAAAGAAAGTGGACAATTAGTTGGTGCTGCCACTAATTTCAAGGGAGGTAAAAGGCAATTGATGAAAGCTGTTGGGGAGTATATGAAAAGACATCCAACGACTATTGAATCTTTAAGAGAGATTCCATATGGCCCTGATTTTGACAATATTGAATTCAAAAAAATTCCTCGTGTGAAGGGATTCAGGATGAACGAGATTGTTCCTCTTCATAGTCCATTTTTAATGGGTCATCCAATGACAAAATCTGTTTATGAAACTCCTAAAATTACGACAGCAGAAAAATCATTCAAAGCACCCAAGAATAAATACAAAGTAGTTAGAAGATAATTGTCAAACGTACCCAGTTTGTGTATATATATATGTATATTTATGTCGTTTTTATCAATGTTAGACTTTTGGATCAAGAAAGCTAAATTAGTTAATTTTTTCTATTTGTAGATAAGCTACCGTTGAATACAAAGAGAGAGAGTTTGAAGTAACTACAAGACAAATGAAAAACAAAGACAAATATAACAAGAAAACTCTCTCACTCTATATATTTGTATGTATATATACGGCATCTATATAAAAGTAAGTGGGCGTGCATGTATCGTAGTAACTGGGATTGATAGTTCTTAGAAGAGGTATATTAATCATCTACTTAAGAAAACTGATTCTAAGCGGAAGCACCGTAGGTTTGAAGATATTGTTCGATCTTACTTTTCTCTTCTGCTGTTATTCTGCCTTCCAAATAAGTGATTATGTGAATTAAAGAAACAATGCTCAAGACCGGAATACCGTATCTTTTGCTAACTGTTTGAGTGGCACTTAGTCCTTCCTTATCTTCGGTGCTCACAACTTCTTGCCTATCTAGAGCAATGATGGAGCCAACAACCTGACCCTTGGCGTTGCCAATAATTTCGAAAGCTTCGTTGATGGCAGTACCAGCGGTCATAACATCATCGATGATTAATATTCTCTTGTTCTCTAGGGCCGAACCGACGATGATACCACCTTCACCATGATCTTTGGCTTCCTTTCTGTTAAAAGCGTATTGAATATTTTGAAATTTAGAGCCACCAATCTCCGCTAATTTCACACAAACAATGGCAGCTAGTGGGATACCTTTGTAGGCAGGACCGAAAATCACATCAAACTTCAAATCAGATTGTATGATGGCAATTGCATACGCAGTAGCTAAGTTAGAAAGCAGTTTACCGGTATTAAACAATCCCAAATTGAAAAAATATGGCGATTCTCTACCTGATTTCAACTTGAATGAACCAAATCTTAGAGCTTGACATTCAATAGCCAGCTCCAAAAAGTTCTTCTGGTAGTCTTCCAACATAATAGGCATTTTGAATTACTTTCCTAATTTTTACTTCCTTGTGTATCTTTCATACAATGTTAGACACAATAATACGCAATCCAAATTCAGTTGGTAGTATATCACGGAAAAAGTACTATATGCAAATCTTGAATAAATTCGAAAGAACAAACAAAACCTGTTAGTAATAAGAGGTGTTTATATTCGAGAAAAAGGAACGTAAAGTTGGAACAATGATTGAAATACCCCACAAATTCTTCCCAAAAAAAAAGAACAAAATGCGATTTCCTTCTGAAATCTATTCAAACAATAAAACTATTAAAAAGCCTTGAATAATGGAGATCAAATATTTTAATAAATGATATCAAATCTAAAATGCTCTTTGTTTAGGTTAATGAATATGGAAAATGTTTGAAAATTTTTCAAGCTCTAGTCACTCGGAACGAATGAACTTATAATGTTAAATTAGAAAGTAAAGAATAATAGCCCTTTATTCCCCAGGAATTGAATAGAAACCAACGCTGCCACTAATGGAAAAGGATTCTTTAGAGGTTAGATTGAAATTAATCCAAAATTCGCTGGTAAGGAACACTAAAGCATTATCGGGAAAACATAAGAGTACTCTCGGGCACAGAATTATTACTAAATGGAGGTACAGGAAGAAACCATATGACGGCAATTCAATACTGCCTAAAAACTGCAAGAGCCATATGCAATTGTTTGATGATCTGATACAAAAAAGCTCTAATGATTTGGCCGGGTTTCGATTGCATGATTTGCAAGCTTTGTTGGAGAGGATATGTTTGATTCAGAACTCTACAAGGCTCTTGCTCGTTGAATGGGACGTTCGATGGGTTAATCCACTAACTCTAGCGTCCAAGGGTTGGAAGCCGTACCAGGGAGAATCCCAATCGCAAGCAGTATTTAAGTGCTGTTGTTGTCACGCAGTTATGACAATTCTTTCATGTGAAAATGGCTATGATCCTACTAGCTACAACATGAAGTTGAATGAAAAAATTTGGCACCAAAGTGTAATTGGTAATCACCTTCAGGAGTGTCCATGGAGGAACAATCAGTTCAATTCGAACAAAGAATATTATTTGAGCACACGAAACCTTATTAGAGATATTGAGAGAATTCGCGCAGATATTGACAAAATTACGACTGGATCGAAGGAATTTAGCCTGAAAAGGAACTCATCTCGCATATTTCATTACCTGACTGAAAAAGAAATGCAAAAATTGGCTTCTTTTTTCAATTGTAAGGATTACTCTCTTGTAGGATTGTTGCTTCTCGGCTACACGAAATTCGAGAAAGACAATCTAGTTCGATGCACAGCTTGCTTTCACCGCGCATCTCTGAAGATTTTGGAACATACAGGCTTCAACGGGCATGCTCTGTGGTGCCGATATTACAATAAGGAGTTGTTGCCCAATATGTTGCTGGAGTTGATCGACACGGAGGACAAAGCAATAGCAAGAATGGACGTAGGAGAAAGATTGAATAAATTAGAGAATGTTCTACAAACATTATAAATTAAACGAAATACATCATCCGAATTCTCGTGCTTCTATATGCCTCTATCCTGACGCGGATATCCTACTGCTATATCTTCAAACTATATGTACATACGTATTCATAACTACCACACTTCACCCATGCAAAAATTAGAGCAACTTTATCATTTCAGTTATTCTCTTCGACAAATTGTTTTACTTTTTCTATGACTTCTTCAATTTCTTTGTCTAACATTAGTACGATCAAACCATCGCTACTAATTTCGTATTTGATATGACCTTCGTTCGGTATACATATCTCGGCATCGAATTTGTCAAACCATGTATTTAGCTTGTCTAGTTCTTCAACATCAAACGGTAATATCAACTCATCGACAAATTCATGCATTTTCCCTGGCTTGCCCTTCAAAAATTTTTCATCTTCTTTATTTATCTTGGCATCGTCTTCCAGTAGGACAAGCATACGATAAGTATTGTTCCTTGACATTTTGTTTTTCTTTCTCTGCAGTGTAAAATGAAACAGGATTTCACTGGAAGGAGGTTTTGCGTGCTCAATAGATGATTCCAAATTGGTCAAATTTGAGATGAGATGAGATGAGATGGGCTTTTCTTCATCCTTGTTAAAAAATTCAAAAAAAAAAGTACAGTTAAACTTTCTCCATAATAACACAACGTTTTTCGTGATAATGATATGTTTGATACTAAAAGTGGATCCTCACAATTCTCCAAGATATTTGTCTGTGTATATATCTACTAATCTTATGAATAACTAAGATTTATATATCAGGTATTAAAATAGTGCCATCGGAATCGTTCTTATCTACTATTCCCAGAGCTGAATCACCATTAAAGATCACATCTTCAGTACCCATCTGCTCCATGTATAAAGTGTGATTTACTAAGTTCAGATAAGAGTACATGAAGTTACTCAATAATACCTGTTGTCTTAATTCTCTACTAGGATCGCTGAGCTTCAGGTGGCTGAGCCTATAAATGGCCCTCTCAACGTTGATGCCTAGACGTTGGTCAAACATAATCACTGTGGAGTTTGTAATCATAGGTAATGGGAATCCGAATGCACTGTCTGTAAATTTTATTGGAGCATTTGGATACTTTGGTTTGACGACATCTTCAAATGTTAGTTTTCTTGGAAGCAAACTCGGAATTTGAGTTGCAGAAGATGGGATGATACGTTCTTCCTCTTGCTCTACATTGTCGTCAGAACCTGTTGTTGTGTCTCTATCTATATTAGAGTGCACTTCTACGTTGTAATTGATATCACTACCACTAATATCAAATGAGTCGTCGCCATCTAATTCACTAATAGTCTCCACTACAAATTCAGAGCTGTGGCTAGTATTGCTGTCAAGAAGTATGTTAGAAGTGCTTGGACTTTGTACGGTTGATTCAATGACACCTGCTGTATCTACATCATCAGTAGAACCAGTTTCGATAGGTGGTGAAAGACATTCCTGGTTCACTTTTGCTTCTTGGAGCTTTTTCTTAGGACTCTTCCTGAACTTAGATAAGCTCGAATGAGAAGCCTTTTTCTTAAGTTCTTTTCTTACACTTTTCTTGATTACTTTCACGTCTGATTTGGAAGAACCGCTATGTTGTCTTCTTTTGAATAATCCTGCAAGCCTTTTCTCCAGGGATTTTTTCTTATGTGTATTGGGTTTGTCATCATTAGGTGACTCTAGCTTTTTCCCAGTAGCTGATGGTATTGTGGGTTCCGATGACTGTGACGAAGATGAAGAAAGCACTGAATGAGTAATCGTTGCGGATTTTGATTCATCCGAATGCATCTGGAAAATTGGCGAATGCCTGTTTTTGGAATGATTTATTCTTTCTGAGGCACGTTTGGTAGACTTCGCTCTCTTAGATACGCTTAAATTAACAAAGTCAGCTTTTTCATTCTCCACGCATCCATCATCGTCTTGGGCATCTATAAACTGCTCGCGAGTGTGGTCATTATTACTCAAGTTTTCATTGCTAGAATTTAACCATGACCAACCATGGCTCCGCTCGTTGATGTTGTTGATTTCGTCCTCTCTCGAGCTTTCATGTTGATCTAATCTTTCAGAAATCATTGAACCAGCATTATGTGGTTTCACCAACACACTGTTGTTAGAACTATCTGTGGACAAGAGGCTGCTATCTTGGGAAATAGATGCATGTGTCAGATCTTCTTCATCTGAATGGTAGTTGGGGCTATCACCGTATCTTGCATCTTCAGTACTCCAGTCAGTACTCCAATCAGTACTTGTTCTTCTGTAATGATCGAAAATCTCTTGAAAATCATTCAGTGAGCCTTGCTCCTGGGGTAGTTGTGCGTAGCATACAGGCGACGAGGTGCTTCTGCGATCATCACTTGTTCGCATATTCGTTAAGTTTTTAAGATTTGCCGTTTGTGGAAGGCCACTGCCTTCCAATCTGATTTTATATGTGTTGAATTTAGACCTCCTCAAAGAGGATCTTTCCGGTATGGTACGTCCACTTTCATTGAACATGTTTGATGCAAATTCACTGTCGTTTTCAGCATTATTGCTGTTTGAAAGAAAATTTTCATTAGTAAACGAACTTGACATGCTTAAGCTTCTAGCTAAAGTGACCGCATTTGTGTCTGTTAAGCCAGCATTATTGGATATCTTGGTAAGCTCTTCAGTAATTTCCTTCAAAGATACGGATCTTATGGATTTAACTTCGGATGAGGGTATTCGCTTATCTACTTGCTCTTGTCCTACTTCCGGTTTATCTGCATTAGAAAATTCGTCATCAAACTTGGTGTAAGACGTTTTCAAATGAGAGGGTCTTCTAACTATGGAGCCTGAACTTTTGCGATTAAGGATCACATGGTTGTTGCCCAGTTCTAACTTTCTTTCGCCAGAGTCCTCGTCCGTACTTATTTGAATGTTTTGTAAAGTGTCTTGAATCAACTCTAAATAATTCTCCGGTTTAACATTGGGATGTTGGTTAGCAGGCACCCACAATAAGTTTTGGGTAAAATCGACAGTTTTTGAGTCGTGATCACTCACTACATCCAAGACTGCATCGTGAGCCAATGCCTTTACTCCGCTTAGTCTTCTATTTCTAGACGTGACTCTTGCTGAAGATGAAGTGGATGAAGGCACATTATGGGAGATCTTTTCCCTCTTTAAAGTCTCTTCATCATGCAAATATTCTGTTTGAGTGATATCTATACTGTCGTCCACATTAGTAGCTTCTCCCTCCTCGTATGCGTCATTATCTTCGCCCCTTTTTTCTTCCTCTTGTTTTAGTTGTATGACTTTTTCTTCACATAAAGATTCTTGTAGTGATTCTTTTGACGAATCTGAAGAATACGAGTTTCTGCTGTTTACTTTGAACTCTAACTCAGGGTCAATGACTAAATCCATCGAACCTATTGACAATCGCTTCAGGTTCTTCACATTCTGGACTTCTGTATCTAGAGACTTAGCAGCAATGAACACATCAGATTTTCTCTTCTCGAGAAGTTCCTTCTTAGATAGTTGCGTTTTCCTCGTTCGCCTCATTTGAATATTATTGTTATTATTGTACGTACCATTACCATAGCTTTCTATAGTATCAAGGCTATCGTCGTTCCGGTCATCTTTCGTTAGTATCATGAAATTCTAGTTTTTTTCTGTTTATTTTACAAACGTAATACTACTGTAAAGAGACACCACTACCGACCTCAACGTTGTTCTTT
This sequence comes from Saccharomyces jurei, assembly GCA_900290405.1. Taxonomy (NCBI): domain Eukaryota; kingdom Fungi; phylum Ascomycota; class Saccharomycetes; order Saccharomycetales; family Saccharomycetaceae; genus Saccharomyces; species Saccharomyces jurei. The sequence goes on along the minus strand of LT986462.1, from coordinate 55,225 downwards.
AGGGTTTACTCCAGTTTTCTAATACATTATTATGATCTGATTAAGATGAGATGAAAACAAAAAAAAAAAACGCGGTATATGCTACCCGCATAACGCGTCAAACAACTTTACTGGATACTATACTCGTACGCCCATAACTCGGTGCTAGTGACAACTGTTCGGTCCAATGTGGTAGATTTTGCAGTCCAGGCCAGGCATAAAAGGATCATAAGTATCAGTTAGACGCAATATAACTTGCAGAGACTTTGTGATGTTTCCTCGTAGGGAGGAATGCGAGAATCTTCTGAAATTAAGAAACGAGCAAACCAAAACAGGCAAATAAACTGTTGATCAAATACCATAGTATTCAATGTGTTCTTTTCGGTACTATATCTATTGATATATTTGATCAGTATATCGTTAGACGAAAGTCTTTCTACAAAGGATTGTGCCTTGTTGCCTGTTCTCCCCAAAATGGAAACTAACTTCCGCATTTGGCAAAAACTGAAAAGTGAAAAAAAAGGATCAAGTAAGAAGCTATAATGATATCTGCCATCCTCACTCCTTATAATTTCATTGTTACCGCTGCAAAAAGAACAGTACATATCGCAGTAAGTAAGATATCATGTTGATCTCTTCACGAATCGTTCGAAGCTCGCTGGTTAATGTTCCGCTAAGGCTACCTAGGTTCTTTACCCAAGCTCGCAAAGTATACAAAGAAGAAGAATCTAGTACTCCTCTATCACCCACAACTGAACAACCCGAACAGAAATATACGCATTTTGGTTCGAAGACTGTATTGAAGTCTTCTAAGCAGACGTTGGTTGGTAATGTGTTCTCTTCTGTGGCCAATCGGTATGATTTGATGAATGACGTTATGTCATTGGGTATCCACAGATTATGGAAAGATCATTTTATCAACAAATTAGATGCAGGCAAAAGGCCAAATTCTACCGCCCCTTTGAACTTCATTGACGTGGCTGGTGGGTCCGGTGATATTGCTTTCGGACTATTGGACCATGCTGAGGCGAAGTTTGGTGATACAGAATCTACGATGGATATTGTAGATATCAACGCTGACATGCTTAAAGAAGGTGAGAAAAGAGCTATGGAACAAGGGAAGTACTTCAAAGATCCTCGTGTCAGATTTTTGGTGTCTAATGGTGAAGTACTGGAGGAAATTGAATCTGATTCTAAGGACATTTACACAGTTTCCTTTGGTATTAGAAACTTTACCGACATTCAAAAAGGTTTAAATACCGCATATAGAGTGTTAAAGCCCGGTGGTATTTTTTATTGTTTGGAGTTTTCTAAGATTGAGAACCCCCTTATGGATTTTGCTTACCAACAGTGGGCTAAAGTCTTGCCTGTCATGGGTTCAATGATTGCTAATGACTATGACTCTTACCAGTATTTAGTGGAGTCTATTGAAAGATTTCCCGACCAAGAGACGTTCAAATCCATGATCGAAAAGGCAGGATTTAAGTCAGCAGGTTATGAAAGTTTAACTTTTGGCGTATGTGCTATTCATTGGGGTATTAAAGTTTAAATTAAGTAAGACATTTAGAGAACCGAAGTTAGTAGAATCTATCTATTCTGCTCCCATTTTTTTCTTTCAGCTAGCGTGTATGTCATATCATGCAACAAACATTCACATTTCATTCGAAAGAGAAAGAAGAAAAGAAGGAGAAATAGATTGACTGTATATAATTATAAGAATACTAGGTATAATAAATGGTTAAGCAAATACTCTTGTTTTTATCAACTATATGTAAATTGTGAGGTTCTCAGGTGTTATATCGTCTCACTTTGTAGCTTTTTTACGTCAACTGGAATATCAACTTTCACGGAACCTAGATGGTTGTCAAATTTGATATTCACTCGAACACAATAAAACCTACAGCACAGGCACGTCTCGAAATTAGGTACCAAAGTTTCCTTGATATTGGGGTTCAACTTCAAATTAACCGTTACATCTCTTTTATACTGCAGTGGCTTCACCTTTTCCCATTCATGTATAATCTGTTGAGTAAACTTAGTAGCAGTGGATGCACCATTACTAAACGTTGCTTGCAAGAAATTGTTGTTACTGGAGGAGAGAGAAGGAGGATTCAAACTCCCCTTTTTAGAAATTACATCCTCATTTTCTTCTTGAAAAGTGTGTATCTGCTTTTTGAAGATATCATGTAAATCAATAATATCAACTTTTAACCCAGCTAAACTGTCAATATCATTGTTTATTTGATCAGATATGAAATTTGTGAATAACAGTTCTTTTGAAGTAGTGTGATCTCTATTTCTATTATAAAGTTCATTCAGTTTTACGTGGTTCTCTTCAAATTTTTTACGATATTCGTGAACCTGTTTATGGTAAGCTGAAAATTTCGTCTTCAATTGGTTTAACCTATTCTCATTCATTAACAGTTCAGTGCTGAATTTTATAGGAATGGAATTATCAGACTTGGCCGTAATAACCACAAATTCGGTAGTTACAGCGCTTATCTCTGGTGGTTTGTGACCTGCGCTATTATTAGATTGAATACAGTCTAAGCGTATATCTAGCTTAATTAGTGGAGTTTTCACTCCCTCCGGAAGCATGCTCATTAACCTTTGCCAGTTCTCTTTTTCTTGATCACTCTTTGCTTCAAATTTGTTGGTTTTCCTCAACAATGATGGTGACCAGTAAGGCAACGCAGATTGGGGTTTTTTTACTGATAACACAATTAATCCGGAATTGTATACATGTGGACCAGTTGAAGATTGCCCTGCTTCTGAAGAGTTCAAGAAATGAGAAAATAAACTTGAATTTGATTTGCTCTTATTCTTAAACTTATACCGTAACTCAGTCTCAACTAAGTTTTCCTTCGGAACCATGTTCTTGGAGTCATAAGATGGCGTTTGATTAGTAGTATCATCGATTCTGTTATTAATGTGAAGTTGATCTAACTTACGTCTTAATATCTCGTCAGAATCCAAATCTTCATTGCCGTCCAAAGTTCCGCTTATATCCGTATCATGAATATCCAAATTTGAAATGGCCTCATCTAATTCCAGTTTCTTGAAAATCTTTTTCAAAGCTTCAAATCTGTCCTCGATCAAGTTTTCCAAATCACTGAGTTGTCTTAGACACGTCTTCTCATTTTGCTGATTAGTAACACCGGCAAAAGGAAAGGGCATAACTCTCAAGTTATATTCTTTTTCCTTCATAATATTTAACTTAGACGTTCTTTTGTCTTTACCCACAATTTTGGCATCGATGGTATAATTTATCGATAAGTTATCATCTACCATGTCCAGGGTCAAAATGGGCGAGCCTTTGGTACCTAAATGTCCACAGCCAAGGACACTATTGACTTTTATTCCAGAATATTTACAATTATTTTTATACTTGTCGATGCCAAAACTTGGTGGTAGAAGGCAGTGAGAAAACTGCTCTTGTTTGCACGTCACATCTAATAATTGGGTAGGAAGCTTAAACATGAAAAATTTTTTGTATTTTGTGTTTGGCTTCAGTTCCCTGCTGTTCGAAAGACCAATTATAGCATCATCAAAATCCCGTTCACCCGGAACAATATTGATACCTGTACTTGGGGTGATATTTGTATATGACCAAGATGCACTTAGGTCAACCATTCTCAAAAATCTCTTCAGAGTTCTTTTCCCCTTTTGACGGTCAATTACAGAAATGTATGCCTCTAAAGTAACGTAAAACATTTCGAATTTCAAAGGTTGAGAAGATCGATTTTCAATCAAACAGTAGCCATGAATAATATCGCCCGATGTGTATTCCTTTAATATAGATTGTTCTTCAGGACGTTCGTGAGGTATTGAGGCGGTTTTCGTTATTCTTATATCAATCTCAATTGGAGTGGTCATTTTGGGTAAAGTGTATAATTTGTCTATAAAAATGTTATCCGAGTCATTTAGATCATCTTCGAATGGTATTTGACTGACATTGGTGTCCGATAAAGAATGACGTGATTGCCTATTATTTGTAGTAGTATTTATTGTAAGATGTTGCGTTTGTAAAGGATGTAGGTTGGTAAGAGAGTGTGAACTGGCACCATTAAATACGTTTTCGGTTCTTGGTATCGCTGTCAATTCTGACCTTTCCACAGAATTGTCATTATTGGATTTTGTAGTCATTCTTTGTGTACGAACTTCTTGGTAAGAAGGAGGAAAATCGTGTCTGTCCGGATCAACGTTGCCCTGAGGTATATGTCTGTGTAGGGCATTATACATCTCAAAAGATGGCAGGACGTCCACAACCATATTTGCTCTATGAGATAGTGTCGATTTGGTACAATCCATTTCTAGTGCGTTCTCTTCTTGTTCTTGTCGTAAACGATCCAAGTTGGTTGTTGAAGCGCTACGTATGTCATCGCTTTGACTATCGGTTGCACATGGATTGTGGCAACTATTTAGATGGTGTGAAATAGTAGTAGAGTTACTTAATAATTGCTGCTGACGGCGCTTCCTCAATAAATGAATGTTATCTTCTGTAGAAACAGATTTCAAAGGAGGTCTCCCATTTTTCCTTGATGAAGTGGAGAATGTAAAAGTCATTAATAGTTTTTCTGTTTTCCCCACAAGGAAATTCTAATTCGCTGTTTCAGTTGCAAAGTCGTTAGCCAAGACAGGCGAGAGTTAGGCCACTTTTGCAAAAATCCTATAGGAACAAAACCAATTACTGGTGGATGAGTACAGAGATAGGTGCCCTGTGCATATTTGTTGAAGAATTCCAGAAATTTTTCCTAATAGGTAACGGCAGGTAAAAATCACCTGAAGAAATACCAGGTGCCCAGATTACAGAAACAAGGCGAGCAATGGCGGGCGATTATAAATATACGAACAGCAAAAGGCGAAAAAAGCAGTGCCGTATGCATAAAAAAAAGTAGTAAAGGTTCCAAAATGTGAAGAAACCTATCACGAGTTTCTAAATGTGCGAGAGGCAGTATTCTTGGCACTTTGTATCGCAGTGTCCTTTATAAACATATTCTATATTTCCTCCCGGTCTTTTAGAGTTGGTACATGTGTAAACACCCTACACAATTGAAAGTGAAAATGTGCTTGGCATATAATATCTCCAATAGCATCGGGGGCGTGTAGCAATTTTCAGTATACGTCAAGCTGAGTTCGTAAGAAAACAATTTCTTCATAAACTCTAAATCCACTAATGTAGCAACCATATCACATGTCATAGACAGGAATGTAAATTTTTTTCTCTAAAAAAATGGTGAAGAAACCATCGACAAAGAGAGGAGCTACAACTTCTTATTATCCTCGATTTACTTCATGTCCGTCTTTAGTTTTCTCTTGTCTTTCGTTAGAAATAGCTTTACTGTCAAGTGCAACTTCAAAATCGTGTGTAGAAGTACATGACAACACATACCATTCCTTAATCCCCTCCATAGTTGCTCGTTTTCACATACTGAGGAGGAAAACAAACGTAACAGGAAGACAATTTAGCCGCCTTTACACTTCGTACCCTTTTGTTTTGTTTTTTTTGAAATCTGGATAAGGAAAAAGATAAATTCATTTTGTTCGCGAACTTATTTACATTTATATTTATATTCATGAATGATATATAATTACACAGTATTAGTACATGTAGGATGCCTTAGCAATATCATTCAAAGCCTTGATGCTTTTATAGTCATCCTTATCGAACCCTGAATCAATAGTTTCGAAATGTGTCCACAAATTTTGAAATTCGGATTCATCTAGCATATCGTTGGAAGGCCTTTCAACGTACCAACTTGTTTCCTTCGATCTCTTGTGTAGTTCCCTATCTGCCTCCATTCTATGCAATAGGATGTTCGCGTTTGTTGGCTGCGTCCGTAAATCTGGGTTAATAGTGGTTGTATCGGAATTGAACTTTTGGAAAAAAGCCAGTTTTCTTAAATCTCTGTCTTTTAGCAGAATTTCTGTTCGCTGTAATGATTGACTGTACTCCTGAGTAGTCCTTTCTGTCCTGACACTGTACCATGTTGTAGTAGGCTCTATGTTCGTGGCGTCTGATGGTGTGGGTCTGACAGTGGTAGCGTTGTAATGGATCAGGCCTGACAAGTCGAGGAACAGATCCTTGCAAGTATTCAAATTCGTGAGTGATTTCCAATCCTGGCAGGGCAGACAGAGCTCAAAAACCAAATCTATGTCCATTAGTAGTACTTCATTTAGTACTTTGGCGACATTGGTATTAGAATGACTGTGCGGATATAAATTCCTTATTATCCTGACATAGTATATGACCACGTCCAGTCTATCCAGTGGGTCCATCTTTATGGTCGTGTCAAACAAACACTGGTGGAAGTCCTCATAGTGGTGCCTGTAGTTTCTCAAGTAGAATTGTATAGGGTCATTATTCAGCTTTTGTTGCGATGATGGCGGGGTAGTTGTTGACGTTGATGCGGCAGAGTCCCTCGTCTTGTGTAACGTTTTTTGAAGATTCTTCAGCACCTGAATGAATTGTAGCCTAGCCTCGAGAGAGTCCATCCTTGCTTATATGTTCTGTACTTGGTTTTCTTTGTCACCAACTCGAAATTCAAGCTGATATTTTCATTTTTTTCCTTCCTGATTTTTCCACACTGTGCTTATTTATATAGGAAAACAGTGAATTATAATTAAAGCTGAGGAAGAAGAGATCAGTCTTAAATAAACATTGCTAAAAGAAATACAAGTACATATATAAATATAAATAGATATACACACATATTTGTATATGGTTATCTCAACTGGTTATTATATGGCATATACGAATGTTTTAGTGGCATGCTGGAAATAAATGTCATATAGTTGCATTTTTCTCTGTAGATTCAGAATTCTTGGTGATATGTGTTGCCTGCGGCGGTTGCATCCGTGGTCGATTCGATGCTGCTGTACTTGTAGACAAATCAAGATATGGTTTCACAGTGAAGGGCCGTTGCAGATAGTTGTAGGGTCCCATCAGGAAAGAAGATGACGGGTCTTGATTGCTCCCGTTTATGGTAAAGTTCATGTCCACGTTGACGCTGTTGTTAAGGTTGTGGTTTGAGTTATGGTTAAAACTATGATCGACATTGGAACTCGAATTTATGTGGCCGTTAGGGTTTCCCGTTGAAGACAGCAGGATCTTGTGAGTGATGAACGGCTTGGCGGGAACCACATCCATCCTTTGTTGTTGATGCTGCTGCTGCTGCTGCTGCTGATCTATTACTGACTGATGACCATAATCCAGAGGTGGGGGCAACGAAGTTGCCCCAGCTGCTGTTGTCGAATTATGACCCGGGTGGGAAGACGGGCTATGTGTCAACTCCCTCAACGCGTCCACAGCTTCCATATCCCTGGAACTGATGGAGCGCGATTCCTGATCCTGTTGCGTTCCATCAGTGTCTTTACCTCCGATATCTTGCCTCCTCCTCCTACCACTGCCAGGCTTTCTTCCCTCTCTCAACGTCTTGCCTTTTCCTGGTTTTCTGCCGCTTCCAGGTTTCCTTCCTTGTGCTAAAGTTTTCGCCATCACCTAATGTCGTACTCCAATACAATTAGGATACCTCGCAAGTATACGGGATGATCTATACAAAACCTCCACTGACACATCCACTGACAATAATAGAAATTTTTTTTTTTCTTCATTTCCTTCCAAAACTCATCACCAAAAAAAAAAAAATATACACTAGCATCGGCCTCATAAACGAAAAAAAAAGACGTTAAAAGGAAAATATAATAGAAATACTCACAAACCAAAATGAGATAATTGAAAAGAGGATCAGGTCGATTCGTAAACATGCTCTTTTGTCTTGTTAATCGGTAATATGATGGATAGCGTAGCATGAAGCGCGATTATTAGTGCTAAGTCAGGCTCAAACGGGGCATTTAAGAGTGTTACCCGTTGTTTTTAGTGTAGAATATCTTCAACTCTACTGAAAAAAAGAGTAAAACCAATAGAAAAGAGTGTCAAGCAAGCAAGTAAGCAAACAAGTGTGTAATCAAGGGAGACACAGAGGGCGATGACTTCTAGAACGTCAGGAAGTGAGTCAGGTACTCAACATACTATAGTTCGGTTGAGAAAGCTACCGGATTTGACGGAAATTAGTCACTTGGAGATAGATGCCCCCGTAGTTGAAATCTTAAGAAAAACAGTGCTGTTTCAATTGAACTCGTTGAATATCTGCATTTCAAATTTTGCATTGGATGAGCTGGTAAACCTCGTGGCTGTTCAAATGGACGGGATGTTTCGCAACCTGCACAATTTGACACTTTTACAAAGAAGGTCGGAAGCTTCTCAAGCGGATTTGAAGTTATTGTTTAGAGAGTTCAATGTGGATACGGCGTCCCTTTACCAACAATTCCAGGTCTCTGAATTTATCAAATCGAGCCATTCCGTGGAATACGAGAAACTGGTGAGGTTGTCATCTTTCCCTACTCTTCCGCATAACGAAGAGGATGAAGAGGATGAATTAAGTAATATCGAAGAGCAACAGAGCGAGATCAACGTTTTGTTGCCTCCTTCTAATCCATTGGAAAAACTGATACCGAGTTGGCTACCAAACTTCCCTCCAGATCACACTTATAAGTTCACACCTGAGTTCAATCATCCAATCACTGATTTAAAAACCATCAAGAAAGAAATAGTAAAAGAAAGCGGAGAGTCTGAAAAGGCACTGTTGAATCTAAACAAACGTCTTTCTCACCTATCATCGACGTCTCACACTTCACCATCGCCTGTTCTGGACGATGCGGATGCCACTGAGCAACTGTTAGAAATATGGGGCAACGCACTTCAAGAAAGGAAACCAACCTTAACTGCAACATCCTTCAATGAAAATAACATCGAGCAGTACGCGAAGTATAGAGTCGAATTGGCCAGAGAACGAGTTGCGAAGTTCGAACTAAACCAGTTGAAAAGAACGAAGAACCCATTTTTAAAACTTTCAGAGAATCTCTACTTTTCAAAGGGCCCTCATCAATCTCACAAAAGCATACAAAATGCCATAGATTTGCAATTTCGCAAGTCAATGACACTATTCATGCACAATTTACCTAGAGTCCAGAAGTTGAAGAAGGAAAGAATACGAATGGCCAAAGAAGAAAGAGCAAAATCGCTCAGACGTCGACAAGAAGAGCTTATTTCAGAACGAAAGAAGAGGGAACAAGACGAAGGCCATGACCTGGAGCTCTTGCTAAATAATGAACATGCAAGGGAGGCTACTGACAACAACACGACCCCCGATGTATTGAACAACTCTACCATAATCATAAACGCAAACACAAACGATGAGGATGACGATATGAATCTATTCGGCATACTGGGAAGTAGTGAGGATGAGAATGAAATTTCAAGCATGCCAGTGGAGAATCTCGCTGGGGAATCAGAACCTCCCACGATCACAATGCAAGACACCGTAAACTCTACTCCTGTGGCACATAACACAACCAATGTTGACGCTACAGTAAACCACACCATCCATTCGACTCTCAGCGAGAACGCCCCAACGTCTCCTCCTACAGCCATGGCCACAGATAACGATATAACTATGTAAACTGTGGCCTTTGGTAATCCAGCGTTTGTCCCTTAAGTATGCTACAGTACGTATTTAATTTATCTCCGGAGAAGAAATTTCCTTTCATTTAATTTTTTCGGCGAGTATACCGAAACAAGTCTTAAAATATTCATAATATCAAAGAAATATGTCTTGTGATTCAATGAGCAGAAGTGTAAAAGCTGACATACAGGTGCAGTGACGGTTATTTGGGCTTCTCGACTTTCCAATTAACACAGGATGGGCTTGTTTTACAATTTAAGGTCTACTAAAAAGCAGAAAGCCACGGACAATGGACTAAGCTTGCCCATTTCAAGAAACGGTAGCTCGAATAATGTGAAGGATAAACGCTCACTGCACAACTCCAAGTCATTCAAGGATAAGTATGTGTACCAGCCGCGTTCCAATTCATCCAGATTTCAGATGACAGTGAGTGTCATATCTTTTATTATTATAACCATTTTGTCATTATATCTGTTCATATCGTTTCTTTCTGGAATGACCATAGGTGTACCAATGCAAAATGGAAGACCATTACTAGATTTGTCAAAATCATCCGATAATTACAAGACAATCGATTTAGAAGATGAAGAGTATTACGACTATGATTTCGAGGATATTGACCCTGAAGTGGTTTCTAAATTTGACAATGGTGTGCAACATTATCTGATATCTCAATTAGGTTCAGATGTGTTGACGCCCAAAGATCAGGAAAAGTATCAAAGGGAATTGAATATGCTTTTGGATTCTACAGTTGAAAAATATGACCTATCGGAATTTGAAGGTGCTCCCAACGGATTGGAAGCACGTGATCACATACTACTATGTGTTCCACTAAGAAATGCAGCTGATGTATTGCCCTTGATGTTTAAGCATTTGATGAACTTGACTTACCCACACGAACTAATCGATCTGGCCTTTTTGGTGAGTGATTGTTCTGAGGGTGATACCACCTTGGATGCGCTCATAGCGTACTCGAGACAGTTACAAAATGGTACATTATCTCAAATTTTTCAAGATATTGATGCTGTCATTGACTCCCAAACTAAAGGTACCGATAAACTATACCTCCAGTATATGGACCAAAATTATATTGACCGTGTCCGCCAGGCCTTTTCTCCACCATTCCATGAAAATTATGACAAACCATTTAGGTCAGTGCAGATTTTTCAAAAAGATTTTGGTCAAGTAATTGGTCAAGGTTTTAGTGATAGACATGCGGTGAAGGTTCAAGGTATAAGAAGGAAATTAATGGGAAGAGCGAGAAATTGGTTAACTGCAAATGCCTTGAAACCATATCATTCATGGGTTTACTGGAGAGACGCCGATGTAGAACTTTGTCCCGGATCAATTATTCAAGATTTGATGAGCAAAAACTACGACGTTGTTGTTCCTAACGTTTGGAGACCATTACCCACATTCTTAGAGAGTGAGCAAGCATATGATTTGAATTCTTGGATGGAATCGCAGGAGGCCTTGGCGTTGGCAAAAACTCTCGGTGAGGATGATGTTATTGTAGAAGGTTATGCAGAGTATCCAACATGGAGGGTTCATTTGGCCTACATTAGAGATGCTGAAGGTGATCCAAATGAAGTGGTGGATTTGGATGGTGTTGGGGGGGTTTCCATCCTAGCAAAGGCCAAAATATTCAGAAACGGAGTGCAGTTCCCTGCATTTACTTTTGAAAACCATGCAGAAACAGAAGCGTTTGGTAAAATGGCAAAGAAAATGGGGTACAGGGTTGGTGGTTTACCGCATTATACTATTTGGCATATTTATGAACCCAGTGATGACGATTTGAAGGAAATTGCAGCAAAGGAAAGAGAGAAGAGAAGAGAAGTAGAATAAGAATCGTTATGGCATTTAATGTTAGTTTAGTTTGATTTATTTTTTGTTTGATTTTGTTTGATTCGTTTGTTCTGGTCTCAATTTCTCTTTCATTTCATTTTCTACAATGAACGAGTAGTATATATATACGTTTGTAAAGTAAACAAAAAGACCCTTCGAAGAATAGGTGTATCTTACTGTCTAATTGGAGCTCAAAATACTGCCATTGGGGGAGCCATTAATAGAGATTGTAGAGTTACCAAAAATTTTCAGAGTATAATAATTAATTACCTATTACTATTCTAAATACTTTAAGGCTGAAAATGTGAGACGTATTCAGTCGCCTCGTGTCTATAACACCACATGACAATGGTATCTTTATATATATCTATAGTAAGAGACACCCTTCTTTAGGTTGTAGCAGAGCCATTTTCAGTAGCAGCTTTTGTCTTGTGATCTTTTATAAAACTTTCAACCATGTAGAGCCCGCTAATCATGCAAGCTAAACTTGCCAATCCTATTCCAAGATACTGGGCACCTCTATAACCCTTCAAAAGATGTTTTCCGTCCGGATCAAGCTGTGTCTCTACTGTGGCACCCATACCGAGACACAGGGACATAGAATAATTAACAACAGTATTCACCAATGACCCAGCCATACCCTGATATTCCATCGGCAAATTATCACTGAAGATGATGGAAGATGCAGGAAATGAAAGATCCATACCAAAACTCAAAATTATCATTGTTCCCAACTGAGTACGAAAGTATGTCTCATGAACTGGTGTAACACTTGCCATTATTGAGCCTACGTTGAATGCCACCATAGAAAAAAATAAATACACCGATGGTGATACATTTTTGATAGTAAATCCCACTAGCAAAGCAGCAATAATACCCCAAATTAAAAACATAAAATAAGTACCACCAGCCCATAACGCTGTATAATGTCTTATATTCAGTTGAAATTGGAAGTAGTAAAATGTAAAAATACCAAATGAGCCCCATCCAAAAAATAGAGCCAGCATAATTTGTATCATATGATAATCCTTGATAACGGCGTGTGGTAGTAACGGACTTTTGGCAAACCACATCTCATATACGACAAAAACGACGAGAAAGATTACAGAAATAATTAGAATCACAATAATATATGCCTGGCTCCAGCCGGAAATGGGGGCCTGATTCCATACAAAATTTAATAAAATGAGACCAATCACACCTAAAACAGAACCAATCCAATCCATAGAAAAATGATGGATGTTCGTTGGTATATTATTGGGAATGGCGTATATGGACAACCCAAAATTGATGAGCGAGGCTATGCTGAACGCATAAAATGCCCATGGCCACTGGTTTGGGTTCTTGGTACCGATCAACCCAGCAAAAAGGCAACCCAAAGTTGCTCCGATAGGCGCCATTGCGCCAACAAAGCTAATGACAATGTTTTTACGAAATGTACCGCCCACATAGATATTTCCTATTATGCCCAGTACATTTGGTAAAACAAATGCGATTCCTAATCCTTGGAAAGCTCTACAAATAATGAAAAAAGTATCACTACCAGAGTAATTTGTGATCCCGCAAATTAAAGACCATATGATAACCAAAACATATCCTACCAATAACGTCTTTTTTAAACCGTATATATCACCCAATCTACCGCTAATCAAAATAAACGAACCAGAAACTAGCGGAAAGGATGCCATTAGCCATGACTTTGAGTTTCCTTCTGATCCAAAACTATCTGAAAGAATATTCATAATGGAAAGAGTTTGGGTAGTACCTGCTTGATTTAGAAGCTGACTTATCATACAAGTAAATATGAAAAGATATTCTTGCCATGCATACTTAAAATAGTTTGGGTTTTGCCATTTCTGACTGCATTCTACCGTTTCATCTTCAAATTGTGTAAAAGCTGTTCCAGTTAAAGTCCCGTCGCTGCCATTATCTCGTGAAGATTTTTTAGAAGGAAACACTGCTTCATTCTCCACTTCAATATAATCATCTTTGCTTTCTGCAGGCTCTACTAATGGGTGCATGCTCACGTTTGTACTTACCTCTCTTTTTGGTCGAATAATTTATGGGTCTGTACGAAATCTATGACGCGCGCTATCTTATTTCTTCCATAGAAGCTCCTTATCCTGAGCATGCTTAAGAACCATTGAATTAGAGTGAGCTTTTATATAGGAGTGGTCACCTTACTCAAAGAACAATACGAGCTTTTCGAGTTTCAAAGCAGCCAGTCCCTGCGGACATCAGAGCTGATTAAGCAGGAAATGAAAAATAATAAAATCTGAGCAATAGAAATTGTAAATGCGACGTTGATGACTCAATCAAAGAAACAATAAAGGTGAAAAAGGATCCGCCATCGTATACCGTTCAGAGTGAGATCTATGTGTAGAGTGCCTCCTCCTCATTAATAATCACTATGATACTATTTAATTTATACAAAGGACTGGGTAGAATAAAGAGGAAATACTTTGGCAGTCAGCCATAGGAGTTGCTAAATAGGACGACGGATTTATGTTATCCATCATGCTCGGTACCATAATATTACTCATCAGTATGTGTGCTGTCTTCCGCAGAAGCACCAAGAATATTGGCTGCATACATAAACGTCGAATGCTGTACTTGTGCAAGATATTGAGCCATGACATCGGATCCTGGTATCGTTCTATGCCTTGGAAAAGCACCTCTATTCTTTTTTCTGTTACTCACTGTTTCACCATTGTCACGAATTGGCGTTTCATTCTTTTTGGAGTGATTATAGGACAAAGTTGATGGAGCCCTTGGTGGAGCTTGTCTAAGTGATGATCTATGGTTGAAGTGGGATACTCCTACAACATCTTCCTCGTCTTCTGCCTTCACTGGTCTCTTACTGTTAATAACGGTCTGACTTGAACTTCTCAAGGTTTGCGAATTTAAAGCATATTCAGGATCGCTTGGGGAGTGCATTATGACCTCTATATCTGATGACGAACCGGAAGAACCAGAGGATTTGTTAAATAGGTCTTCATAATCGGTTTCATCTGGGGCCGCACGGTTCACATCGGAACTTGCTACTCCAAGACCTAATCCACCTATACCTACGATTTCATTACTCCTATTTGCAGCTTCTGCCTCATTCTCAATCTCGTGCCCAGTACCATTTTCAGTTTCCGTTTCACAGATACTACTGTCCTTGTGTGAGTCCAGACTAATTCCTAGTGACTCCAAGTTCAGAGCTTTGTCAAGAGTTCTCTCCTTTTTATCGTTTTCATTCTGCCTCCTTCTTTCTTCCAGCTTACTCAAACGTATATTATAGCTTGGCCTTTTAACTTTTTTATAAAATCTTGAATTTTTACCTGCGACCAAATTCTTGTTTATATTCCCACAACGATCTTTACCGTAGCTTATCAAAAGCCCTTTATAACGGCCGCCAAAATTTTCTTCAGTCGCCGTTTTGTGTGTCCCTTCACTGTTTTCATTAGGTACTGTGGATTCCTTATTCATTTCTTCAACAAGACTAATCGCAGACGATATATTCATAAAGTTTATCCAACAGCAATGGCTATCACTCAAATAGTTGATTTGCTCAATATCGCCATAGGTACTGAAGTCTTCTCTTAATTGTTCCGCATCTGGTAAAGACAATGTTTCATGCAGTTTTTTGTACTGAGGGTCGTGAATGAACTTTTCCTTGAAGGCAAACTCTGGTAAACTTACGTAGACATTTCTACTGGCTCCGATTGTAACAGCCAAGGAAATTGATTTTGGTAACGGGCCGGAATAATGTCCCCACCCAACTCTTAGCATATTGCCGTGTAATACTATGGGATCAATAAAAGAGTTTGCATAAAATTGTACAGCAGATGAAGCTTCTATGAAAGTAACAAAGCAAATCCTTTTCTCTGGTATGTATTTAATGCTTTGAAGGATCCCTCCACGAACGACATTACAGATATCCTCTGCCCTTGATCTTGGATTGATATTTCCTATATAAATCGTTCTATTGCCAACATCTGAGCCCATGGATGATGCTACTTTGGCTGAAACGTTGAAGTTTTGCTCCAAACTCTGTGTTATTGGGTTTGGTAATACTCTTTGGTTCATCTGGATAGTAGAAGATACTGGGGAAGGCGTGGCTATCAACTGTTGAGGTACTATGGATCCATTAGACTGATTAGAATCATTCATGAATATTTGTTCATTCAGTGGCAAAGGCGATGGGATATCGTGGGGAAACTGTCTAGAGTTTTCTACGGTTTTTGAAATTTTGACGTTACTTAAGTGAGTAGAGTGTTCATGAACTGTTGGCGTTTGATACTGATGATAGTTAATTTCTAAATCAGTTCCATCAAGTTGTATTCCTTGAAGTTTCGTAGTAAGCATGTCAATCTCTTCGTTTAACGAGACTGATGATGACAAGCTGGCTAAGCTTACATTAGAGTTTCCGTATAAGGAAGTACCAGTGCTATTGTTACTACTGTGTACGTTGGCACCACCGATATTGCTTTTATGGTTACTGCTATTGTTATTATCATTGTTATTTCCAACTGGAACAGAAGGCACCGATAACCGATGTGTGCTCGTTTTATTTTCATAAATATTAGCGACCGAAGATCTGGTCGAGCTGATTACTAATGGCGCTAGAGATACATAAAAACATTTGGACACTCCTAATTTTTTGGAGTATTTTTTCAAGTAATCAAGAACTTCAATTGCCATAAAGATGTTCAGAAATGTCAAAACAGCATAGTTTTCAGGAAATTGATTTGAAGGTACATCTGTATTGACCAAATCAATAGATTCTAAAATGTACCTTTTATTTTCTGACCTGTTTAAGAATTGCAGTTTCTTTTTGAATAGTTCGGTACTTTCCAAGGGGCTTTTAAATTCAACTATAATTGATCTTGTGGCGTCCTTGTTCTCTACATCATGGTGCAGCGAGGCACTTATCATTGACGAGTCATTGGTGACATCACTCCGCTCAACATTTTCCGTTAATGCACCGTCCTCAATAAATGTAGAGAGGCATTTCGGATCATAGTTTAAGCAGACAAATTTCAGACTAAGTGATTCGGATTTCAAAAATGTTTTGAACTCAGACAACCTTTGTAAAATATTATTATAAAAATTCAAGCAGTCGCTTCTGGTCAGAAAACTTATCAAAATAGAGAGGTTGCTTGTCTGTTCATCCTTTAAATCATCACTTTTTTCGTTGTCAATTATATAGGTACTTTCTAAAGTATTGGATTTGACGAAATGCTTGACTATAGAGTGCAAATCAGTAGCACGATCCACATTTTCAATAAGCAACGATCTAGTTCTATAAGCATCATCACCAGTCGGTAGAATCCTGTAATTAATACGAAAGGGTCTTTGTAAAAGTATTTCTGAACTTATGTCATCAAAAATATTATTCCTTGTGGATGTTCTTCTTCTGCTGCTGTTCCTGTTGTCACACCCCTTATTGTTGTTGTGAGTGGCATTTCTCGTACTGTTGTTATTTCTGGAAAAAGAATTTCTCCCTATTCTATAGTAGTTCGAAGGAGTTAACATTCCATTATTATTGTTATTTTGATTACTATTGATGTTGCCGTTATAATTGTTGTGATTAGAAACGGGCCTCGAATAAGCCTTCCTCTTGAGATTAGACGATCTTGCAGGACTATAGCCACCTTGCATATTAGGCGAGGAAACAAACGGCGATCCCATTAGCAAATGAGATGGCAAAAGGCTAGCACCGTACGCAGTATCGAAAGGCGTCGGTGGTATATTAGGCAATGGTGAGTTGGAATAATAGGCCGGGTGTTGAGAGGGTCCATATTGACCGGCACCGTTGATGAAATCCACAGGATGATATATAATTGGATTCCCCACCATGGCGTTCATCCCATTATAGTCTTGCTGCTGACGGTATGCGTAATTCCCAACAGGTTTTCTTGGATTTGAGTTAGACATATTGGGGACCTCAAAAAGCAATAGAAAAAAAAAATCCTTGCGAGACTTGTTCGAGTTGATCAAAAGAACTTTTCTTGTTGGTATAAACGAAAGACGTTAATTAGTCAGCTACACCTCTCTAGCCTTTCAAATATTTTCTTTAGATATTTTTCACGTAACCTGAAACAAGCAACAAGGGCAGGTTTGTTGTGGTGTTTCTATACTTGATTTATTTTTTTAGCCCGTTGAGGCGCAACGAAAGGGGAAGGGCGGCCAAAAATAGCACGTAAAAGCTGTGTATAAGGTGAAAGTGACGCTAAATTGAAAGGAAAAATAAATCGACTGTTGGGACATTAAATACTGGTTTTCATATATATACCAACTTATTTTATAAATGTTGATTATTAATTATATGCTATGTATCTCCTTCCCTCCAAAACAAGCGTATTTGGCACATTAGTGAAATGTGATCGCTAGCGTATTCTCCCTCGAAGGGTTGAGAGTGTCTAGGCATCTCTTCTTTACAGGGCATCCTTAGGTACCCAACTATTTTTAAACTGTTTCTCTCTTCAAAAAAGTTTAGAGATTTTTCTTGCCGAGCACTATTGTTGTTATTACTCTCAATATAGAATATGTAATCTAATAATCCGCACCATGTGTTGGCCCAGTTTGAAAGTTCTGGTTCGCCATGGCCTTCGTTAGAGTTCTCAGGGTGGACTCTACCGTAGCCAAGCCCATATAAAGATATTCCTTTAACGTGAAGAGAATTGTGTAATGCAATTAATTGATTTACGAGGTCCTTTTCTTCCTTTGTCGCTGCGAAGTGTTTAGGTTTAGGATTTTGTGGTTGGTTTGAATGACTTTCACCTGCAGATTTTTCAGCATAAACTTCATCATCTTGGTCACTTTCCTCACCATTTCTCTTTTTCGAATACTGATACGCTAGTGAGCATTCCACCATAGCTCTTGTTGAACCGGCTAGGGTTAATGGCTTACTCGTTATGGCCAAATACGGCGGTTCTTCTGGTTCTGTGTTAAAATCGCCCATCAATAGGCTGTGCCAGTCATGATATTTCGGAAAAGTTTTAATTTCCTGAATCTTTTGAAGGACTAAGTAAGATTGCCTTAATCTTTCAAAAACCCCAAAAGGATGCCAAAATAGATGTGTATTAGCCACAATAACTCCACCAGTTGATGAATTTTTGGTATCCTTGAAACGCAGTGACACAATAAGAGCAATATTCTTAGTCCTTGTTCTTGCAGAAATAACATTTCCCGCCAGGATTTTATCGTAGTCTAGCATCCACTCATTGTCTAGCTGGAATTCTTGATTATTCCATGCAACCAGTAGTCCATGAGTTTTTCCTTCTTTTCTTTTGAAAATTAAATCAAACCCCAATTTATGGAAATTCTCCTGCCAGAACTTCAGTTCATTATAATCTACCTCCTGCAACGATACGATATCAGGTGTATATGTCTTTAATTCGTGTACTAGAACTTTAGATCTTTTATGCCACTTTATGGCGGATCCACTTTGTGGAAAAGAATCTCTTCTAATCAAAGTTTGTGCTAGAGTATTATAGGTCATTATTTTGATATCCAATGAACTAGAAGTGGCCTGTACGACTGATGATTTAAAGCCGTTCGCATTTTCGTGGCTGACATGGAGGAAGGGTCTTTCAATGAATTGCAAGTCAGGAGTTGGGAAATCAGGATCTTTTCCCTGGGATATTAGACTGTTCCTGCGTTTCTGTTTTCTTTCAGCACGTTCTTCTCTGATTTTTTTGATGTGATCTTCAGTTAAATGATCAGTTGGGATTTGTTTATGGGTTATGTCATCCTCACTAGATGAGCTGATATTTGAAGTGGAGGAGAACCCCTTGTGTGCTGTGGATGTTGCGTGTTCTATTTGATTATTCATACTTAGTATGATCGATGTAAGAGACGAACAAAAACAAAACACGCTTAATGTTGTCACTGGTATATATATTGGTGTTCTACTCTACAATCACATGTGATCTGCAGGTAAATTTCATACCAATATTAAGGTTAATATTAGCAATGTATACCTTTTTTTTTGTAAAGTTAAGGGGGTGTGTGATTTTTTATACAGATGGTCCAGAGAAGGCATCAAAATCATGTAACTTAGCAAACGAATCCATTTAAAACTCTGTAATTGGGATGGAGCGCATAGTTTTTTTCAATAGATTTACTATATGATGATAATGATAATAATAATAATAATAACAATACAGAATACCAAGAAAACAGCGAAAAGAAATCATAATAGCACAATTCTGAGGCGCAAATAATACAACAAGGTCCGGGATTTGGTTGTTCAATCTTTTTTTAAAACACTGTATTCCTTTCTGTTGAAAGAATTGCTAATGTATATATCATGTTCTTTATTATTAATTTGATAATGTTTTCAAGCTTTTCTTGTTCATACATAATGTAGAAGTCAAATGTTCTTCAAAGGCAACAATTTATAAATTAAAAGAGAAAGAAAAAGTTGAAGATAGGAAAAATGTATTGGTATATATAAAGCTACTATAGATACAATACAGAAAGCCCGTGCTATTCCAAAGGTTCGTTACTTAATATCTCTGCTGGTAGAATTCTGTTGCTTTTACTTTTCTGCTGAAAGTCATCCTCTTCATCATCGTCATCTGAAATGGCAATACTAAAAGAATCCACCATTCGAAATATATCAGATCTATCCATTGCCTTTCCATCAAAACTCAATTCGAAACTCTCATTAGCAGCTAGAGCAACGCTAGTTCCAGTTTTTTGCTTTGCATTGGTGTTGGAGAGATTCTTCACGGGCTTGACATTATTTTGCAGCTGATCTTGTTGCTGAAACGTTGATGTCAGCTGTTCCTCGCACAATTCATCCAGCGTCTTTGAGATCCGTGTCTTTTTATTGATGGACAATTGAATGGGTTGCAAGAAATGGTAGTTCTTCTCAAATTTCAATGAGATCAGTAAGATTATAACTTTCTTCGATATATCGTCTATCGTTTCGTACACTGGTGACGACAACTTATATGTAGTAATGACAGATCTAGGCAAGATGTATTTTCTGATGTTGAAATTTGCTTTTGACTTTATAGGGGAATTAGTCAATGCAGGTGCCATGCTAGTACTACTTCTTGCATCATATAAATCTATTGGGTTGGTGAAATACCTCTTTTTAGTACACGTTCGGGAAGGAAATGAGATATCCTTTATGCTGTTAACTTCCTTTGTTTGATTGAATTTAAGCGATTTAGAAGTTAAATGGGACATTGATTGGTGATGCGGATGAGAACTGGCACCAACGTTTGCAGCACCGGTACTAGTTGAATATTTAGAAGACCTGTTACCATTATTGCTACCTCCAGCATAGCGGTTTTCGTTAGAGCCCTTATTAATCTGCGAGGTGCTGTTGAACCTTGGTCTAAGGTTCTTTGTAGGTGACTCTGGATAGTAGAAGAACTGCTGATTAGAATCGAAAGCCGCCTTTTGTTGGAAGCCCAAAACCGGCTGCTGGTTCAGCTTAAGCTCCGTAGGAGGCAGGGCCAGCCCGCCGCTATTGCTGATATATGATGATTTGTTGTTCAGAGTCCTTCTTGGCGACACCGATGGACTTTGGCTCATAGCTGGCTGCTTTTTCCTACTGGGCTACAACTGCAAGAACAAGAAAAAAGATGGAAGCGATTACAAATGCTTTGTGGATGGTCGAAGTTTTCATGTGCAAGTGAAGGAAAAAGAAAATCATTGCTTCGATGTCAATTCTTGGCACTTCTTATTTTGTGTTTTTATTTATGTTCTTTCCTAATCAGGAAACGATATTAGGGACTACGGATACCCGGTTGAATAATAATACACGTGACAAGCACGTGAGTACGAAATGACGTTAAAATCTACATATATCCAACGTGAAAATGTTAGCAAGCTGAGCGTTATACGGTAACTATCAAATAGAAAGTTCAATAAATAACCGGCTAATCTCCTTTTCAGGACAGTGACCCACGACTACATACTGCCTGTCGTTAGGAACGAACCTATTATTCTTTCGTTTCTCTGTCGAGGACCACAGAAAACATTCACAGCAGGCAATATTTCTCTTCCGTAAACAATATACTCACAGGAACAATGTGAATATTTGCGTATCGTAGATCCTTGCTGAAATGCCTCAAAATAAGCATCTTCTTATAACTTATTCAATTTGACCAATCATGCGGGAGTAATGCAATGCCGGGTATCCTTTCATAGTAGCTGCCCCTTAGCCTTTTTGGTTATTACCGGTATTTGCAACATCGCCAGGGTGTATATAAGAAGTGTGGATATGGTGGTCAATGCTTCCATTAACAATTGAATAGTTTTGAGTACATGGGTCAATCACACCACATCATCAAATTACACATTTATCAAAGAAAAGAAACTAAAAACAGTTATGCTATCAAAGAATTTGTATGGTAACAGGAAATTGCTATCCTCGACGAATACGCTAGTCAGATTCGCTTCCACTAGATCCACGGGCGTGGAAAACTCCGGGGCTGGTCTTACATCATTTAAGACCATGAAAGTCATTGACCCTCAGCACAGCGACAAGCCAAACGTACTGATACTGGGTTCAGGGTGGGGTGCTATTTCCTTTTTAAAGCATATCGACACTAAAAAGTACAATGTCTCCATCATCTCTCCCAGAAGTTACTTCTTATTTACGCCGTTGCTTCCTTCTGCACCAGTTGGAACAGTAGACGAAAAGTCAATTATTGAGCCTATCGTTAACTTTGCTCTAAAAAAAAAGGGGAACGTTACCTACTACGAGGCAGAAGCGACTTCTATCAATCCCGACAGAAATACCGTCACTATAAAGTCATTGTCCGCCGTCAGTCAGCTATACCAACCTGAAAACCATTTAGGGCTGCAGCAGGCAGAGCCTGCTGAGATTAAGTACGATTATTTAATCAGTTCTGTAGGTGCTGAGCCTAACACATTTGGTATCCCTGGGGTCACAGATTACGGTCATTTCTTGAAGGAAATTCCGAACTCTTTGGAGATAAGAAAGACTTTCGCAGCCAATTTGGAGAAGGCTAATTTATTGCCCAAGGGCGACCCTGAAAGAAAAAGATTACTGTCCATTGTCGTGGTTGGTGGTGGACCTACTGGTGTGGAGGCCGCTGGTGAATTACAGGACTATGTCCACCAGGACCTGAGAAAATTCCTCCCTGCATTGGCCGAAGAAGTCCAAATCCATTTGGTCGAAGCTTTACCTATCGTTTTGAATATGTTTGAGAAAAAGCTATCATCCTACGCGCAATCCCATTTGGAAAACACATCGATCAAAGTGCATTTGAGAACAGCTGTCGCAAAAGTGGAAGAAAAGCAACTATTGGCAAAGACGAAACATGAAGATGGGAAAATAACTGAGGAAACTATTCCATACGGCACTTTGATTTGGGCTACTGGTAACAAGGCAAGACCTGTCATTACGGACCTTTTCAAGAAAATCCCTGAGCAAAACTCGTCTAAAAGAGGATTGGCAGTAAACAACTTTTTGCAAGTGAAAGGTAGTAATAACATTTTCGCTGTTGGAGATAATGCATTTGCTGGGCTACCCCCAACTGCCCAAGTGGCGCATCAAGAGGCTGAATATTTAGCCAAAAATTTCGATAAAATGGCTCAAATACCAAACTTTCAAGAAAACCTTTCTTCAAGAAAAGATAAGTTTGATCTTCTTTTCGAAGAAAACAACTTCAAGCCTTTCAAATACAACGATTTAGGGGCATTAGCATACCTTGGTTCAGAAAGGGCCATTGCGACCATCCGTTCCGGTAAGAGAACATTTTACACCGGTGGAGGTTTGATGACCTTTTACTTATGGAGAATCTTATACTTGTCAATGATTCTATCCGCTAGGTCGAGATTAAAGGTATTTTTCGACTGGATCAAATTAGCATTCTTCAAAAGAGATTTTTTTAAAGGATTATAGATGAATTCCAAGTCCCTTTTTCTTGAGGAAAAAGAAAAGCGGTAACAGTAGGCACCATTTTTTTCTAAATTTGCATCCTTTTCTGAAACCCGCTAAACAAACACGATATGCACACGCATCAATAAAGACAAAACAATGCACATGATGTTTTATTATTTATATATTCCCAGTTTTTTTCAAATGATGAATGACTAATGCACAAGTACAACAGCCAACAGAAGACCCTAACAGGATTTGTTGACACTTCAGCTTTTTTCCTTCCATTGTCCTATGTATATATATCTGTGATTATTTATTTCCACCTCTTATGTTTCTCTATTTATTTTTTACGCTAAATCTCCATTTGTATATACGTAACGAAAGCTTTATAATTCTTTATGCACCCCACAAACACTGTATCACCGAGTGTTATATCCATTTACTCGGTCATTGAAAAAACTCTTTGGCCTTTTTGATGTTTTCAAGAACTAGCTCTTGCGGAATATTCATTTCTTTCAACACTATGAAGCACACCATGTTCGACGATAACTCGCTGACGTAGATATTGTTGTTTAATATCAGTGTCTTAAATCCGCTCTTTAATTTCGTGCAACTCTGCTTGAAGTTTTTCATTATGTTCGAGATCTTTTCAAATCGCTTGGGATCTAGTAAAGCATTATTGTTTTCCGTGCTCTCATGGCCATCATCGCTGTTTTCGCCATTACTGGAACATATCACTAGGAAAGTCGTTCTTTCGAAAAGAATAATTTCGAGTGCATTCATAACCCCTTTGAATTTCTTCAAATTACTTTGATGATTGGACATATTAGGTATTAGCGAGCACACAATTTGTGACCACGCTTTATATAAACTCTCATCCCAAATTGAGGTCGGGAAACCTATCAGATTGGGGAATCCAAATTCAGAGGAAGTTTCGCTCAGGTTTCTCATCATTATTTGGAACAGTTCCTGTCTCTTGTCTAGCTGAACCAAATCCATCTTGTGCAAAAGAACAAAAATCTTGGCGTCCGGGGAATACTTCCTCAACTGCTTCAACGCTTTCGCAAATATCTCGATATCCTTAAGCACCTCAGTAGACTCCACATCGAACACGTGAATTAACACCTGCACCATTTGGAAAATATGGTCTTTCTGCTTAGTGAAGTAGTTCTCCATAAACACATCCTGACCACCACAATCCCACAGATTTAGAGTCATGTTTCCAAGGAACCTCAAATGCGAGTGTTCTACATCAATAGTGGCACCCAACCTCCTAGTGTCAAAGGCTGAATAATTACTAAAAATGATTGACCTCATTGACGATTTACCGGACCCAGACCGGCCCATCAGAAGCAGTTTCTTCCTATTGTTCGACGACATTACTAGCTTTTTTTCCAATGTATGTGATTTTGATTGGCCTACACTGATCTGTGAAAATATCTATTCCACTTGCCCCCAAAAAAAGTTTCCATCATTGTAATAGCAAATTTAGGGTCCTATTGAATTTTTCAATTTTCGCACTTTTTCCTAGCACTTTTTCCTCTAGTAGACAGAATATGCGAAAGATAATGAGGCAGATAATCAAAGAAAAAAAAAAGAAAAGAAAAAAAAAAAAATTTAATGATATATCACGTGATATATTTTTACCCGGAAATAATGACACGTCATTTTCAGTCCGGGTAAAAAAAGAAATGAAACCGGAAAAAGTACCTTATCAGCCGCAGCGCCTGTTAACCGTTGCAACCATACTCTGAATGAAAAAGGCCATAGTATAATGACATGACACAACCAAAGTAGAAGATTAAAGATCCTGACCAAGACAGCATGCCAAGAAATTACAACAATTACTATCGTGCACATTCATGTGCTTGTAGGCGTCCTTACACGTGCATCATTGCTCATAAGGGTCCTCATAAAATCGCCCAGCGGCTATTAAAATGGGTTACCCGAACTTAAACACCCGTTCCTCTCACTACCGCGCCATCTGGCGCCATCTGGCGCCAATTTAATTTCTCCACGTGGCTGTGTAATTTCCAGCACGTGGGCGGAATTTAGCGACTGTAATTGATAATGGTTTGCCGTAGCTCATCATTCTCAATGCAATCGGTACAATTATGCACTAAACGTCGTGTGAGTAGGAAAGCCTTCTTCATCCCTCTTCTCTTCCCTTGGTTTTGCCTGCTCATTAGCTAAATTAAAAACGTGCGTATTACTCATTAATTATTTGGTTCCACTCAGGAGCTAGCTGTCTAGTTGTAAGTCGCTTGTGGCAGAATAATGCAACTGTACTGTGCAACAAGAATTTCCTCCCAGTTTCTCTTTGTAGTGTGGTTTGTATACGTATATATAAGCAGATCTTGGCCTCTTGGATAAAGTAGAGTTCTACAGTTTCGCAGTTTATTTTCTTCTGCTCTCGGAAATCACCAGGCTTAAGAAATATAACTCCACGAATACACTCCAAATGGGTTCCGTAAATAAAGATACCATTCATATTGCTGAAAGAAGTCTTAATAAAGAAAACCTGACTGAAGGTGGTAACCTGGCGTTTCACAATCATTTGAATGATTTTGCTCACATAGAGGATCCTCTAGAAAGAAGAAGATTGGCTTTGGAGTCCATCGATAACGAAGGTTTTGGTTGGCAGCAAGTTAAAACCATCTCTATTGCCGGTGTTGGTTTCTTAACAGATTCTTATGATATTTTCGCCATCAATTTAGGTATCTCCATGATGTCCTACGTTTACTGGCACGGTGACATGCCCGCTTCAAGTCAAACCTTATTGAAGGTTTCCACTTCTGTTGGTACTGTCATTGGCCAAGTTGGTTTTGGTACTTTAGCTGATATTGTTGGTCGTAAGAAAATTTATGGTATGGAACTTATTGTCATGATTTTCTGTACTATCCTACAAACCACCGTTGCTCATTCTCCTGCCATCAACTTCGTTGCCGTTTTAACATTCTACCGTATTATCATGGGTATTGGTATTGGTGGGGACTACCCACTGTCTTCCATTATCACCTCCGAATTTGCTACTACCAAATGGAGAGGTGCTATTATGGGTGCTGTTTTCGCTAACCAGGCCTGGGGCCAGATTTCTGGTGGTATCATCGCGCTTATTTTGGTTGCTGCTTACAAGAGCGAGTTAAACTATGCAGACACCGGTGCTGAATGTGATGCTAGATGTCAAAAAGCCTGTGATCAAATGTGGAGAATACTTGTTGGACTAGGCGCTGTCCCCGGTTTGTTGTGTTTGTATTTCAGGTTGACTATTCCTGAATCTCCTAGATATCAACTGGATGTTAACGCAAAATTGGAACTTGATGAACAAAGGGAACAAGATCGCGAAAAGAAGATACACGACACCAGTGATGACGACATGGCAATTAACGGTTTGGAAAGAGCCCCAACTGCCGTCGAATCTCTTGATGCTCACCCTCCCAAGGCTTCTTTCAAAGATTTCTGCAGACATTTTGGCCAATGGAAGTATGGTAAAATTCTGTTAGGTACTGCTGGTTCTTGGTTTACATTAGATGTTGCCTTCTACGGGTTGAGTTTAAACAGTGCCGTCATTTTACAAACCATCGGTTATGCCGGTTCCAAAAATGTTTATAAGAAATTATACGATTCTGCTGTCGGTAACTTGATTTTGATTTGTGCTGGTTCGTTACCTGGTTACTGGGCAACTGTTTTCACCGTCGATATTATTGGCAGAAAACCAATTCAGCTGGCTGGTTTCATAATCCTGACTGTTTTGTTCTGTGTCATTGGTTTTGCATACCACAAGATTAGTGACCATGGCCTTTTGGGTCTTTACGTCATTTGTCAATTCTTTCAAAACTTCGGACCAAACACAACCACCTTTATTGTTCCTGGCGAATGTTTCCCAACTCGTTACAGATCTACTGCTCATGGTATTTCTGCCGCATCCGGTAAGATTGGTGCTATCATTGCACAAACCGCTCTAGGTACTCTAATCGACCATAATTGTGCCAGAGACGGTAAACCAACTAATTGTTGGTTGCCTCACGTCATGGAGATCTTTGCTTTGTTCATGCTGTTGGGTATTTTCACAACTTTGTTAATCCCAGAAACCAAGAGAAAGACCCTAGAAGAAATCAACGAGCAGTACCACGATGAAATCGATCCTGCTACCCTCAACTACAGAAACAAAAATAATGACATTGAATCCTCCAGCCCATCTCAACTTCAAAAAGAAGTGTAAGGGCCTAAAATATGCACCAAAACTTGTAAACTAGAACAAATAATGCAAAAAACATTCTATAAACTTATTAAACCCCTTACATAATCCATAAATACTGTCAGGTTACATATTTATTCGATATTTTTTTAAATTCTCTTTATTAACTCATCTCTTAAGCATAAGCAAGCAATATTATCTTTATTTTCACTCACAATTTACCCGTCCTGAAATTTCCTTAGTCCTTTGAAAACTGCAAAATGTTCTAAAAATTGCACATATAGAAAGTAATATACATATAAACACAGATCAAGTATCCACCAAAACACTTCGAACAGACTAAAAACGTTACGGGAGACAATGAGAGAAGTCATTAGTATTAATGGTATGTCTGAGCGCACTTTCATTTGTTCATGATTCGAGAACAATGGCGTCCATGAGAGATGGAAAGTAGTTCGATCTGATCTAGCTCCGGCTGGCTCTGATCTAGTTTATTTGTGACGACCAGTCTGGTTCATATCAGTATCATTTACTAACATTTTCTTTAATTCATTTTTTTGACATACTCCGTTGGAAAAGGCCACCATTGATCCCATTACATGGGGAATAATGTTTGTGTTTTCTTCAATGGAGGGTGTTGGAACGTTTAAATTCCTTTTTTGCGACAGTTGGTCAAGCAGGTTGTCAAATAGGTAATGCATGCTGGGAATTGTACTCACTGGAGCATGGTATCAAAGCAGACGGTCATTTGGAGGACGGCTTATCAAAGCCTAAGGGAGGTGAAGAGGGTTTTTCTACATTCTTCCATGAAACTGGGTACGGAAAGTTTGTCCCAAGAGCAATTTATGTGGATTTAGAGCCTAACGTTATTGATGAAGTACGTACGGGTCGCTTCAAGGACCTTTTTCACCCAGAGCAATTGATCAACGGTAAAGAAGATGCCGCCAACAACTATGCAAGAGGCCATTATACCGTGGGTAGAGAAATAGTGGATGAAGTTGAGGAAAGAATCAGAAAGATGGCCGATCAATGTGATGGGTTACAAGGGTTCTTATTCACTCACTCTCTTGGTGGTGGGACAGGTTCCGGTTTGGGCTCCCTGTTATTAGAGAACTTATCGTATGAGTACGGTAAGAAATCTAAATTGGAATTCGCCGTTTACCCAGCACCTCAATTGTCCACTTCTGTCGTAGAACCTTACAACACGGTTCTAACTACGCATACTACCTTGGAACACGCAGATTGTACATTTATGGTTGATAACGAAGCGATTTACGATATCTGTACGAGAAATTTGGGAATTTCCAGGCCAAGTTTTAGTAACTTGAACGGGTTAATTGCTCAAGTGGTATCATCTGTTACAGCATCACTGAGATTCGACGGTTCACTAAACGTGGATTTGAACGAATTCCAAACCAACCTTGTACCATATCCAAGAATCCATTTTCCTTTAGTTTCATATGCTCCTATCTTGTCCAAAAAGAGGGCCACCCACGAGTCTAACTCTGTGTCAGAAATCACAAACGCTTGTTTTGAACCCGGCAACCAAATGGTTAAGTGTGATCCAACAAAGGGTAAGTACATGGCTAATTGCCTGTTGTATAGAGGTGACGTGGTGACAAGAGATGTTCAAAGGGCCGTCGAG
This sequence comes from Saccharomyces jurei, assembly GCA_900290405.1. NCBI lineage: Eukaryota > Fungi > Ascomycota > Saccharomycetes > Saccharomycetales > Saccharomycetaceae > Saccharomyces > Saccharomyces jurei. The sequence goes on along the minus strand of LT986462.1, from coordinate 26,171 downwards.
CAGGTGAAGAACAAGAAAACAGTACAAATGGTAGACTGGTGTCCAACCGGTTTCAAGATTGGTATTTGCTACGAACCACCAACTGTGATACCAAGTTCTGAGCTGGCTAATGTGGATAGAGCTGTATGTATGCTATCCAACACCACCGCCATCGCTGACGCCTGGAAGAGAATCGATCAAAAGTTCGACTTGATGTACGCAAAGCGTGCCTTTGTTCACTGGTATGTTGGTGAGGGTATGGAGGAAGGTGAATTCACCGAAGCTAGAGAGGATTTGGCTGCTTTAGAAAGGGATTATATAGAAGTCGGTGCCGATTCCTATGCTGAAGAGTTCTAATAATGTCCTTTTTTCCCTCCCTTTTCTCCCACAGTTACTACTCATAGATTTATATTTACAGAAAACCCGTAGATATACACTTATATATTTATACTAACGAAGATACCTCCTATTGAATCCCTTTTTCTTTGCTTCTTTCCAATTTACGTTTGTCGTATCAATAGCATATTTGATCAATTTTTCTCTTTATGTTCCGCGCAATATTGAAAATTCGAAAATATTCCAGGATTAAAATATCCATAAAAAAACAAAGAATTCAAGCAAGCTCATCTCGTTGCCACCCAAACTTGTTACGAAAAGGAAAGCATTTCAAGAACTTTGCCAGGAACTTTGTCAAGAGAATGTCAAAGGAAGACATTGAAGGAACTAACGTTCTGGACGAGCCTGTCCACGGGATCTACATTCCTGCGGCATTATTCGCTGTTGGTGTCGCCATCACCACGTATATGTCTGGTGAATTAAAAATCTTGTGGAGTTTACCCGTTCTCTTCATGATCATCTTTGTAAGGGCCTATGCGGCCTACAAAAGAAGAAGATCACTCTACCAAGACAGGTGGACTCCTTTAGAACTGGAGGATCAAACCATAATTTCCAAGAATACCGCCCTGTACCGTTTCAAGTTGAAGACAAGGCTGGAGAGCTTAGACATCCCTGCCGGCCATCATGTCGCTGCACGTGTCCCCATCGATGGAACACAAGAGGTCAGGTACTACAACCCGATCAGTTCTAAACTGGAAGACGGGTATTTGGATTTGGTGGTAAAGGCATACGCTGATGGTAAAGTCTCCAAGTACTTTGCCGGTTTGAATCCTGGTGACACCGTCGAGTTCAAGGGACCAATAGGTACTTTGAATTACGAACCAAATTCTTCCAAACATTTAGGCATTGTGGCCGGTGGTTCCGGTATTACACCAGTCCTACAGATCTTAAATGAAGTCATCACCGTTCCTGAAGATTTGACGAAGGTCTCCCTGCTCTATGCCAATGAGACCGAAAATGATATTCTATTAAAGGACGAGCTGGACGAAATGGCCGAAAAGTACCCACATTTTCAAGTTCATTACGTGGTACACTACCCATCTGAAAGATGGACCGGAGATGTCGGCTACATAACCAAGGACCAGATGAACAAGTACCTACCGGAATATTCGGAGGATAACAGGCTCCTGATCTGTGGACCTGACGGAATGAACAACTTAGCCCTTCAATACGCTAAGGAACTGGGTTGGAAGGTCGATTCAACGAGAAGTTCTGGTGATGATCAAGTTTTTGTCTTTTAACGGAATAAGCTTCGTATATACAATAGAAAAATTTTCCATACTATCTTACATAATACTATAGAGTATCGATACCCACAATCTCCATGACTGCGGTATCGTGTCGAAAATGAACCGGGCTATTAGTTATACGAGTGTGTTGAAAGTAGGCTCCATTCGGCCTCATCGGGCGGAGCTGTTTGGGTGCCTCGCCAATTTTCGTAACCAAATTACTATAAAAGGTGCAGCATGAAGCCCTCAACTAAACTTTGGTGATGTGGTATTAGGAGAATACTCAGGCGGCAAGAGCAATAACAATTACACAACACAATTTGCAAATGACTGAACTAAAAAAACAAAAGACTGCTGAACAAAAAGCTAGACCCCAAAACGTAGGTATCAAAGGTATCCAAATCTACATTCCTACTCAATGTGTTAACCAATCCGAACTAGAAAAATTTGACGGTGTTTCTCAAGGTAAGTACACAATTGGTCTGGGCCAAACCAACATGTCTTTTGTCAATGACAGAGAAGACATCTATTCGATGTCGTTGACTGTTTTGTCTAAGTTGATCAAAAGCTACAACATTGACACCAATAAAATTGGTAGATTAGAAGTCGGTACGGAAACTTTAATTGACAAGTCTAAGTCTGTCAAGTCTGTCTTAATGCAATTGTTTGGCGAAAACACTGACATCGAAGGTATTGACACTCTTAATGCCTGTTACGGTGGTACCAATGCTTTGTTTAATTCTTTGAACTGGATTGAATCTAATGCTTGGGATGGTAGAGACGCCATCGTTGTTTGTGGTGATATTGCCATTTATGATAAAGGCGCTGCAAGACCAACCGGTGGTGCTGGTACTGTTGCTATGTGGATTGGTCCTGATGCCCCAATTGTTTTTGACTCTGTTAGAGCTTCTTACATGGAACATGCGTACGATTTCTACAAGCCAGATTTCACCAGCGAATACCCTTACGTGGATGGTCATTTTTCTTTGACCTGTTACGTCAAAGCTCTTGATCAAGTTTACAAGAGTTATTCTAAGAAGGCTATTTCTAAAGGGTTGGTTAGCGATCCCGCTGGTTCGGATGCTTTGAACGTTTTGAAATATTTTGACTACAACGTTTTCCATGTACCAACCTGTAAATTGGTCACCAAATCGTACGGTAGATTGCTATATAACGACTTCAGAGCTAATCCCCAATTATTCCCAGAAGTTGACGCTGAATTAGCTGCTCGCGATTACGACGAATCATTAACCGACAAAAACATTGAAAAAACCTTTGTTAACGTTGCTAAGCCATTCCACAAAGAAAGAGTAGCACAATCATTGGTTGTTCCAACAAACACAGGTAACATGTATACCGCATCAGTATATGCTGCCTTTGCATCTCTATTAAACTATGTTGGATCTGACGACTTGCAAGGTAAGCGTATTGGTTTATTTTCTTACGGTTCCGGTTTAGCTGCATCTCTATATTCCTGCAAAATTGTTGGCGATGTCCAACATATTATCAAAGAATTGGATGTCACTAACAAGTTAGCCAAGAGAATTACCGAAACTCCAAAGGATTACGAAGCTGCCATCGAGTTAAGGGAAAACGCCCATTTGAAAAAGGATTTCAAGCCTCAAGGTTCTATTGAGCACTTGCAATCTGGCGTTTACTACTTAACCAACGTCGATGACAAATTCAGAAGATCCTACGATGTTAAAAAGTGATACTCTTTCATCGATTGCATTTTGCTGAATCATTTCATATGCTTTATTTATTTGGCGGCCTACTCTTTTAGCTCTTACTTGATAGAGTAGTTTTTTTAATTTATATACTAAGAAGGAAACTCTTTACTTTAATAATAGTATTATAGATATACATTTTTTCAAAATTGTTTGTATCTATATAATTATAACACAATAAAACTAATCTTTATTTTTCTTATAAGTTTTAGCCCAACCGATTTTCTTTTATTATTCATAACCCCGACGTATTTTCCATGTATTCAGACAATGCCAATGTTAAAGGTGGGATATCGGCCAATTTATGGAGAACCAATGGTCTGATGTGCTGACAAAATGTAGAACCAACTCCATCATCCGTGTCGTTGGACAACAGGCACAAAAATGTACATGCAACCTTAGAGACGTCGGAGAGTTCTTGGGGAAACTTAACGTCGGGTATACTATTTTGTCTTGCTGGTGTAATTTCCTCAGAGTCGTCCAAAAACTTGGACTTCAATGCCGAAATGGGTATTTGAGACTCTTTCTCGCCATCTGCAATGCTCAAGGCTTTGAATCTAGGTTGAATGCCCTTGATAACAAACCTTTTTTTACCGGTCACTGGGTCAGTGATTACAATTGCAGCAGCGTTGTTGAAAGCATTCGACACATTTTTGATGAATTCCACAGCTGGCAGCAGTTTACGTCCGGATTCCCGAACAGGCAGACCAAATTTGGATTCGTAGGATCTCCAAAGTGATATTTGCGTGAATTCTGCTTCCTGTACGGGTTCAAAGCAACATCTCAACCAAGTAGTTGACCTAAAAGGTTCGTTGAGTCTGAAGAGTTGTTGAAATAGATCATCCGATAAATTTGGTGGCTCCTTAGGTGCAGGAGGTTTCAATCTTTTAATCAACTTAATCTTGTGTTTCTTCAATAGATTGTAATCTGGCATGGATATATTATATGATAGCAAATTGGGTAGCGTAGCCTCCAGTATCAAAGAGCATTCCTTACTCCTAAATAGTTCTGTAATTCTTTGAGAGCCGGGCAAAATGTATTGGTAGAGAAAATCAAGCGATGCAATAATTAGCTCACTATCACATTCCACCAGTAAGAAGGAAACAATTAACGAAAGAGTTTTATGGTCTAAGTTGTCTGCTGCACTTTCTTCATTGGCCTTGGACCTAACCAGTAACCTCGAAAGAGATCTTAGTATAGAGATAACCATGTACCTATCTTTGGTATAGTTCAAGATTGACACTAACGTTTGAAAATAATGATCATCCTTCATCGCAGGGGCAATGTAAGAGGAGATGGCTTCCATCAAGTCTAGGGTATAGTGCGTCAACTCGTTAAAATAAGTCGCATTACCTTCGTACAACTGCCATTTGCTATCTCCTGTGGCAACACACTGAAACTTCTTCAAGACAAAAAGGATAAAAGATTTGATTTCTGCATCTTTCACTAGTACTTGTACGGAGTCAGTGTCTTGAGCCAAATTTCTTAGGATTAGCAACGCATTTAGGCCCATTTGCAAAGAATCCATCGCATCCGAGTCACATATCGTGGACTTGTTTAGACCCTTCACAATGCGCTCTAAAGGTAATATAAACGTCTTGAAGAGCGGTAACAGATCCGGTAATGTCCGTAAGCTAATCATATATGGAGCCTTGTTGCTATATGTAAGGTACTTTTTCAAGGACCACTTGATTTCCTCTGGTATTCCACTTAGCAACGCCATTTCCATCCTTGTCAAATCGTCTACACCTCTGGCCGTTTCCTTGGGCAGCGACTGGAACACATTAAAATTCGCCAGCGAGTAGTGGATGGACTTTGTATTGGCTGCAGGTCCCGTCAGAACTCCATTGGACTGTAACCGAGACACTTTGATAGGATTGGCCACCATTGTCTCAAACATATTCACGGGTTCGGAGCTTACAACGGGCGCCTCGCTCACTGGAGTTCCATTTAGCGGCGAGTTAGACACCAACGAGTTCATTTTACACCTTATATCTACTAGTCTTCCACCTTTCTTCCTTCTATACCACGTCTTTCTCAAAGCAGTTTTTTTTGACACGACTTATTGTTTTCATTTCTTTCTCGGAATATCACTATTTTTCACTTTTTTCACCTTTTGTGCCATTACGTCGGTAAGCAACAGCATTACGCCGGCCTGGCCCCAGAGGGGAAGAATAAGGGATCTTTGGAACTAAAGGAAAATAAGGGTCAGGGAGGAAACAAGGAGACAGTGAAAGGGGATCGACAGGGTATTTAAAGCCGTTCATAGAGTCGTATTCTTAGCATGAGTTAAGTTACCGGCGATTAGAAAAGAATCTGGAATAGAGAAAGGCAATCACTACAAGAACTGTTAATTAAGAAAACAAAATGAAGCAATTCAGGTTGGTTAACGCAGTCTCCGCATCGTTAGTGCTTATTGGGTTAGCAATGGCTAATTCGGATTCAGTATTCGACAAATGGACGCAAGAGGACCTGGCCGATTATTTACGTGATAACAAAAAGAGTTTAGAGAAGTATGCTACGGATTCTATTGAGGATCTAAAGAAGGAGGCATCGCAAGTTTGGGACAAGCATGCGCAGCCTAAACCGTGGTGGCAGGTGTGGTCTAGTGACAACGGCGTGAGCAGCAGCAACTCCGGATGGTTCAGTAATACTGGGTCTTCGGACCACCCAGTTTCCGACTGGCTGTTTGATACCTGGTCTACAGAAAGTCTCCGTAACTTTTTGAAGAAAAACGGGGTGGACGTGGACGATGCTAAGGCATCGAAGGACTCGCTGGTGAAGACTGCTAAGGAAAACTTTAACAAGATCTCTAAGTCCTTGAAGTCGTCAGGCTACTATCCTTCTAGCTCTTACTTTGACAGCTGGTCAGCCAAAGACCTGCAAAACTGGTTGAGCGACAATGGTATTGACTACGACAAGGCAGTTCAAAACAAGAATGAGTTAATTCAGAAGGTAAAGGAAAACATCTACCAAACCTCAGAGAAGGCGGAACAGCAGCGCTTGGGCTTGCTAGAAGGCCTGGATCTCGCTCACCAACAAATATTGGACACATCGGGGCAAATAAAGGATACTGTTTTTGACAAGTGGTCCAGTGACCAGCTAACAAATTGGTTAGAGAGCCATAAGGTCAACATCGACAAGAACATGGCCAAGAAGCATGACTATTTGGTTAGAATGGCTAAGGAAAATTCTGACAATCTGAAGGATGATATATATTGGTACTTGGACTACATGAAGAGAGAATCCTCTCCATTCTTGACCAAAACCCCTGAATATGTTGGCTCCGTTTGGGACTCTTCGAAAAATTTCTTCTCAAATTTATACTTCAAGTTTAGAGGCAAGACTGACAACGTTATCAATGATACCTTTTTGGTTGGTCTTGAATCATGGCCAAAGGATAAATTGAAGATGTTTCTGGATGCTCGTGGTATCAAGTACTCAATGTTGTCCACTGAGAATCAATTGAGGGAATTGGTGAAGAAGTCTAGAAATGAAAAGCTCAAGATTCTGCCAAAGGATTACCAGAAATACTTTGACAACAATAACTGGTCTTTGGATGACATAAAGGGCTGGTTTGCTGACAAAAAGGATGATTTCCAGGATTCTCAAACTTACTCTACGATTATGAAAGATTTTGATAAGGTTTCCAAAAACACAAATGATGCTAAGGACCAAATCTCTAAAACCTGGTCCAATACTTTCCAGAGCTGGTCTCAAGAAGATTTGTTACAGTATTTGAAATCATTTGGAGTTCCTGTTAAACAAACTTCTACAAAGGATGACCTAATAAACTTGGCCAAGGAAAATACACAATGGTTGTTTGGCACCGTTCGGGAACCTGCTTACAAAAGATACTTGCACAATGTTCAGAACTGGTCGAAAAGTATACTAGGATTCAACTAGTGATTGCGGAATCAAAGTTATGTACTCTTTTTTTCTCATTTTTCTTTTCATTCGAATGAACTACAAAACTAAATAACATGTTGTCATTTCCATATAGCTTGGCTTAAATACTTCTGTCTTTTTAACGTTACATACTGTGAAATACACATCCTTAAACATAAAACATAGAATGTTAACAGCAATGTTAACATACAATGCTATTACCTCTGCCACAGGAAGCAGATCCTGAGCTCTATTCTTAGCCTGGGGACTTCACTTTTTCCCTTAATTTTTTAGTATTACCCGGTGAAAGAGATCAACAAGGAAGGGAAATAAAGGCATTCAAAGGAGCCTACTCTGTTAAGAAGTCGAAAAGTGAAACAAAAAAAAAGCTAGAGAAGAAAGAGCGCAAATAATTATGTCCAAATACGCTTGGTATACCAGAATTACCGACACACTACATCGTCTAACTGTGCTGACGCTGGTTGGGGGCACGTTATACATGTCCGGTGGCTTGGCTTACACTTTATACATGAACGGTAAAAAGTATGAACAGCAAGTGACTCAGCAGAAGGCACTAGAGGAAGACAACCAACAGTTGCAAAGCCCCACTGCTCCTCCTACTGAATAAATTGTGGGCACGTTGCGTTAAGGAATTAAAAGAAAGGGCTGGATTACATTTTAAAGGGCAGCTCATCGACGTAGTGTGCTGGTCTCATCTTCTCCCCGTAATCATGCTAATATTTAAGAACCTGTATATAATAATTAAACCAAAAGACACAACAATAATAAAATAATATTGCTGCCCAAATTTTGTAAGCGACACGAATGTATATATCGTTACATATCTTTTCATTTCTTGCTGGGAGAGAGTTAAACGGAAGCTTAACTGCAGAGACTCAAGGCCGCTTACTACCTAGCATTTGGCATTATAAGTTTCGCTTATTTTCCTCATCCTTGTTATATAGACCTTTCAAGCTACTGCTGTGGGGCTATCTTGGTTTCTTGATTTCCTGCTACAGAATTCATCGCCATGATAAAATCTTGAAAGATCTCATAAACACCACCCTCATGAGGGAAAATACACAATAATAAGGTCAAGGATACAAACGCACTTGAGCTGGTTTGCGTATCATTATTGTTTGTAAAATATGCGGCAGGGCTACATCAATCTGTCCCAATCTGTGCGACTCTGATATATGGTACATTATACACATGCGACGATTGTTCGTCTTCTCGTTTGCCAAATCCATTCAATAACTATAATTACTGATTTATAATCCTACGCTCACATCATCACCATATAGAACTTCTTGAAATGTTTGCCATATTTTGTACCTTACGAATAGAGACTAACGTATAGATCATATATATTGCCATTGAAGAAGAATGAATTATCATTCTTTGCCGGCACATATATGTTGTTTTACTACGCTTTATTCGCTACGAGGGTTAACAAATCACTCTGAGACGTTCTTTACAACCCAAACAGATTGGCTGTCCAAACTCAAAAGAGGCTAGTAAACCTACATTCCTTTCCAAAGAATGATAGGACACAGGGGTATCAATAAGAAGACTGACGACACTATATGGCAAACATATTTACGTACTATAGGACACACTAATATCGATGATAACTAAACACCAAAGCACAAGCGTATTGATAAACATCCTAGTTCAGCTTAAAGAAATAATCGTACCATCTACTGGGCCCTTTTCCTTTTGTTCTTCATTTCCTGGCTTTTCTTTTGGAAGACCCTAGAAACTTTTCGCATTTTTCCGCCTTGGACATTAGTAAGAACAAAAAGAAAAGAAGAGAATAAAAAAGAAACGATACGGAGTACGTGTCATAAAAGCTTGTTTTAATCATCCTTGCATTAAATATAAAGAGCTCAGCACGGTTCACCACATCCACTGATTATTTTGTTACCGAGGGTGTGAACATTATATTGTATACACTAAATAAACGTGCAAGTGAGATATGAAATTAAGAACTGCCATTGCCACACTGTGCCTAACGGCTTTTACATATGCAAATTCAAACAATAGTCACATCGGTTCCGATGAAACACAAATTGCCTTCAATGACACCCACTTTTGTAAGATAGATAGAAATGATAATGTTAGTCCTAGTTGTAACGTAACTTTCAGTGAATTAAACGCCATAAATAATAATATTAGAGATGACCTATCGGCATTATTAAAATCGGATTTCTTCAAATACTTTCGGCTGGATTTATACAAACAATGTTCCTTTTGGGATGCCAACGATGGTCTCTGCTTAAACCGCGCTTGCTCTGTTGATGTGGTAGAGGACTGGGATAAACTGCCCGAGTACTGGCAACCTGAGATCTTAGGTGGTTTCAATAACGATACAATGACGGAAGCAGATGATGACGATGATGAATGTAAGTTTTTAGATCAATTATGTCAGACCAATAAAAAACCTGTGGAAATCGAGGACACCATCAACTATTGCGATGTCAATGACTTTAACGGGAAAAACGCCGTTTTGATTGATTTAACAGCCAATCCAGAGCGATTTACAGGGTATGGCGGTAAGCAGGCGGGTCAAATTTGGTCTACTATCTACCAGGATAACTGTTTCACAATTGGTGAAACAGGTGAATCGCTAGCCAAAGATGCTTTCTATAGACTTGTATCCGGATTTCATGCTTCTATCGGCACCCATTTATCAAAAGAATACCTGAACACCAAAACTGGTAAATGGGAGCCCAACCTCGATTTGTTTATGGCAAGGATCGGGAACTTTCCTGATAGAGTAACAAACATGTACTTCAACTATGCTGTTGTCGCTAAAGCCCTTTGGAAAATTCAGCCTTACTTACCCGAGTTCTCATTCTGTGATTTAGTCAATAAACAAATCAAGAACAAGATGGACAACGTTATTTCTCAACTGGACACAAGTATTTTCAATGAAGATCTAGTTTTTGCCAACGACCTAAGTTTGACTCTGAAGGACGAGTTCAGATCTCGTTTCAAAAACGTCACGAAGATAATGGACTGTGTTCAATGTGACAGGTGCAGGCTCTGGGGTAAAATCCAAACAACCGGTTATGCAACTGCTTTGAAAATCTTGTTCGAAATAAACGATGCTGATGAATTTACCAAACAACATATCGTTGGTAAGTTGACCAAATATGAATTGATTGCGCTGTTACAGACTTTCGGCAGGTTGTCAGAATCTATTGAGTCAGTTAATATGTTCGAGAAAATGTATGGGAAAAGATTAAATGGTTCTGAAAATAGATTGAGTTCTTTCTTCCAGGACAACTTTTTCAACGTTTTGAAAAAAGCTGGTAAATCCATTCGCTACACCATAGAAAACATCAACTCAACTAAAGAAGAAAAGGAAAAAGTCAATAAATCGCAGTCACACGTATTTGATGACCTGAAGATGCCCAAACCAAAAAGTGATCCTAAAGGAGATACTGGTGTAGAAAATAGATGGAAAAAGGCTTGGAATGTCGAAATCAACAATGTGTTCGAAGCATTCAGCTTCATTTTTAGAAGCTATATTGATTTACCAAGAAATATTTGGAATATATTTTTGACGATCGTGTACGAACTTTGGAATATCTTTATTGGTGTCCCCAATTATGTTGGTGAACAAACAGAAGACCCAGCATCTTATAAGCTAAACATTCAATAAGAATAAAAAATCGTGTACCTTCTTCTAAAAATCCAATGTATAGATCTTAAAGTATAGAGTTTAAATATCATTCAAATATTCAGTAAAAAGTTTCATCAAAACCTTTAATCACTAAAAAATATATGTTGTCAAAACGAGACTGCTATAACAGAATAATAAAGTCATCTTTTATATTTCTCACATAACGTCGTGTATAAGATTATTCGTCTTTCTTGACTTCAGTGATAAGCTTTCCTAAATTGGCACCACTGAATAGGCCTTTCCATATCAAGGGAACATTCTTGAACTTCTCACCAGTACCATCCTCGAGTGTGACAGAATTTAGCAGACTAATTTGACCATACTTGACTAAAGAACTCAATCTATCTAATGCCTTTGGAAATTCATCGATATGATCCGTCACTAGCACTCCTTTGACAATCAATCGCTTGGTCAGAATATAGCTGTATCCCTTAAACACAAACTTGGATGGATCATTGTAAGCACTAATAGCACCACAGGCTATTAACATAGCACTTTGCTTTAGAAGCAGAACACCGGCTTCCAGCACATTACCACCAACATTATCGATAAAGAAATCTACGGTATTCTCACCGCCGGCAGCTTCGATAAGTTTCTGTTTGAAGTCTGGATCTTTATAGTCAACTCCAATCACTTTGTCCCCAAAGGATTCAACGAAAGCAACTTTTTCCGGACCACCAGCAATAGCAATAACCTTCGAAGCTTTAAAAACATTTAGAGCCAGTTGAATGCAAACAGTACCAACTGCACCAGCTGCGCCAGAAATTAAATACACTTTTCCATAGTCTTCTTCCCTTTCTTGTAGTTGAGCATAGTTAAAAAAAATAAAATACGCTGTTAAAGAAGTGCCACCCAAGACAGATAGATACCACCAAAGTCTCCCGACTTTGTTTTTATCAAGCTTTCTTAGTTGTTTAACATTTTCTTGCGAAATTACAACATGAGTAGTCCAGCCAGTCAGCGCAGAGACATAGTCACCGGGTGAGAAAGCTTCGTTTTTGGAAGCTAGGACTTTACCAATCCCTCTTGCGGGAATAATTTCACCAGGTTGGACACCTTTGGCATAATTTTTGTCTCGGGATGAAATCCAAAATTTCTGGGCAGGATCATTAGATAAATAATCTGTTTCCAGCAACAGTTCACCATCCTTTAACTGTTCTGGAGAGAGTTCTTTTTGAACAAGCTCAAAAGTACATTCAGGATCGGTAAAATCAAAATTGAATGGTTCACCAGGAGTTGGTAGATTTTTCAAAATCCATTGCTTAGCTAATACCATACTATTGAACGTCTCTTTGCTAGTAACAGTAGTAAATAGTATCCTTGATTTCTTTTTAAGTCTACCTAAAGAAAGTATCACGTCCAGAAAGAAAGCTCAAGTAACTGACCCCTTTACTTTTATATCTTTTATTCCGCATATACAACCTTGGAGTTCAGTTCTAAAAGAAACTGAGAAAATGGAAATAGGGTTTGTCTATTACGTAATGTGCGCCAAGATTATTATTAAGCGAGAAAAGAAAATAGAAATACGAAAAGCGAAACATTTGGCATCTCAGAACTAAAGAGAGAACACGTTAATCACTATTGAGTGAAAAGTTGCGAGATTAATTTCTTCTCCATTATAAGTGTGCTAAAATAACAACTAAGGTTGCCTGATAAACTCAAAACAGAAAATATAAACTATGAAATCCCAATGAAAGTAAAAATGTCACAACATTTGAGTGCCTTCAAATAGCAGTAAGTTTTTTTACAGTATATGATAGTCCTGAAATATTGTCATGTGGCTTCAAAAACGCTCGAACCTCTCATTCTGCAACTTCTGGATACCTATCTGCACGACACTTGTCCGGAATATTCCTACAAACTGCAAACCCTTTCAGAAAATGCGTCAGTAGTTTTTCATTAATTTTGCAACGACTTTCATTGAGTTTTGCAGTCTTTTGATTGGTTGGGATTCTATCGTCTGAATTTTTAGTGTACTTGTGAAACTGCTCCTTTCCAGAACACTCACTAATGATCTGAAAGTTTCGTAACAACAAATTACTATGACAGAGAGTTGCTCATCGTCATATTTACTGCCATCATTGATAATTGATTCATATTAATATGCGATAAGATCACATGTGCGTTTGCCCACGTCAAACTTAAGGTTATCAACTTTTACTGGTAAATTCAAAACGAAATCGTCGTCGAGAAAGCCTAGTATGTACATTTATCAAGCAGAATACGTAAGCAGAAGCATAAAAATAAATGAACGGTATGACCATCAAAGTGGTGATTAACGTACTACAGTAATGAGTTAACGTTGAATAACCTGAAACGATAATGAACAAAACAGGAAGTAATGTTTTAAAGATAAATCATGTACTATTCATAAAATAGGCGAAGTTATTAACATTACTATGTACTGAAAGAACTTTTGTTTCAGCTGGAAAAAGTTTTTCGGGATCATTAGCTTGTACTTTTGCTTTGGTCACCAATGACTCTATACCAGTGGACGAGGACAGCCTATAACACTTTACCCTGTTTCTGAACGTTGGAAGATAAACCGCACTGAATTTTTACTTCTTACCCACCGTTCCCTACTTTTATGATGCATTACTTGAAAGTAGAACTTTTGAGCAGGAGCGGGATGTTAAAGCTTTCTTTAGATCTGGATACTCCACTCAAATTTTGGCTGTAATGCAAATTCTATTTTGGGTCCAAACGGGCAAGTCTAAAGTCTCTGCTCTACGCATTTTGAAGAGCTTTTCTCTTCTGAACGTCACTTGTTCTGAAAAAAATAAGTGAATATACCCACAGAATATGGTAGATGACTATGTGCGAAGTGTCAGCGTCACCCCCCTTTTTGTTTCATTTTGCGTAGTACACTATTGAGAATTAAGAATAATTATTTTGCCAAGTTGCGCAGGAGAAGAGCTTGACATTTACGATAGTCAATAGGTAATAACCTTTTTGCCCGGAAAAGTTTTTTCTAGCAGTTTGCAGGACAATACAAACATAACGAAGCATATTCCTAAAATTAACATATCCATAGATTACCTCGATACGAAAGTTTGCAACATTAGCATTCTTGATGCGACTATTTCTATCTTTGCCAATTTGTTATCCAAGAAATGCAAAAGAAAGCGAAAATAATGTCTCAGTGTAAGATAGCGTATCTCGACTGAAGATTGCACTGGTTGCGGTACTCTGCTACTGCTCTTCACAGAATTGCTGCAAAAGGTTATATATCTGACCAAGAGCGCATTATGATCAAAACTGAATAAGCCAAATTTGCGATCACTATTCTCAAAACTACTAGAGAAGCAGAAATTTCCTGATCTAAGCTCATGATGTATTTCAGTATTTCCCCACATGCCTCTTACATAGATTATTTATTTCAATTCCCTTCTTTGACATTAATTTACTCCATCCGGAATTAACAGAATTCAGTGCATCTTCAATATTCGGAACAATAGAAGTCTGCTCATTGCTGTATTATATTTTGACACCTATGTACTACGTCGATGCCATACCTTTTATTCTCCATTTAAAAATAGTTGGTAGTTGGGATGTAGTATCATTAGGGAATAAATGCAAATTATCTGATTTCATACAAAAGTAGATAAAACACACGGCTATCAGTAATGTTGCGTGAGTTACATATAGGATGGTGTGAGCTATTATTTTATACCTGTGTTGTAAGATGACATACGCAACGAAAAACAATCGTCCAGTTTAGTGAAAGCTGAAACGAAAGAATCGTTAATGTAACAGGATAATGGATAACTGAGTATGAAACAGAAAAAGGAATAGATATACTACTATATAGAATTGCTGATTGTCCATTTGTAAAATCCCATATTTTTGATGAAAGCTTCGATATTATCTTTATATCTAATATTGTTGCCTAATCATAAATAGAACAATTACCTCAAGTTCACAAATTTCTCTACTTTATTTTTTTTATTAATTTCACGTCAAATGCAAAAAAGAAGAGTTACCATTTAAATCCTGCTACTTCTCAGATAGTCTGTCAGTTTAATATTGCATGTGTCTTCATTTAATCTCGACAGGAATGTGCGAAAGAATTCTATGATGGATGATTCCATTGAATATACCTACACTGCTATATTTGAACGGAATAACTGACAAAAACTTCCTGACCATAGAATTCGTTGGCAATTACAGTGTCTAGATATCAAAGGATGACAAAGTACTTTCTTGATCAGACTGATCAGTCTCCATATCTTTTCTTCTGCCTTCATCTAAGTTCACTGAAGTTAAATCAACAATTTTGAAGTTATGATTCTTAAATACGCATATTCCAACGTATAATATAATTGCTGCTGGTAAAAGAATATAAGCATCGACAAACTCTGGTGCTTCAAAAGGAACGAGAGAGGTCCACCCTTGGATCAATGCTAAAAATATGTTGGAAATTAAACTGAATATAGGAGTCCAGGGATAAAATAATGCTTTATAGGGCAGCTCTTCCAGTAATCTTCCCTGTGTTACCCATGCTTTTCTGAGTCTCAAATGTGTATAACTTATTACACCCCAGACAATGAAAACTCCAACTCCAGAAAGATTGACTATATAGGAATAGGCATTTGAAGCACCAACACTCATGTTCATCAATGATATCAAACCTAAGGCATTGAATATCGTGATAGCTGGGATCGGAACACCCCTTTTATCTGTCCAAGCAAGAAACTTAGGAGCGAGGCCCTCGTACGCTAGATTAGTTAGGGTTCTGCTTCCTATATAAAGTGATCCATTAATAGCGGAGATACATGAAAAAAAGATAAAAGCATTAACTAAATGTGATCCACCAGCCCAGCCTGCCCGAGAAATGGCAATAGCTATGGGGGACTTAAGCACTTTGGTGTTCTCAGAAAGGTTAGGGTCGTTGAATGGTACAGTCGACCCATAGAAAATAGCGATACCAATGTATACAACCACAATTCTCCATAAGGTCTGGCGCACCGCATAAGGAACCGATTTGGTGGGATTCTTTGACTCCGTTGCAGTCAAGGCAACAGACTCAGTCCCGGAATAAAAACTTGAACAAAACACAAAGACTACAGCAATTCCTTTGAACCCATGCGATAGTGATCCTGGATCCTTCCAATAATGAAAGCCAAAGGCAGGCTTATTTCTAATGCCACCAGACATGTAGATGATGGAAAAAATGTAGTACACAATCAGTCCTAATATTTTGAACAGAGATAGCCAGTATTCCGTCTCGCCAAAAGCACCAACACCAATCAATTGAAAAATTTCAAAGACGATCCAAAATATCAACGTATAAGCATACAGAGGAACCTGAGGCCCCCAGAATTGAAGTATGGACGAAAGCGTGTTATATTCGTTTGCCAAAACAGCAAAGAAAACGATAACATAAGCATAACCACATACCGCAGACAAGGCATCGCTGTGAAATCTTCTGGCCAAAGTGGTAAATCCCCCACCTGAAGGATACAAGGTAATCATTTCACCTATAGATTCCATCACAGCGAAGGCTATTATCCCAATTATGACAAACCCCAGAAGCAGAGCTAGAGGTCCACCTTTCTGGAGAGCATTTCCTGCACCAACAAGACATCCAGGACCGATGATACCACCCAACGCCAATAATGAAATATGCCTGTTTTTGAGGGCCCTTTTCACTCCCGTATTAGGATCAAAATCTGAGACATCACGATCATCTTCAATTTTTACCGTCTTGATATTCAAGGGAGAAAAAGTTTTAACATCGCTCATAGCAATCTCTTTTCGATGGCGCCAACCTCGAATTCTCAACAGGGTTTCCAGTGGTGTATATTTGAACCAAGATGTAGAGAAAGATAGTTGGAACCTTCGTTTCAACAAGATGACCAATTGAAATAGTGCATTACCCTACAGAATCTATACGATAATTGCCATTTCCCTCATCCCAAAAAGAAACCGAAGACATTAGAGCAAACACCAGCGTATCATTGAGTAATCTAACGAAAGCAGCAATTGAAATGGACAGTAAATCTGATGAATCTTTCACGTCCAGTTCCTCTACTATCTTAACAGTTCAAAGAAGCAGAAAAATAAATAATGTCGTTATTGTATGATTTTAGTTTGTGCATGCCGAAACTAGCGCGAATAACAAGAACAAAAATTTCAGCTTTCATGGTATGTCTTGAGCATTAGTAAGAGATAAACAAAAGCTCACTCGATCGTCACGAGCTTTTAGAGACATTCAGTAGAGATGAATTTTAAGTTAATCTTGAAATCAGTTTTGCTTGAGTAAATCTTTTGAGTGCAAGGAGTCTTGGTGTATGAAACACAGAGGGTGTTAATTATATTATTGTCAATGAGGTAAATAGTTTGAGAGCTTGTCGTTAAGAAATCTATGATACCTCCAGATACATTCGTGTCACACACCAAAAGTGCCCGTCACCAGTAAGCATACTTTGAATACTATGGAGTATCTTTGTCTTTCACCGTTGGTCATATTTACAGTTTAGTAAATCTTTATGAAGAGACTGATGCTCGCGTGTGTATTTATATACCTCGTCTTATACTTTTGGGAAGAAAAGAAAACAAACTTTGAAAGCAGTTATTGATAGAGTTTACCACAAGGTTCATATTTCTTCCACGGTGCGAGTAAATTGTGTTTACTATTTATCAGATGATAACTATCTCTCGCATCCTTGGTTGAGGTTTGGTTGATTGGATAAAACTCGTCCTCATTCAGCTATCCTCTCTAAGACTAACACAGCAGCAGAAGAATCGAAAAACCTTACTAAATTGATAAGTCCATCTTCTTTTGAAATAAATCTGGTCTCATGTTTCATGTTGTAGAGACCACTTCAAGCTTTTGCCAAGAAAAGTCGTACCAAAAATAACGGACTAGCGCAAAAAAGGGCCTTTCAATATCTTGCTCCATCGAAACAATCTAGATATTTCGTACGTTCCAATTCAGATATTGTTTTTTTTCACAAAGATAATGTTCTTTTCCTACTTTCAACGTGAATACGTTCATTGCATATATTAATTGGGCACTATTCAAACTATCTTGATAGATATTAGCAGGTGGAACAGCCATTCGAATATTTGATTGCCATATCCAATTCCAAAAACTCTTAGTGTCTTCTAGTCCCTTTTTACTCAGTTATTTTTCTTCTGATATAGAGTTGGACGAACGACTGTTGAATATAATTTAATGATCTTTGTTGCAATATTAATGGGGCAATACCTGTAGATTTTAAAACTTTTGGTCTCCGAATAAATACTACGGTCCCTACCAATGCAACTTGTGGTGAATTCATTAATCTTGTTAGAGTACTTCCGAACTGCTGATGAATGAAGCAAATTGGTTGAAAACGAGTGATACTTAGGCGAAAGAGCGTTTGAAATCGTTACTCAACGCAGGTACTTCTAACTTCTGCGACTTTTCTTTTTATATATATATATTGGTTTTAACGACAGTTCTTGTAACATGCCCAAGATTCGTTTTGCCTGTCCTAGTGGTGACTATCAATTATCCTAGCTGATTTTATTCTGCTTCTTTGTCTACAAACTCAGTTTGAGATGCAAGTGTATCAGTGAACAGATCCAGAAGATGTGGTCTTAGGTCTATCCTTTCAAAAAACTAGACTGTTGAAAAGAGTAGCCGGAGGACTCACTACTGATTTCATGTGCCCAGACTAATATCCACAGATTACCACTAGTGCATGTGCGGTACAAAACCTTGATAATGCAGAATAAGCATTTGTTTTGTCCTATTTACGAGCTATAATAAAAAATATAAGCATACTCTGGGGTAGTTTCTGTGTGAATCGTAATTTGAGAATTCATACCCTAAAATGCATTACGAATAATTATACTAAAAAATGCTACTACAAAAATCTAGCGTCCAGAGTTTTCCACAAACAAATTAATAATTTCTTCGGTAATGGCAACTACGTGAGTTTCGAGTGCAAAATGGCCAGTGTCATAGAAAACGATCTTTAAGAAGTCGATCAATATTCGAAACAATAGAAGTCTGCTCATTGCTGTATTATATTTTGACACCAGTGTACTACGTCGATACCATACAGTTTTTTCCCCAGTTGGCAATATTCAAAGAGTGTGTTCCTGAGTGGGCCAAATTCTGACACCAACCGTTGAACGAAGCTGGTGAATATATGGAGAGCTAAGCGGTGGCCATGCAGTATTGCATGTGAATTAAGGGCACAAAGTAAATATTCGAGAGGAAACTATTGGCGGTAAAATGTGGATACATGATAAATAGGAATAGCATGCAAAAGAAAATTGAACCTAACCAACATTTTTGTTGTGTATTGTCAGAATTTGTAGATTTTTAATAGTTGGGTTGCGGCAACAATAGAGACTAAATGCAAACTTCCTTATTCAATATAAAAAGGTATATCGAACTCACGCCGATTAGTACTACCAAGTATGCCCAATCGAGTGGCAAGCAATTGTGGCCTTCGTGTAAAACAGAAGATGAGATTATTGTATTATTATGCAAAATTATTGATTCCCTTTCTTAGATTTACGTACGCTTGAAAAGTGCTTCCCAAATACTCCGTATGCTTAATATTACTACTTTCCTTATCACACTGCAATTCCAGCAATAGTCTGAATATTGATCATTTCTCAGGTTTAAAGTGCAATAAAGTGTGATATAAGGCAACTATTTATATTGAACTTTGCAATATATTGTTTTCGTTATAGTTTTTAACTGTTAGAAGATATCAATATAGGCATCAAATCAAGTTTCGAGTGACATTTTGTCATCACAGTTGAGTTGTTCAAGGTGGGTACCTTAAAACCCTATGGGACTATTTTGCCGTAATTAGAATAAACACATGATTATTTGGATAATAATGAGTTAAAAACCGACGTATTTTCTGTTAGATTTAAGAAACCATAGCTGTTCTCCAGTTGCGAAGCCTTACGACCAGTTAACATTAACGGGTGACGTCGTCCATTTCATTCAACAAAAGATTGGCCCAAACAGGCCAGTAGATATCGTCGGCTATTCTTTGGGAGGCAAAATTGCATTATTTACAACTTTGTCGAAATGGCTAAATATCCTCAAGTGTATTTCGATTGATTTACCGCCGTATAGAATACCAAAGTTGGATAATGTAACTGCAGAAAACCACTATGAAATCAAGCAAATAATCAACAGAGATATCAAGATCGTCAAGGGTAGCATGAATTGGAAAGACCAGTTATTCAAAGTGTTCAAAAGTGTGGATGTAAATGACGAAAAAACAAGTCTGTATTTTACGAGCGGCTTTCTGCAATTGAAAAGTAACAACAAAAAGCTCACGCCAGGCAAAGATGACGATCCATACATCTCCTTCAAAGTTCCACTAAATCAGAAGCCGGATTATCTGAATGAAGTAAAGATTTGGCCTTCGCAAACTACCACAGGCTGCCCAGACTATTATAAAAAAACTCATAAACCTGTCCTATTCGTAAGAGCATTGAAGTCACATTTCATAAAAGATGATTATTCACTATCAAAAGTCCTGTTTTTGAATTCGATTGTTAGAGAATTGAACACTAGTTATTCAATAATGGCTGAGGCGTCTGTCCCGCTCTACAAGTGCGTCAAAGAGTACTTGACGCAGACATGTACCAATACTCGACATACAGACATATAGCACACTTTATACCAAGAATAGTTAGAATAGTTCACAGTGACTTTGACAGCGCTACAGATAGTTATTTTTTTGCAAGCTAACGGTTGGAAATCACCTAGGTATTGTTAGTTTCAACTAGTTATATTCTACATCAGCAGGCGTGCCGTTTCTATTACCTCTCTATCCATGTCAATTAATATAATCTACCAGTCGCCCTGCAAGCACATCCTCGGGTACGCGGCGGATTCGCTCGGTAAAAGAAAAAAAAGAAAGGGCGTCCGAGTTCATGTGAGATTTGATCCTGCGATAATAAGTAGAGATGATGTGCAGTCATACATTGGCTTTACTTGGGCTTTCTGAAGCTACATACAACTATTTACGCCTATCTTATTAATTCCCTTCAATTTCTCACACAGACTGTGCTCTCTCAAGCAATGAATTGTGAGTTTTTGTAGCATCGGTCTCCACCAGGGGAAGATTGTTTTGCTCCTAGGCTTTTCAGTGGATAACATAGAAGCACTGTAGCCTTTTAACCTTTAAAGATATCGTTCTGATCACTAATACATAATAATATCTTTCACGAAACTTTTTCGGAACTATTTTTTCTCTGCTTTCTTTGCCACATATCTCGGTAACTAAGAAGAGTTTTTTGCCCTTAAAACTCTTTATTCGGTATCATTACAAAGGAACTCATATATATATATGCATGGGAAGATGCGTTGCTTGTCCTTACGATGAAATGTATGTATAGAATATGATGGCGAATACTGTGTCGTTTTTTGACTTACAGAATAACAAACAATGCCGAGCAAAGAAGACACTTTAGAGGGAAAGTTTAATGGTCTTAAGGTAAAAGAGAGCAGCAACGAATCATTAAGTTCAAAGAGAGTAGATTCGCTAGTGCACGTACAGTCCTCGATATTACCAGAAACTGAAGAAACTTCCTACAGTCTTTTGATACACTTTCAAAAATGGGTCATGGTAGTGCTATTAGCCTCCGGCGGGTTTTGGTCTTCCATCGGATCTCCAGTCTACTATCCCGCTTTGAAGAAATTGGAAAAAGAGTTTGACGTAGATGAAAATCTCATCAACATCACAGTTGTTATTTACTTTATTTTTCAAGGTGTTGCTCCAACGGTGAGTGGATGTATTTCCGATAAGATCGGGCGTCGTCTGGTGATTATAGGCGGGATATTGATTTACGTTGTTGTCTCGATTGGTCTAGCATGCGCACAGTCCTATGGGGTGATCATCTTCCTGAGATGCCTTCAAAGCGCCGGTATATCCCCGATTTTAGCTGTGAGTTGCGGAGTGGTGGGTGATTTCACAATGCGCCATGAGCGAAGAACATTTGTTGGTGCGGTTTCAGGGTTAATGTTAATGGGGAAAGCTTTTGGTTCGTTGATCGGTACTGGCGTAACATCCACACTTGGCTGGCGAGCTATATTTTGGTTTTTGGCGATAGGATGTGGCGTATGTATGACTGTTAACTTCCTCCTAGTCGTTGGAAGCAAGAGATCGATTGTGGGAAATCTATCTATCAGGCTCCCCTCACGTAATACATAGGTCATCAATTCTACTGTTGCCCTCGGCTAAAAGACAGTAGAAATTTGAAACTCCGGATTATGAGAGTTTGGATACTAACAAGGTCGAAATAGATTCACTTTTACCCTTTAAATTGCTGGGTTGTCCTGAGATTTTTTTAAGTTTGCTACCAGGGGGGCTACAATTTGGTCTTTGGACGTTGATGTTAACATCAATCTCTTCAGAACTTTCTCGTTCTCCTTATAATTACAAGCTGGGTATCATTGGAGTATGTTACTTGCCATCGGGAATCATGGGTTTTCTTGGCTCATTCGTTGCTGGGAGGTTTGCAGATTTTTATTACAAAGGAGACCTCGCAATGTTCAAAAGAAAGCAAGATCTAGGAGACATACCGAAAGAGCGTAAATTCAACATTTTCTGGTTAAGAATTATGACAGGTATGGTAAGGAATCATATGGGATTGATAGGCTTTATTATATTTGAATGGAGTACGAACAAAAGGTGAAAAATTTCTGTTCCTCTCATTATGTCTGCAATAGTTTCTTTCTGTACCATGAGTGCTCTATTTAAATCAACAATACTGATAGTAGACTTAAATCCTGGTAAATCGTCATCTGCAAGCAGTAGCTATAACTTCATGAGATGCTCTTTTGCAGCTCTTTTTGTAAGGCGTTTGTCAAGAATGAAGGCTGCGCTTACTGTTGGTGGTACATTCACGCTTATCAGTGCATTCATACCAATCACAACTGCACTAACCATCTTTCCCATAAAATATGGTATGAAATTTATTGAGAGAAGGGCGCATAATATGGAAAAGTAGATATTCATCACTACAAGGGAATATGATAGATTTGTTACAATGTATTATTTCCTTAATGCGGTGTGCGTACACAACTAAGTATCCGTCCATGGCTATTTTGTTGAATGTGCTAACCGAAGAAGTATGACTAATTTATAATTAGTCACGATATGACTAATCGTAATTAGTCATTAGCTGGTAGTTATAAAACAACAGTATATAAGAAAACGCCCCAATAATCTTACTACATTATGACAAACAAGCTGGCTCACAATTCATTACGTCAACTAGTTATGAGCCCGGAGAGCTACGCTTCGGAGACCATGTTCAATAGTTTCCTGGTAAAGCTCTACAAGAAAACTATTGTGGGTGAAGCTGCATACGAAATGAACTGGATATGTGATGATTCTCCTGGAAGGGTCTCTGCTTATGACATTTTCTCGCACTTTGAAGAAAACTATAATGAAGTCACTATTGGATCCAGGCTTACTCTTATCGAGGACTTACCAAATATATCCTCTAAGCCTATAGATGAAATTGTTTCCTATTTGAAAACTCTATTCACAGTGCTTAAAGACAGCAATGAAGAACAGGACAGAAAGAAACAACGTGATACCAATATTGCATTGTTATTGATGGCTTTCCTACCCCAACTAAAAGAATCTTTCCACGAGAAATTCGGTGTTTCTAGGTCTCTTCGACCACTACAAGTCATATTAGATTTTGTAAATCAAAGACTTTGTCGAGTTCATCCTCTTCAGTATCGGATGCATTGATTGCTCAGAACAAAAGAGGTTATCACAGAAAAGGAAATAAAGGATGCATGATTTGCGGTGCTGACCATCGCTTTAGTAACTGTTCCTTGCTCAAGAGAAGAATACCAGAAGCCAGAGTCTTTAAGGTATATTCTAGTGACAAGTCAAGCACACCTTCTTCTGCTAGCGTGCCAAATAACAGACTATAAAATGCCACCCAACAAAGCAAGCCAGAAACCACCAACATCTTGGCTCTGCATGCTATCTTCGACTTCTCCAACCACCAAACGCTCAGAATGGATTCTCGATACAGGATGTACTTCACACATGTGCCACGACCGTTCTATGCTCTCATCATTCACTAGATATTCTAATAAAGACTCTGTCAGAGGAGTCGGCGGTTCATACTCATCATCTGCTCTGGAACTGTGAACATCGGCACTGTTCAGTTAAGTGATGTATCCTACGTCCCCGACTTACCAGTGAACCTAATGCCCACTCGGAACTGTGCCAGATCCAATTCTTCTGTTACATACCCAATACAGACCAGACTCTGTTTTGCGACTCAAGGTTGCTTTGAAGTTCTTTTTCTCTGCTTCAAAGATGACGCCCTTATTACAAAACAGTTAGCTGGATGCTATTCTGAGGAAATCCTTGTCTTTCTGATATGAGGTAAGAGATACCGTTCCTTTCAATACTTCTTCAAGAGCTTCACTCCATCCTTTTTGAGTCTATTAAGAAAGCTTTATGGTACCTTCATAACACGAGATTTTTGTGCCTAGAGTAATGTTTGGCACGTTCTTTCACATCAATTATTCTTCACTCCTCTCATGGAAATATTAATCAACTTCTGCACTCTGTCAAGGGCTGCTTGAGACCACTTACTGGTGCTCCTGTTACAAAACCAAAAGGTATAAATCCTCTATAGTCTACGGAATAGAAACGCACTGGTGCAAGTGAAAGCTTTATGTTAATATTGAAGATTGAAAGACTCGTCGCACATTTAGCACACTTATATTACAGTAAATTGTACGTAGTTGATGTGCCTCTTACTATGCTGACATAAGTAATTGTGATCTTGCATATCTGTGATAATGTGATAAGATTATTGGACCTCTTCCTAGGTTTTCACACCATACATATCAATCCGACCTGCATCTTGTATCCCATCTCACAGAAAATACTTTACTTTAAAAAATCACAAGATATGTATGGAAGCTATTACTCTGGACCATAATGTTGAAAAAAGGAAAAGGTGCTCGATTAAAGAGGTAGTGTATAACAGGTACGCGCAGTTATATAATAGGAAAGATAAGTATCCGTTTGAGTGTGTGCCAATACTAACCTACACCCAATTGAATGGTAAGTGGTTTATAGTATGTATTTTCGAATAATAAATATACATGGATTAGATTTGATATGTGGGACATTTTTATGTTTGGGTGATTTTAGAGGCTATATTTTAGGATTATGATAAATATATGTATATAATGAGTAAACAGAATATGGACGAATACGTTATATTAGATGCAGGTAAGTGCATTTATATGATATTCAGATACGTAGAATATAGTTTAAACATTAAAATGGGCGTAAATGTGGGTTTTATGGGTAAATGGCACAGGGTGTGAAGCGCTGAGGTAAGTGCCGTGTATAATGATGTAGAGTGGTAACCATGACAACTGAGTGAGAGGTGAGGATGAGGATAAGGAGCAGTGTGGCAGTAGGGTAAGATGGGAGTAGGACATTCTTAGCATCCGTAGGGGTATGTGGTGCGGTATTACGTATAAAGAAGGTGTGGTGGGTGTTCATATGAGATGGGGAGTAGTCATGGAGAGGTAGTGATGGGGTAGGGCAGGTGGTGGGCGTGATGTTAGGTATGGTTGTTACGTTTGATTGTTGGCATGTGATTGTTTACATGTGATTGTTTACATATGATTGTTTACATATGATTGTTTACATATGATTGTTTACATATGATTGTTGACATGTGATTGTTGACATGTGATTGTTGACATGTGATTGTTGACATGTGATTGTTTACATATGATTGTTTACATATGATTGTTTACATATGATTGTTTACATATGATTGTTGACATGTGATTGTTGACATGTGATTGTTGACATGTGATTGTTGACATGTGATTGTTTACATATGATTGTTGACATATGATTGTTGACATATGATTGTTTACATATGGTAGGGGGTAGTTGGTGTGGTAGTTCGGGAGTAGTGGTGAGATGTGAAGGATGGCAGGTGGAGAGGGTGGGCATTAGAGAAGCAGGTGGGGATGGGAGATAGAGAGGTAGGGTTAGTCAGAGAGACAGGGCTTGAGGTAGGGTTGGATCAGGGTTGGTAGCATAATCAGGGTAAGAGATACTGTGATAATCAGGGTTATTGTTAGAGCAAGTGAGAGTGTTAGTGTTAGAGTGAGAGTGAGAGTGTTAGTGTGTGGGTGTGGGTGTGGTGTGTGGGTGTGGTGTGGTGTGGTGTGTGGGTGTGGTGTGGTGGGGTGTGGGTGTGGGTGTGGTGTGTGGTGTG
>LT986474.1:452500-457500 GCA_900290405.1 Saccharomyces jurei | reverse complement strand
TATTTTTTTTTTGCCCACCAGAGCGGTAAACATGAGTGCTTGTATAGCTCTGAAGAATCGAAGAGGTTGATTTTTTATGGTTTACGGGGCATGCCCTTGTCATAGCGAAAAATACTACGAACTACAGTTTTACCAAGAAGATACAAGAGCCAAGTAAGAGCTGCAGTGGTGAGGACATTTTTTGAGTAATGGAGTGCGGGTTAGGTGGTGATGAAAGCAAATTATAGAGCAGCAACATGATGCCTTTTACAGATAAGTTAGTGGGGAAGGGGAAGGAGGAAAAAACATAAGACGGGTCGTCGGTGTTTGATATATATAGACAGAGACATTGGAAGTAATGACGACGTGATGGCGAAGCGATTTTTTGGTTTTGGCGACGCGGTATGCGGAGTTGTAAGGTGCACTACGATAATATAGTGTAATGCGGTGAATGTTAGTGCGAGACGATGATACAGGAAAGCGGGAAGGAATAAAAAAGAAATTGAACGAGAGCATGCAGAAAAGGACGAAGAAGAAAGTAATAACCGTAGAGACATGTTATAGAGCGTGCGGTGGGAAACAACTCAAAGTAGAACAAAACCGGAGGGATAGGAATATCGGAAACAATGTGTACATTAAAGCAGTGATACAATGCACATGGTACGCATAACTCTTTAGGAGAAGAGTGCAGCTTGATAGTACGAAATTTTCTGAATCGAATGGTAGGTTAGTTGTGTAATTCGGTAAAGGAACAAAAAAGAAAAAAAAGAAAATTAAAGATTGCAGCACCTGAGTTCGCGTATGGTCACCCACTACACTACTCGGTCAGGCTCTTACCAGCTTAACTACAGTTGATCGGACGGGAAACGGTGCTTTCTGGTAGATATGGCCGCAACCGATAGTTTAACGGAAACACAGATGATAAGAGGGCAGAGTCCAAGTACGTTCGGTAGTGGGCGGTGAGAGGTGTTATGGGTGGAGGACATTTTTTTTATTTATTTCATCAAATAGTAGTAAGGTACAATGGATGGAAAAGCAAAGGAATGGCTCATTATGATGTGGAGAATATGGTGAATAAGATGGGAGCAGCAATTTTACATTTGGGAGTGTAGATTCGAAGTAGAATTCTGTATTGGTATGATAGTTGGCGTATAGAAGTAGTTTTGAGATATCAAGTTATGAAGAAGTGGTGCAAATGACAAATGGTGGGTTGGAAGTAGGGTAAAGTGAAGATGTAGAGTACATAGATGGTAGACGTTTTGCATTTGCAGAGGCGGATGTGGGTGGTAATGGATAGAGAGACTTAGTATGTGAGATTTAGCCTCGGCGGCAGTAGCGATAGAATGAGGGGGGCAAATGCAAGTCTGAGGGTGTATTAATGGTAATCAGGACGCAGAAAATGTATTCCGATGGTTTATTTTACGTTTGAAGTGAGGGTTGAAGGCGGGCAGAGAAAACCGTATGGAAAAGGTAGACATTGTTTGTTTATGTCTTGTATGATATTTTTACATTTTTGTATAGTATTGAGTAGTCAGATGAATGATGAGTAAACTCAAGAGTAAGAAAACATAATATGATTGCCATTAGTGGAAGAGCTTGAGGAGAAGTATAGACCCAATTAGGATGTTGTTTTCCTATTACGGTATGGATGTCCCTTTATGGTCCCTGGAGAGTATTTCCGCCAAAGAAAAAGAGGGAAGAACGGAAATTGAGGGAAGGAGAGTGGTAGGATTTGGATGGCAGTAATGAGATGTATGATATCCGTCGGTTTTGGTTTTAGGTGTGGAAATTTTTTTGGTGCGATTATTGACAACTACATGTATTCTTGGTGTGTTTTCTGTATTCTGTATGTTCCCGTGGATTTCCGTTTCTTCCGCTTCCGCTTCCGCAAATGAAAAAAAAAAAAAACAGGTAGGATAACCGGGTTACCCTACGCGTCCGGTGTTTTTGAGAAAAATATACGCTAAGATTTTCAAAGGATAGCTTAAATTGCAGTTTTTCTCGGCAAAATATGCATACTTAAGGTGGAGGAACAGAGAGGACGAGAGAAAATAAAACCAAGATTTTAGTTTGCAATGGGAGGGGGGGTTTAGTAATAAAGAAAGAGTGTGAGGAAAAGTAGTCGGGAGGTACTTCATGCGAAAGCAGTTGAAGACAAGTTCGAAAAGAGTTTGGAAACGAATTCGAGTAGGCTTGTCGTTCGTTATGTTTTTGTAAATGGCCTCGTCAAACGGTGGAGAGAGTCGCTAGGTGATCGTCAGATCTGCCTAGTCTCTATACAGCGTGTTTAATTGACATGGGTTGATGCGTATTGAGAGATACAATTTGGGGAGTAATCCTCAGAGTGTGTTTCTTTTGCGTTTAACCTGAACAGTCTCATCGTGGGCATCTTGCGATTCCATTGGTGAGCAGCGAAGGATTTGGTGGATTACTAGCTAATAGCAATCTATTTCAAAGAATTCAAACTTGGGGGAATGCCTTGTTGAATAGCCGGTCGCAAGACTGTGATTCTTCAAGTGTAACCTCCTCTCAAATCAGCGATATCAAACGTACCATTCCGTGAAACACCGGGGTATCTGTTTGGTGGAACCTGATTAGAGGAAACTCAAAGAGTGCTATGGTATGGTGACGGAGTGCGCTGTTCAAGAGTGTAAAAGCTTTTTGGACAGAGAGCATTTCCGGCAGCAGAGAAACCTGAGAAAGCAATTTTTCTAGTATTTCTGCTGTTTCCAAACTCAATAAGTATCTTCTAGCAAGAGGGAATAGGCGGGAGAAAAAGAGATTTCGGTTTCTTTTTCTGCTGCTTGTTGCTTCTTCTTTTAAGATAGTTATCTGGTTGATCCTGCCAGTAGTCATATGCTTGTCTCAAAGATTAAGCCATGCATGTCTAAGTATAAGCAATTTATACAGTGAAACTGCGAATGGCTCATTAAATCAGTTATCGTTTATTTGATAGTTCCTTTACTACATGGTATAACTGTGGTAATTCTAGAGCTAATACATGCTTAAAATCTCGACCCTTTGGAAGAGATGTATTTATTAGATAAAAAATCAATGTCTTCGGACTCTTTGATGATTCATAATAACTTTTCGAATCGCATGGCCTTGTGCTGGCGATGGTTCATTCAAATTTCTGCCCTATCAACTTTCGATGGTAGGATAGTGGCCTACCATGGTTTCAACGGGTAACGGGGAATAAGGGTTCGATTCCGGAGAGGGAGCCTGAGAAACGGCTACCACATCCAAGGAAGGCAGCAGGCGCGCAAATTACCCAATCCTAATTCAGGGAGGTAGTGACAATAAATAACGATACAGGGCCCATTCGGGTCTTGTAATTGGAATGAGTACAATGTAAATACCTTAACGAGGAACAATTGGAGGGCAAGTCTGGTGCCAGCAGCCGCGGTAATTCCAGCTCCAATAGCGTATATTAAAGTTGTTGCAGTTAAAAAGCTCGTAGTTGAACTTTGGGCTCGGTTGGCCGGTCCGATTTTTTCGTGTACTGGATTTCCAACGGGGCCTTTCCTTCTGGCTAACCTTGAGTCCTTGTGGCTCTTGGCGAACCAGGACTTTTACTTTGAAAAAATTAGAGTGTTCAAAGCAGGCGTATTGCTCGAATATATTAGCATGGAATAATAGAATAGGACGTTTGGTTCTATTTTGTTGGTTTCTAGGACCATCGTAATGATTAATAGGGACGGTCGGGGGCATCAGTATTCAATTGTCAGAGGTGAAATTCTTGGATTTATTGAAGACTAACTACTGCGAAAGCATTTGCCAAGGACGTTTTCATTAATCAAGAACGAAAGTTAGGGGATCGAAGATGATCAGATACCGTCGTAGTCTTAACCATAAACTATGCCGACTAGGGATCGGGTGGTGTTTTTTTAATGACCCACTCGGCACCTTACGAGAAATCAAAGTCTTTGGGTTCTGGGGGAGTATGGTCGCAAGGCTGAAACTTAAAGGAATTGACGGAAGGGCACCACCAGGAGTGGAGCCTGCGGCTTAATTTGACTCAACACGGGGAAACTCACCAGGTCCAGACACAATAAGGATTGACAGATTGAGAGCTCTTTCTTGATTTTGTGGGTGGTGGTGCATGGCCGTTCTTAGTTGGTGGAGTGATTTGTCTGCTTAATTGCGATAACGAACGAGACCTTAACCTACTAAATAGTGGTGCTAGCATTTGCTGGTTATCCACTTCTTAGAGGGACTATCGGTTTCAAGCCGATGGAAGTTTGAGGCAATAACAGGTCTGTGATGCCCTTAGACGTTCTGGGCCGCACGCGCGCTACACTGACGGAGCCAGCGAGTCTAACCTTGGCCGAGAGGTCTTGGTAATCTTGTGAAACTCCGTCGTGCTGGGGATAGAGCATTGTAATTATTGCTCTTCAACGAGGAATTCCTAGTAAGCGCAAGTCATCAGCTTGCGTTGATTACGTCCCTGCCCTTTGTACACACCGCCCGTCGCTAGTACCGATTGAATGGCTTAGTGAGGCCTCAGGATCTGCTTAGAGAAGGGGGCAACTCCATCTCAGAGCGGAGAATTTGGACAAACTTGGTCATTTAGAGGAACTAAAAGTCGTAACAAGGTTTCCGTAGGTGAACCTGCGGAAGGATCATTAAAGAAATTTAATAATTTTGAAAATGGATTTTTTTGTTTTGGCAAGAGCATGAGCTTTTACTGGGCAAGAATACAAGAGATGGAGAGTCCAGTGGGGCCTGCGCTTAAGTGCGCGGTCTTACTAGGCTTGTAAGTTTCTTTCTTGCTATTCCAAACAGTGAGAGATCTTTGTGTTTTTGTTATAGGACAATTAAAACCGTTTCAATACAACACACTGTGGAGTTTTTATATCTTTGCAACTTTTTCTTTGGGCTTTCGAGCAATCGAGGCCCAGAGGTAACAAACACAAACAATTTTATTTATTCATTAAATTTTTGTCAAAAACAAGAATTTTCGTAACTGGAAATTTTAAAAATATTAAAAACTTTCAACAACGGATCTCTTGGTTCTCGCA